>CM077158.1:40552878-40942242 GCA_039583875.1 Platanthera guangdongensis | reverse complement strand
AAAAAAACTACATGAACTTATGTGTACAACCCATATTCGGCGAGGAAGGACCCCACCAAGGCTAGGTTAGCACAAATCAAAGTCAACAAGTCGAGATGGAGGTCAGAGTCAACGCGTCAACATACCGAAGGCCTGGGCGAGTATGACGAGCTCCCCTCGCATACTCGCCAGGTAGCGACTAGGTGCAATACTCGCCCAGCCTTGCGAGCTCTTCCAGGAAGTCGCCTAGTCATCATGGGGTGGGGGTATAAATAGACCCCCCCCCCTCCCCCAGGATTTCCATATAAATAGGGCCCCAGGGGTACGAGGTGAGGCACTTGAAATCCCTTCCAGGATCTTGCGAGCTCTTCATCTTGGATACTAGCTGAGCCTTTGGATTTCTTTTCCTTAGAGACCAGGTCGAGACCTTATGACTTAATAACCAGCTAGTTTCCCTCGTACCTAGTTCGACCATTTCTGGTTGAGAAGGGGCTGCTCTTTTCGAGCATCCGGGTACGTGGTGGGACCTTCCTGCCGCAACATCTGGGGTCATGTTTGCCTTCATTCTTCATCCTAGTCACTTTAGCCGTCTTGTCTTACCCCTGAACCGGTAACCTTAGGTGGCCTTGATCCGAATTCTAAGGTTGGGATTTTCCTGGCTTCAACACTTGGTGCGGTGAGCGTGGATCGCAGCCAAGGAGGAAAGTTTGGTGGTTTAGCAAGATGCAATGGCGGCGAGCATGGAGAGTTGGTTGGTAACTCGACGAGAGTTGGTGATCTCACGAGAGGTGGCGAGTTCGTGACCATTGCTGCGTTCGAGGAGTTCGCAAAGTGGATCGAGAGGACCATCCTCGCCAGGCTTTTTCATCGTTATGATGTCACGGTTACCTCCCCCCGTCGCGTGACACCGCTGGATGAGGAAGCGTCGCCGAGACGACTTGGGAAGGAGCCCGCTTGGGCAAGAGAGGAGCGACCGATGCAGTTGCGGCACCATCCGACGGACAGCCAAGGGGTCAGGTTCCGAGATCTAATATCTCCAGTGAGATACCGTGATACTCGCCCGTGGATCAAGTATGATGTTTCCAGCGAGGATGAAACTCGTCACTGCCAGGAAGGGAGGAGCCCCTTCTGTGACGAGATCCTTGCCGCCCCCATCCTTGAAGGGTTCAGAGATCTCGTTCTCACCTACTATTCTGACAGAGATGACCCGATCAGGCATCTTTAGTGGTTTGAAGATGTCGTCTCCATCCGCAACATGTCCGATGCTTTCAAGTGTCAGTTTTTCTCCATTACCCTCAAAGGTTATGCGAGGGATTGGTTTTAACAACTGCCAGCAGGTTTCGTCTACTATTTCTCCGATCTGCGTCCGGGCATCATGACGAGGTTCACGACATCTAAGAAGAGGAAGAAAGAAGCAACCGCCCTCTTTAAAATCAACCATGGGTAGTACGAGAGTCTCGGTCATTACATAGATCGTTTCTAGGAGGATATCTTAGAGGTTGAGGAGGTGGATAGCTTTACTCTGATGGTGGCCCTGAAGTTCGATTTGAAGCAGGGTCTCTTCAGCATGGAGATGGGATCCAACCCCTCGAGGTCCTTTGAGGATATGGTGGAGAGGGCGAATACTTTCGTCTGAGGAGAGGTGAAGAACAAAGATTTCTTGGCGCGACTGGATGGAGATGAACCGTTGGGAAGAGGGAGAGCAGAACCTTCAGAGGCAATGGCTAGGAGGTCTCCGGAGAGGCAGGTCGAGAGGAGGGAGGAGGAGAGGAGATGAGAAGATAAGAGGAAGAGAGAAGAGCCCAAGAGGGTGGAAGAGAGGAGGCAGGAGAGGCCTCGAAGGCAAGAGGAGAGGAGGCCCACAGAGGCCCCGACAAAGAGAGGGGAACATAGGTGATTCTAGTACCCCGAGAATCACCCCCAGTGGAGGCCACCAGTGAGACCGTGTTTCCAGCAGGAGAGGAAGAATGGCAACCGATAGGAGGAAGGCTGAGGAGGAGGGAGAAGGGAGGCAATGGATATTGCTCGTCAAGGTAACAGGCGTCGCAGGCAGGAACAGCGGGCGAGGCGTCAAGAGGTGGAGATTCCCCTTTATGGCAACATCCATCGAGTAGAGGGGCATGGGACATTGGCTTGCCTGAAGTTCTGGGAAGCCAGTTGGAGGCTGGAAGCAGTAGCCGCGGAGAGGGAGCAGCCGAGGCAGGAGGCCCCGATGGGACAGGAAGCATTCCAAGACCCGGTGAGGAGGAGGAATTAGGATCGTATCGACCTGGGAGGTCATGGAGAGGTGATCCATGGCCCAGGAGATGAGCACATCGGGGTGATCAAAGGAGGATACGAGCTCGGAGCTTCCCGCAAGGGAAGTCACCATCAAATCTACAAGAAGAACGTCGTCTCGACTTCGCAGAACCCGCTGCCATTGGAAGAGATCACCTTCTCAGAGGAGGAAATGCTAGGAAATGAGAACCCCTTCCACGCCGCCCTGGTTATTCAAGCTGTCATCAAATACTTCACCGTCGACCGAATCCTCGCAGATAATGGGAGCTCGGTGAACGTCATTTTCAAGAGAACTTTCGTCGGGCTTCAAGTGGAAGCGTCTTGGATCCAGCTGCAGATGGACCCCTCTTTGGCTTCTCGAGAGATAAGAAAGAGGTGGAAGGGGCAGTGGAGCTTCTAGTTACTCTCGGCGGGACTTCGATCTGATGTTGCTTTGTCATCCTCGATGTGCCGAGCGGATACAACGCCATATTCGGGCGGCCCCTCATCAACTATTTCAAGTCTGTTCCATCATCTTATCATCAGTGCTTGAAGTATTGCTGGGGCGATGTCCAAGTAAGGATCCGGGGCGATTCGAAAGCCTCTAGAGAATGCTACCTTAATGTCGTCAGTATCATCAGCTGAATGGGGGATGCAGAGAGGTTGGAGGAGCTGCTGGAAAGGGAGAAAGGACTTCGTGCCACTGAGGATATAGAAGAGGTGGAAGTTATCTCCTGAAGAGGAGAGGCTGGTCTACTGAAGGTTGGAGGATCCCTGCCGCTAGAGGGGAAGATAGATATGGTCGCTTGCCTACAGGAAAACATCAATATTTTTGCTTGTTGCGCTGTCGAGAATCCAGGGATTGATGCCGATGTTGTCTGTCATCGCCTCAACCTGGATCCCGCAGTGGCTCCCATTCGTCAGAAGCAAAGGAAGAGCATCGCTATGCTGGCAGGTCCAATCAGGGAGGAGGTAGAGAAGTTGCTGAAGGAGGGTTTTGTTTCGGAGATCCAGTATCTAAGCTGGGTCTCTAATATTGTAATGGTGAAGAAGCCCGGAGGGGGCTAGCCTCTATGTATTGACTTTTTCATGTTAAATAAAGCTTACCTGAAGGATTGCTACCCCTTGACTCAAATCGACGCCCTGGTTGATTCTGCCGTCAGGTTTCCTGTGATGAGTTTTCTTGATGATTTTTCAGGGTATCACCAGATCCTGATGCATCCCCTCGACTGTCGCGATGTCTCCTTCATAACTAGCGATGGTTGCTACAACTACAAGATGATGCCCTTCAGGCTCAAGAACGCAGGCGCAACTTACGAGAGAATGATGGATCAAATCTTCAAGGAACAAAAGGGGTGGAACCTGGAAGTATATGTGGACGATCTCCTTATCAAGAGCAAGAGCATTGCAGAGCGCATATTGGATCTGGTGGAGACCTTTGCCACTCTGAGGAAGTACAAGATGCGACTCAACCCGACCAAGTGCGTCTTCGGTGCAAGAAGAGGGAAATTCTTAGGTCACCTCCTCACTCACAGAGGGTAGAACCTAACCCGGACAAAGTCAAGGCCATTTTGGAGATGGCGTCCCTGAGAGATCCCAAGGAAGTCCAAAAGTTGACACGAAGGATGGCAGGCCTTAGTCGTTTTCTATCCAAGGCAGGAGAGAAGTGTTCTCTATTCTTTAAAGCTCTTCGAGGGAATCAAAATTTTGAGTGCACCGCGGATTGTGAGGAGGCCTTCGGAAAGCTCAAGCAACAACTAACCCAAGCTCCTCTTCTTCAAGGCCCGCAGGGAGATGAAGACCTCTTACTCTATCTGGGAGTAGGAGCAAAGGCGGTTAGCTCGGTGTTGGTCAAAGAAGACGGAAAGAAGCAGCTCCCCATCTACTATGAGAGTAGAGTGCTGCGACAAGCGAAAACGAGATATCCTATCCCGGAGAAGTTTGCTTTTGCCGTAGTGGTTTCTGCTCGGAGGCTCCGTCCTTATTTTCAGTCTCACTCCATCAGGGTCGTCTCCGATCATCCTCTGCATAGTATCCTGGATGGAGTGGAGCATTCAGGAAGATTGGTGTTAGAAAGTAGCGAAAAGAGGCGAAAAGTAGAGAACAAGCGAATAAACTTTTGAATAATTGAAATTTTATTATCCAAAAAAGATATCATTTACAAAGGTATGACCTCCCTTATATAGAATGGAGGGGAAGAGAAAGAGAGTATACAAACAATGTGGGACTAAACATTTACAATACTGAGCGGCTAGAATAATGGAGACCGCATAGGCCGCGCGGTTAGATAGACAGGATAACCGCTCGGCAACTTCAGCAGGATGAAACAGGCCGCAGAGGTAGACCGATAGACCGCCCGGTCTGCAAACCGCTGGATAAGACCGCTAAGCCGCTCGGTCAACAAACCGCTGGATCAGACCGCTAAGCCGCCCGGTCTAATACTTCAACACTCCCCCTCAAGCTGGAGCATAGATATCAATCATGCCCAGCTTGTCACAGATGCGGAAGAAGGAAGTAGAAACCGGCTTGGTGAAGATATCTGCCAACTCCCTGTCAGAGGTGACAAAAGGAGTACAAATCTGTTTCTTCAAAATCTCTTCCCGAATGAAGTGACAGTCAACCTCTATATGCTTCGTTCTCTCATGGAAGACCGGATTTCTGGATTTGTGTATAGCGGCTTTGTTGTCACAGAACATAGGGAGAGGACAGTCATATACCTCGCCCAGGTCAAGCATGAGAGCGCGCAACCACTTTAACTCACACGTGGTTGACGCCATACTCCGGTATTCTGCTTCGGCACTGGATCTGGAAACAACAGACTGTTTCTTGCTCTTCCAACTCACGAGATTACCTCCAACAAAGGTACAAAAACCTGACGTGGATTTACGATCGCCTTTGTCATCCGCATAACTTGAATCTGAGTAGGCCTCAACCCTCAGATGACCATTCTTCTGAAAGAGTAACCCTCTGCCCGGTGCTGCTTTGATATACTCTAAAATCTTCAGGGCGGACTGAAGACGACACTCCCTGGGAGCTTGCATAAACTGACTGACCTTGCCTACAGCGTAGGCGATGTCTGGTCTAGTCACCGTGAGATAGATGAGTTTGCCTACCAAACGTCTGTACCGTGTGACATCAGATAGAAGAGGCGAATCATCCGTCCACGTTTTGTGTTCTCCAACAGCCATGGGAAAACGAGCTGGTTTGGCACCTGTCAAGCCTGCTTCTCGAAGAAGATCAAGGGCATACTTCCGTTGAGAGAGAACCAAGGAGTCAAGTTTCCGAGAGATTTCTATCCCCAAAAAGTATTTTGGGGAGCCCATATCCTTCGTGACCAAGTGCTGACGGAGGTGCTTCTTCGTCAAGTCCACCCCATCTCGGTCATCGCCAGTAAGGAGAATATCATCCACATATACGGCCAAAACCACCAGTCCCGAGGTCATTTTGCGAATGAATAAGGAGTGATCGGCCGAACTCCTTTGAAAGCCGATGGTAGCCACAATACCACTGAATTTTTCGAACCATGCCCGAGGGCTCTGCTTTAGGCCATAAATGGCCTTCTTCAAATGACAGACACGTGTCTCCCCCTGAGCAACATACCCAGGAGATTGCTCCATATAAACGTCCTCCTGAAGATCGCCATAGAGAAAGGCATTCTTCACATCAAGCTGGGAAATAGCCCAAGCCCGGTTAACAGCCACAGAAAAGAGAACCCGGATGGTGCTGAGGCGAGCAACCGGAGAGAAGGTATCAAAGTAATCAACGCCATAAGTCTGAGTAAAGCCCTTGGCCACCAGCCGGGCTTTGTAGCGATCCACAGTGCCGTCGGGGCGAAACTTCACAACGAATACCCAGCGACAGCCAACCACATTAGTGCCCACGGGAGGAGGAACCAGGGTCCAGGTACCCCGTTCAGTAAGAGTAGCCATCTCCTCATCCATGGCAGACTTCCAATGAGGGAGAGCGAGAGCCTCCTGGTAGGTACGGGGAGTAGAAGTAGCAGAGATAGCCAAGACAAAACACCTGCGAGAAGGAGAAAGCTGATCATAAGAAACAACAGCCGTGAGCGGGTGTTGAGTACACGCCCGCACCCCTTTGCGAAGGGCAATGGGAACATCCAGGTCAACGGGAGCGTCGGCGACGGGAGCGTCAGCGACCGGAGCGTCCGTGGCGGAGAAGGCTGGCCCGGGACTAGAGAGAGACGGCAACAGAGAGGAGGGTGGAGGGGTGGGTGGGGAGACGGACTGGGAAGGAGTGGGTGGAGGAGGAGACGAAGGTGGGAAAACGTGGAGAGGTGTGGAAGGAACGGAGATATCAGAAGGAAGAGAAGGAAGAGAAAAGGAAGGAGAGAAATAGGAAGCATTTTCGAAAAAAGTTACATCGGCAGAAACAAACTGCTTGCGGAGAAGGGGGTCAAAGCAGCAATAGCCTTTTTGAGTGGTAGAGTACCCCAAAAAGACACACTTGGTGGAATGGGGGGAAAGCTTGTCGCGGGTGGCGGAGGGAGCGTGAACAAAGGCCGTACAGCCAAAGACACGGAGAGGAAGAGGAAAAGGTTCCTGGTGGGGGTAGAGAAGGGAGAAGGGAGTCTGGCCGTGGAGGACCGTGGAGGGAAGGCGATTAATGAGATAGCAAGCGAGGAGCACGGCGTAGCCCCAGTAGGAGCGAGGGACGTGCATCTGCGTCATGAGAGTACGCGCAACATCAAGCAGGTGACGATTTTTACGCTCCGCCACCCCATTCTGTTGGGAGGTGTAAACACAAGATGTTTGATGAAGGAGGCCATGTTTGTGAAAGAACGTGAAGAACTCATGATTTAGATACTCTTTTGCATTATCAGAACGTAAGACTTTAATGGAAATAGCAAATTGAGTCTTAATCATAAAGTAAAAGGATTGCCAAACAGAAAATAGTTCAGAGCGATCTTTTAATAGATACACCCAGGTACATCGAGTAAAATCATCGATAAAAGTAACAAAATAGGAACTGCCCCGACCAACTGTAAGGGTAGGAGCAGGACCCCATACATCAGAATGAATAAGATCAAACATGCGAGAGGAGCCACGGCCTTGCTTCGGAGGGAAGGAGGAGCGATGATGTTTGCCAAGCTGACATGCATCACAGTTGAGCGGAGAACCGGTAGGAGGTAAGTGGGGCAGAAGCTGACGAATAAGCCGAGGAGGAGGATGTCCAAGACGAAGATGCCACTGAAGGAGATCGGTGGAGGAGGAGTAGGCAGAAAGAGCGGAAACATCGTCGAGGAAGTAGAGGTCGCCGCTCTCAGTCCCAGTAGCAATCGTCCGCTGGGTCCTCGGGTCCTGAAAAGAACAAGTAGTGGGAGTGAATAAAACGGAGCACTGAAGTTGCCGGCATAAAGTAGTAACGGATAACAAATTGCACGGGAACTTCGGAACATAGAGGGTATCCTCCAAGCAAAGCGATGGAGTGAGTTGAACCATGCCAGTCCCATGAACCGGGGACGGGGAACCATCCGCCACACGAACTGGGGGTAAGCGGTCATGGGTCTCAAGACGGGAGAAGCAATGTGTAAGATCCCCCTCCCCCTTACCAAGGAGGGCTACCGGATCTTATGCCCAGAACCGCCGTCTTACGGTGGCACTAACTCATGGGTTAGTCGACACCGCAACACGCCGATCCTGCCGGCTAGTACGATCATAAACCTGTAGGCCAACATGGGAAGAAAGAAGTAAACTGTAAATAAATGTCATCAGTCCACAAGTCACAGTACAATCATAAAAAGAGATGAATGGTACATCATAATAGTCCACAAATAAGTACAAATGAAAGAGTAAAAAGGGCTTATGCCCAGTACATCAAAATCTCTCTCTCACAAAATCATAAATGCGGAAGCTATGCTAGAACATCGCTCTCGTCCCACCTGAGGACGCACAGTAGTGGTAGTAGCCTACTGAAGCGGTATCTGCTCCTCATGTCCTGCCTCCTCGACGTGCTGGTGCTCCATCTCCACGGGCTCCTAAAAATAGTTGGTCACCGATCGTTAGTCAAAAAGACTAAGTCGTTTCCTCCGCACCTCGCCCCGCAGCTCCCAGGCACCGAGCGAGAGGACGAAGCGGAGGACAACAAGGGGTAACAAGGTGGAAGCAGGTGACAATATCTAACTAGAGTTGTAATAAGTAAGGTAATCCTACTATAGCAGTTCTAAGTATGGTACAGTAACAAGTAAGAGCAGTGCAGTAAAGGAAAGTAAAGAAACAGCAGTATGAACAAGTAAATAAGCTAAGCTACCACTATGCTATCATCACAAACATACCATAACTTATATAAATGCCCATACAAATATATAAGTTAGGATTTCCAGGAAATTTAACTTATCATATAAAAGAGCTCATACTAATTTATATGATAAGGATCTATGAAGCGTATGACCTAATATGAATGAATGAAATGATGCAATTTTATGCGCAGGCAAGTGCAACTCACACACAACGACTCTGTGATCACAGATCTTTAGTTCCCACTTTTTGAGAGCTAGCATCACTCTCGGGTACCACCGCTGTGGCTACGGCAGCAGCGGAGCGGGCGTCTCCGCTTCTAGACCGGTATGCACACTACCAAGCCTTAGACCCCTCTCATACGCCTCTGTACACGTCCAAGGTGCACTCTAGAGTCTCGCGTACGTACTTTGCTGACAAACCCGTCAGTCTTGTTGGGTCGGATGTGTGTTATCGGGGGTCGTCCTCCAGACCGCAGTGTAAAACAACCCACTGGCCCCTCTAACTCCCACAACCGCCTGGTGCACCGTACTGCCATCGGTGTGACGAACGGCCAGTACCGCATGCCCCGCCACGATATTTATGCACATGCAAGTAATTCATACCGAGCCTCCCGCTCGCAGGACCAAAACCCGTCCTGAATCCCTCAAACCCAAACCCGGGTGAGAACGCACATTAGTGCCTTTATGCCAACTTTCTCAAACCCCAAACGGGTGAGATCGCACATCAGTGCCTTTATACCAACTCCCTCCAACCCTAGACGGGTGAGCATATGTACAACCATATCCTAACCTATTAAACTACTCTTGTCTACGGTTTATTATACTTAGAGATTTAAGGTTAATCCTAGGACTGCCCCCGGTATTCCCTGTGAAGGGCTCTCAAGGGGCACTAGGAACTGTGTTGGGATTACGCCCAGCGTTCCCTTTCGCAAGGATACTTATTTTAGTTGATGGCTACCCATGTATCTCCCCTGCTCTCCTTATTGCTTTAGTATAACCCTAGTGACTTAAGGTATTACCGGGAACCGACGGTCTTCCGCCGATCCCCCACTCCAGTTGGTGACCAAAACTTGCACTTTTGATCCCTTCCTAAGGCAACTCTACCCACCAGGGTTACTCATGTTGAATTCTCTCTTATCTCTGCCGATAATCAATCCCCTGGTAATCCCTAAGGCAGGACCTATTTGTGTTATATGCAGACCATGACCTATGATTACCCTAGAAATGTGATCTTCCCAAAACTTAAGGCATCTTGCCTCTAAATATTTATCCTAAGGTATTATGGACTAAGGGAACTACCCTAAGGATTCTCACAATTTTTCTTGGCCAAATAGTCATTTAATTAATTCTTCTAATTTAAATGCTAGGTCACTTTACACATGAGGTAGTTTGATTAAGTATTCACTGACCTAGGGAATTTTTCCTGAAATGTATATTGACAAAATATTGCTGCCTACAGAATTTCATAATTTTCCTGAAATTATTTATTATCATTTTCTATTTAATATCAATACCACATAAAATCCATTTTCCAAATGAAGTATAGGCATTATGTACTTAAAAATTCCAGAAAACTTACAGAGCCTTTAGAACACTAATTTAAGACTATTGGCAGAGAATCATCAACACTTAATGTAAGATGGCCTATAGGATTCCATTATAAGATATTTACCAAAATGCCATTATACTAATTTTAACACAAATAATGCATCCATTAAATTCTGAGAAATTTGTGCAAGACTAATAATAACATTTTATGACAGTAGAAAAATTTCCAAATTTTTCAGAGGTATAAATCCATCAATTCAAGAATTTACAAAATAAGGGTAAAATGAGAAATTTAGGGTATCTACTCCACAAATTCTTCAAAACAGAGGAATCATATTTTTCCTAAGTCAAATGTGATGTTATCTATGCCTTGGCAAAGTTGTTTGGATTTGTACTTGAATAAATCCTATTTTCCAATTTTATTTCCAAAATAGCTATAATTAAAATAAATTCCAATAAATGGAATTTTGATTCCAAAAATTCCCTCATTAATTTGAGGGGTGAAATTTACCCTAATGAACCACTGTAATTAATTTCATGACTCTTGCATGCCACCATTGGGCTAAAGACACCAATTTGCATTTTTGCTATTTGCACATCAAGCCTTAACATAGGCTAGCACATGCAAGTGGATTCTCCCACATGCAGTGAACCCAAGGTGCTGAAAATTTTATCATGCACCAAGGATGACCCCAATGACCCACCACCAAAATTTGGGGCCATGGGGAGGAGTAGAACTCCATATATGCCATTTATTTATATTTTGATATTTTACCAAAAACTATAGGAAAATATTTTCCAAAAATTCCTAACTTTTGGCAGGAGGTAAGTATGCCCTAATCATGCATGTGCCCAAAATTTGGGGCCATGGTGACTAATATTGTGACCAGGGCATCCAATTTAATTTCTGCCCTACTCTAGGACCAGTCCTAGGAGAAATGTCCTACAAGACTGTACACTACACTAAAATGTAAGTTTAGGGTGGCATATTAACGGTAAGACCCTAGGCTACATTTTTCATTAAGGGTCTAAGGTCTGGAAATGCTTCTAAGAGGCCTATATTTAACATGAAAGGTGACTGAAAAAGTGTGACAGAATCATACACTATTTATCAATAATTAAATTAATTCATTTATCTGTTTGCACGAATCTTGAAGTAAAACCGACGGAATCTGGTCATCGTCCCCGATGATTTAACGGCCAAGATTGATTCTTCCTGGACGATGTTGGCTGGCCTTTTCCGGCCAGCTGAGCCACCACCACCGCCGGCGGATATCGCCACCACCTTCGTTAAGGTGGGGGCTAGCGTTTCCCGGCGGTGGGGCCGCCGGAGTTGGCTCCTCCGGCGAACCCGAGCAAGAAAAGAAAAGCTCGAATTTCTCCATTTCCTCACATGGCATCGGGCTCGATTGAGCCCGATATCTCCCTAGGTCGATCTAGAAAGTTAGTGCGGGAAGAGGTGAGGTGAAACGCACCTGAATCGGGGCTTGGCTGCGGGTCAGGCGGCGGTTTGCCGTGGTGGTGGTGCGCCGGCGAGCTCCACCCCGAAAGCTCAAATCTCCACCGTTCTCCATGATTAAACAGTCGAACTCCACTCCTTTCAGCCTTCTGGAACTAATGGTGAGGTTTGTTTGGACTGAGGTGGCCTATAAGTGGAGGTAACTCCAATGTTAGCTCGGTTTTGAGCTTTGGAGATTTCACCCAGCTGCCATGTGGCTCACAGCCCTGGTTTCCTGCTGGAATTAAAGAGGGGAGATCAGCCACCTGGTCTTGGGTAGCCTAAACCAGCTGATGGGGTGGCCATGTGGCCAAAATTTGCTTCATTCCCTTTTCTCTCTCCTCTTCTCCCAAAAATTCCAATTTTACCCCCTTGCATGTATTCTCTCTCCTGATTTAGAGGGGTAGGACTGGTCTTGTTCACTTGGGCTGACTTTGGGCCAATTTTAGTGGGCTTGGTCCAAGGGGAAATGGCTTGGCCTTCATTTCATTCCTTAGGTCAAATTGTTGACCAAATTGACTTTTGGGGTTGACTGGTCAACCATGGTGGGTGGACTGACCCCACTTGGTGGAAATAGGTCTAGTGACACCACCCAACTTGGTTTGGGTCAAGGGGGTGCCCCACTTAGGTTAATTAGGCCTATGGGTGTGGGTTTGACCAAATTAAGCCCAAGGTTGACTTTGGTCAATTGGGGTCAAAATGTTGACCCAGTGACATACCCTAGGGTCCACTTAGATTGTCTTTAGGGTTAGGGCAATGTGGTGGGGTCATGGTGTGGCTAGGGTCCCCACTTAGGCTAGTTTGACCTAGTTTGACTATGGTCTTATAGTGGGCCTCATATGGCTACCACCCACTACCTAGGGTCAAACCTAGTTGATCTCCTCAAATCTCACCCCATGCCTAACCCAATCTAAGTTGAGGGGTCCATAAGTAACATGGGATGTTACAAATTCCAATAAACAAGAAAATAATTTCGTCCCCGAAATTTAAGTTCGGGTCTACGGGGTTCTAATTGCAAGAATCATCAAGAATTTTAAAGACATAACTTAAATGTACCTGATGCGAATAGCTCCGGGTGTTGTTCCAGCATCAGATCTCTCGGCTCCCAAGTGTGCTCCTCCCGTCCATGGTTGGACCACAGCACCTTCACAAGAGGGACCTTCTTCTTCCGCAACACTCGGATGGCTGTATCGTCAATCCGGATCGGCTCCAATCTCACTGATCTGTCAGGCTCTACCGGTCCGGCTGTAGTAGTAATGTGCTGCTCCGACCGAAGGAGAGCTCTTCGCAAGGAAGAGACATGAAAGACGTCATGTAATGCACCCAACTCCGGTGGCAGCTGCAGTCGGTAAGCCAAGGGGCCGATCCGTTCCAGGATCAGGTAGGGCCCCATGTATCGTGGACTGAGCTTCTTGTGCCTCCGCACCCGAGAAACACCGTGTACTGGACGTATCTTCAAGAATACCATGTCTCCAACCTGGAACTCCACCTTCCGGTGCCGAGCATCATAATACTTTGCCTGCCTGCTCTGGGCCTCCAGTAGCCGATCCCTGATCAATCGAATCTGAGCCTAAGTGTCATCTATATAATCAGATCCCAGAGCCCTGGTATCCACATCCTGAACCCATGACAGCGGTGTCCGGCATCTCCTCCCATAAAGCGCCTCGTATGGAGCCATCCTGATGCTAGCCTGGTGGCTGTTATTATACGAGAACTCAATCAATGGTAGCAGCCTCTCCCAAGGCCTCCCCGTATCCAATATGCATAATCTGAGCAGGTCCTCCATGGTCCGGATGGTCAGCTCGGTCTGTCCGTCGGTCTGCGGGTGGAAGGCGGTGCTAAAAGTAAGCCGAGATCCCAAGTAAGCATGCACGGCCCTCCACTCACTCGAAGTGAACCGACCATCACGGTCCGAAACAATAGTCCTGGGGATACCATGATATCTGATGTACTGCTCCACAAATAGTCTCACCAGAACTGCAACTGGGGCATCCTTCCGAACTGGAATAAACCGCGCTACTTTGGTCAATCTGTCCACTATAACCCATATAGAATCATGCCCAGAGTGGGAGCGAGGCAATCCGTGTACAAAGTCCATAGCGATGTCCTCGAACTTGCACTCTGGAACTGGCAGTGGCTGTAGTAAACCTCCCGGGCTCTTGCATTCTGCCTTCACACGCTCGCAGGTCTCACAATGGGTCACAAAATCCGTGATCTCCCTCTTCATCCCGGGCCAATACATAGACCTCCGCAAATCTGCCCACATCTTGGTGATGTCGGGGTGCACTGAATATCTCGAGCAATGTGCCTCTCGGAGTATGTCATCCCGAATACTGCCCCCTGCTGGTATGTAGATGCGCCCCGGAACCGAAGAAGATCATCCTGTAACGTGTAATCCTCAACCTTGCCCCTCTCTAGGGCACTGAAAATCGGCTGTAACGCAGCATCCAGCCTCTGATGTGCTCGGATGCGCTCCTGTATATCATCGCAGCTGATCACTGAGCTCAAATACTCTCTATATATCACTGGCTCGGTCTCGGACACCACGGTAATGTGCATGTCCTCCATCATCTGAAGCAGCTCTATGGACATCAATCGGGGCTCCGGTCCAGAAGTGCCGGCCCTCCTGCTCAAAGCATCCGCAACCGTGTTCGCTTTTCCCGGATGATAGTGGATCTTGTAATCATAATCACAGAGAAACTCCAGCCACCTTCTCTGTCTCAGGTTTAGGTCTTTTTGCGTATCGATATACTTGAGATTCTTGTGATCTGAAAAGATGTCACAATGAATCCCATATAAGTAATGCCTCCATATCTTCAGGGCGAAAACCACAACCCCGAGCTCTAGATCATGTACTGGATAGTTATGCTCATGCTTCTTCAACTGTCTCGAAGCATAAGCGATAACGTGTCCATGCTGCATCAAGACTGCACCCATCCCCTGATAAGAGACGTCCGTGTAGATCTGGAATCCTTCGCTCCCAGATGGAAGCGCAAGAATGGGGGATGAGATGAGTCGGTCCTTCAGCTCCTGAAAAGCCGTCTCACACCGCTCTGACCAAACAAAATCTGTGTCCTTCTTCGTCAAGGACGTGAGGGGAAGTGCTATCCTCGAGAACCCCTCCACGAACTTGCGGTAATAGCCTGCTAGTCCCAAGAAACTACGGATGTCAGATGCGGTCTTCGGCCGTGGCCAATCCTTCACTGTCTCTATCTTGGCCGGGTCCACTGCTAACCCAGCCCCACTGATCGTGTGCCCCAGGAATGCCACCTCCTGTAACCAGAACTGGCACTTTGAAAATTTTGCGTACATCTGGGTCTCCCTCAGCCTCTGCAAGACCTGTGCCAAGTGCTCTGTATGCTCCTCCTGAGTCCGAGAATAAATAAGGATGTCGTCGATGAATACTATCACGAAGCGATCTAAGAAAGGCTCGAAAACACGGTTCATCAGACTCATGAATGCAGCAGGAGCATTCGTGAGCCCAAAAGGCATCACCGTGAATTCGTATAATCCATAGCGCGAACTGAAAGCCGTCTTCGGTATGTCTTCTTCCCTGATACGGAGCTGATAATAGCCGGATCGCAAATCTAACTTGGAGAACCAGAATGCTCCCTGTAGCTGGTCAAATAACTCATCTATCTGAGGCAGAGGATAGGTGTTTCGGACTGTCAACCGGTTCAGCTCCCGGTAATCTATACATAATCGAAGTGATCCGTCCTTCTTCTTCACGAAAAGAACTGGTGCTCCCCAAGGCGATGAACTGGGTCGTACAAATCCTGACTCGACTAGCTCCTGCAGTTGAGTTCTGAACTCTGCTAACTCTCTAGGAGCCATCCTGTAGGGTGCCCGGGACACCGGCTTCGCTCCCGGTACTAGCTGAATCCTGAAATCCAAGTCTCTAGCAGGCGGTAGCCCGGGCAATTTCTCCGGGAATACGTCGGAGAAATCCCGAACCACCGGAATATCTGAGATAGTCGCCTCGGTCCCCACCATCTCGAAGCAGACAAGATAAACTTCTTCACCCTGCTCATGGGCCTTCACAGCCTGTACAGAAGATAATAGTATGTGGCAAATAGGCTGGATACCTTCAACGATAACATGGGAGTCGCCATGTCTCAGCGTGATCCTCTTGGACGGACAATCTATCTGGGCATGGTTCCGATGCAACCAGGCCATGCCCAAGATCAAGTCAAAGTCCTGCAGCTTCAGGATAGTTGCCGGCGCCTCAAAAGCCTTGCCGCCAATCTCGGCCTCCATGTCACAATGTGCAGTAGTCCGCAGCTCTGACCCATCGGGTAGGCGTACCCTCATATCTAGTCCAGGGAACCTCTCCACACCTTCGAGTCCGTCGATGAAGGCCTCGGATACGAACGAGTGTGAAGCACCCGTGTCGAAAAGAGTATGAGCGGGCTTGCCGCTGATCATGACTATGCCTGAGGTTTGTTTATGTGAAAGTTAATTGTTGTCCTATGGTTCCAGGTACTATATATATATCATGAAAAATTCAAGAAAACTCATAATTAACTTCAAGTACCTGTGATGACCTCCTCGGGATTCCTCGGCTCTGTGAGGTCCAAGGCGTAAATCTGCTCCTGCTCGCGTCTCCTGCCATGATATCCCCGGCCTCGGCCTCGTCCTCGGCCTCGTCCTCGGCCCTGCTGTACTGGGGCCACTGGAGGTGGAGGAGGAGGAGGGGGATGGAAACGATGCGGGCACTCCGACCTGATGTGCCCAGGCTGGCGGCATCCGTAACAAACCACTTGTCGGTGGCCTCGGTCATCCTGTCTCCTCGGATCATGTATCTGTAGAGGTGGGGGAGCCAATGCTGGAGGAGGCCCCTGCTCCTGCCTGAAGTTGGGACGACGACGTCCCCCACCCCTCCTGTATCCAATGGTCCTGCCTCTCTGAGAGCCCCTACTGCTCTCACCTGATGTCGATCCATCAAATGGTCTCTTCCCTCCGGCTCGCACCATCAGCTGGTCAGCCTCCAGCTTCTTCGCCATCTCGATGATCTGCCTGGATGTGCCATGAGAAATGAATAACAGAGCCTGCCTCAGATCATCCCTGAGGCCCCGGTAGAACCTCTTTGCATACCTCCTATCGTCGGTGTCCTGAATCCCCGCGAACCTGGCCAAGTGGGAGAACTCTCTCTGGTACTCTATCACTGATCTGGTCCCCTGCTTGAGGTTCAAAAACCTCTCCTCCAAAGCATCCCTGTCCGTAGCAGAGACGAAGTGTTCCAGGAACACATCGCCAAACTCCTCCCAAGAAATCTCTGACAGCTCAAAGTCCGCATAGGTAGTCTCCCGGACTGATTTCCACCATCTCTTTGCATGAGCCTCCAGCACAGAGGTGTCTAGAGGTACTGCCTGGCCGACTGGGCAGCTGATGCCCGCTAAGATCTCGTGTATGGCCTCCAGCCATTCTTCCGTCTTCACCGCGTCCTCTGTCCCACGGTACGTCGGAGGGGACAGGCTCTTGAATGCGCTCAGCCAGCTCGACCCCGGATTTGGCTGTGGAGCCGGGACTTGCTGGGCTCTAAAGGCATCCAAAATCGCTGTCAGGGTCTGCCCCATCTCCGTATGTAGGAATGGAGTGGCAGCTGGAGGGGGAGGAGCCACGTTTTGCGGCGCTGCGACCTGTGGAGGTTGCATAAAGGTGAGGTTAAAGCAAAGTTGGCCTAAAATATTGTACTTTGTGGACCATTTATGTGACTTTACACATGGGCACACCACTGCTTCCGCTGCATAGTTTGTCCGCAAACTAATGCTCGGGCGGGAGTGGTCCCATGTTGTGGACTTCTTTCTCATATGATCGTTGTTCAAGTGATACCAGTTTGTAAGATCCCCCTCCCCCTTACCAAGAGGGCTACCGGATCTTATGCACAGAACCGCCGTCTTACGGTGGCACTAACTCACGGGTTAGTCGACACCGCAACACGTCGATCCTGCCGGCTAGTACGATCATAAACCTGTAGGCCAACATGGGAAGAAAGAAGTAAACTGTAAATAAATGTCATCAGTCCACAAGTCACAGTACAATCATAAAAAGAGATGAATGGTACATCATAATAGTCCACAAATAAGTACAAATGAAAGAGTAAAAAGGGCTTATGCCCAGTACATCAAAATCTCTCTCTCACAAAATCATAAATGCGGAAGCTATGCTAGAACATCGCTCTCGTCCCACCTGAGGACGCACAGTAGTGGTAGTAGCCTGCTGAAGCGGTATCTGCTCCTCATGTCCTGCCTCCTCGACGTGCTGGTGCTCCATCTCCACGGGCTCCTAAAAATAGTTGGTCACCGACCGTTAGTCAAAAAGACTAAGTCGTTTCCTTCGCACCTCGCCCCGCAGCTCCTAGGCACCGAGCGGGAGGACGAAACGGAGGACAACAAGGGGTAACAAGGTGGAAGCAGGTAACAATATCTAACTAGAGTTGTAATAAGTAAGGTAATCCTACTCTAGCAGTTCTAAGTAGGGTACAGTAACAAGTAAGAGCAGTGCAGTAAAGGAAAGTAAAGAAACAGCAGTATGAACAAGTAAATAAGCTAAGCTACCACTATGCTATCATCACAAACATACCCTAACTTATATAAATGCCCATACAAATATATAAGTTAGGATTTCCAGGAAATTTAACTTATCATATAAAAGAGCCCATACTAATTTATATGATAAGGATCTATGAAGCGTATGACCTAATATGAATGAATGAAATGATGCAATTTTATGCGCAGGCAAGTGCAACTCACACACAACGACTCTGTGATCACAGACCTTTAGTTCCCACTTTTTGAGAGCTAGCATCACTCTCGGGTATCACCGCTGTGGCTACGGCAGCAGCGGAGCGGGCGTCTCCGCTTCTAGACCGGTATGCACACTACCAAGCCTTAGACCCCTCTCATACGCCTCTGTACACGTCCAATGTGCACTCTAGAGTCTCGCGTACGTACTTTGCTGACAAACCCGTCAGTCTTGTTGGGTCGGCTGTGTGTTATCGGGGGTCGTCCTCCAGACCGCAGTGTAAAACAACTCACTGGCCCCTCTAACTCCCACAACCGCCTGGTGCACCGTACTGCCATCGGTGTGACGAACGGCCAGTACCGCATGCCCCGCCACGATATTTATGCACATGCAAGTAATTCATACCGAGCCTCCCGCTCGCAGGACCAAAACCCGTCCTGAATCCCTCAAACCCAAACCCGGGTGAGAACGCACATTAGTGCATTTATGCCAACTCTCTCAAACCCCAAACGGGTGAGATCGCACATCAGTGCCTTTATACCAACTCCCTCCAACCCTAGACGGGTGAGCATATGTACAACCATATCCTAACCTATTAAACTACTCTTGTCTACGGTTTATTATACTTAGAGATTTAAGGTTAATCCCAGGACTGCCCCCGGTATTCCCTGTGAAGGGCTCTCAAGGGGCACTAGGAACTGTGTTGGGATTACGCCCAGCGTTCCCTTTCGCAAGGATACTTATTTTAGTTGATGGCTACCCATGTATCTCCCCTGCTCTCCTTATTGCTTTAGTATAACCCTAGTGACTTAAGGTATTACCGGGAACCGACGGTCTTCCGCCGATCCCCCACTCCAGTTGGTGACCAAAACTTGCACTTTTGATCCCTTCCTAAGGCAACTCTACCCACCAGGGTTACTCATGTTGAATTCTCTCTTATCTCTGCCGATAATCAATCCCCTGGTAATCCCTAAGGCAGGACCTATTTGTGTTATATGCAGACCATGACCTATGATTACCCTAGAAATGTGATCTTCCCAAAACTTAAGTCATCTTGCCTCTAAATATTTATCCTAAGGTATTATGGACTAAGGGAACTACCCTAAGGATTCTCACAATTTTTCTTGGCCAAATAGTCATTTAATTAATTCTTCTAATTTAAATGCTAGGTCACTTTACACATGAGGTAGTTTGATTAAGTATCCACTGACCTAGGGAATTTTTCCTGAAATGTATATTGACAAAATATTGCTGCCTACAGAATTTCATAATTTTCCTGAAATTATTTATTATCATTTTCTATTTAATATCAATACCACATAAAATCCATTTTCCAAATGAAGTATAGGCATTATGTACTTAAAAATTCCAGAAAACTTACAGAGCCTTTAAAACACTAATTTAAGACTATTGGCAGAGAATCATCAACACTTAATGTAAGATGGCCTATAGGATTCCATTATAAGATATTTACCAAAATGCCATTATACTAATTTTAACACAAATAAATCATCCATTAAATTCTGAGAAATTTGTGCAAGCCTAATAATAACATTTTATGATAGTAGAAAAATTTCCAAATTTTTCAGAGGTATAAATCCATCAATTCAAGAATTTACAAAATAAGGGTAAAATGGGAAATTTAGGGTATCTACTCCAAAAATTCTTCAAAATAGAGGAATCATATTTTTCCTAAGTCAAATGTGATGTTATCTATGCCTTGGCAAAGTTGTTTGGATTTGTACTTGAATAAATCCTATTTTCCAATTTTATTTCCAAAATAGCTATAATTAAAATAAATTCCAATAAATGGAATTTTGATTCCAAAAATTCCCTCATTAATTTGAGGGGTGAAATTTACCCTAATGAACCACTGTAATTAATTTAATGACTCTTGCATGCCACCATTGGGCTAAAGACACCAATTTGCATTTTTGCTATTTGCACACCAAGCCTTAACATAGGCTAGCACATGCAAGTGGATTCTCCCACATGCAGTGAAACCAAGGTGCTGAAAATTTTATCATGCACCAAGGATGACCCCACTGACCCACCACCAAAATTTGGGGCCATGGGGAGGAGTAGAACTCCATATATGCCATTTATTTATATTTTGATATTTTACCAAAAACTATAGGAAAATATTTTCCAAAAATTCCTAAATTTTGGCAGGAGGTAAGTATGCCCTAATCATGCATGTGCCCAAAATATGGGGCCATGGTGACTAATATTGTGACCAGGGCATCCAATTTAATTTCTGCCCTACTCTAGGACCAGTCCTAGGAGAAATGTCCTACAAGACTGTACACTACACTACAATGTAAGTTTAGGGTGGCATATTAAAGGTAAGACCCTAGGCTACATTTTTCATTAAGGGTCTAAGGTCTGGAAATGCCTCTAAGAGGCCTATATTTAACATGAAAGGTGACTGAAAAAGTGTGACAGAATCATACACTATTTATCAATAATTAAATTAATTCATTTATCTGTTTGCACGAATCTTGAAGTAAAACCGACGGAATCTGGTCATCGTCCCCGATGATTTAACGGCCAAGAGTGATTCTTCCTGGACGATGTTGGCTGGCCTTTTCCGGCCAGCTGAGCCACCACCACCGCCGGCGGATATCGCCACCACCTTCGTTAAGGTGGGGGCTAGCGTTTCCCGGCGGTGGGGCCGCCGGAGTTGGCTCCTCCGGCGAACCCGAGCAAGAAAAGAAAAGCTCGAATTTCTCCATTTCCTCACATGGCATCGGGCTCGATTGAGCCCGATATCTCCCTAGGTCGATCTAGAAAGTTAGTGCGGGAAGAGGTGAGGTGAAACGCACCTGAATCGGGGCTTGGCTGCGGGTCAGGCGGCGGTTTGCCGTGGTGGTGGTGCGCCGACGAGCTCCACCCCGAAAGCTCAAATCTCCACCGTTCTCCATGATTAAACAGTCGAACTCCACTCCTTTCAGCCTTCTGGAACTAATGGTGAGGTTTGTTTGGACTGAGGTGGCCTATAAGTGGAGATAACTCCAATGTTAGCTCGGTTTTGAGCTTTGGAGATTTCACCCAGCTGCCATGTGGCTCACAGCCCTGGTTTCCTGCTGGAATTAAAGAGGGGAGGTCAGCCACCTGGTCTTGGGCAGCCTAAACCAGCTGATGGGGTGGCCATGTGGCCAAAATTTGCCTCATTCCCTTTTCTCTCTCCTCTTCTCCCAAAAATTCCAATTTTACCCCCTTGCATGTATTCTCTCTCCTGATTTAGAGGGGTAGGACTGGTCTTGTTCACTTGGGCTGACTTTGGGCCAATTTTAGTGGGCTTGGTCCAAGGGGAAATGACTTGGCCTTCATTTCATTCCTTAGGTCAAATTGTTGACCAAATTGACTTTTGGGGTTGACTGGTCAACCATGGTGGGTGGACTGACCCCACTTGGTGGAAATAGGTCTAGTGGCACCACCCAACTTGGTTTGGGTCAAGGGGGTGCCCCACTTAGGTTAATTAGGCCTATGGGTGTGGGTTTGACCAAATTAAGCTCAAGGTTGACTTTGGTCAATTGGGGTCAAAATGTTGACCCAGTGACATACCCTAGGGTCCACTTAGATTGTCTTTAGGGTTAGGGCAATGTGGTGGGGTCATGGTGTGGCTAGGGTCCCCACTTAGGCTAGTTTGACCTAGTTTGACTATGGTCTTATAGTGGGCCCCATATGGCTACCACCCACTACCTAGGGTCAAACCTAGTTGATCTCCTCAAACCTCACCCCATGCCTAACCCAATCTAAGTTGAGGGGTCCAGAAGTAACATGGGATGTTACACAATGAGGGTTGCCCGTCATATGATTGGTGGCACCGGAGTCAATCAGTCATTTACCTTGGGTAACGACGTGGGCACTACCTGACGTCGTGGCCACAGAGGCAGACGGCCTAGAAGAGGCGGAGGCCGAAGGAGCATCACCGGAAGGGCGAAGATGAGGATGTTTCTGCCAGCAGCAGTCAACAGTATGGCCAGTACGACCATAGTGAGAGCAGAGGAACCGGGAGGAACTACGGCCGCCAGAGGAGCCACGGCCACTGGGGCCCCCCCCGCTGAGCTTGGTGAGCAAAGGAGTCCTGGGAAGGGGGGGAGGCCAACAGAGGCCGCTGGAGGAGCGAAGTAACGACGACAATGCGAGCTGCGGTGGCATCCAAAGTAGGAGATTCCGCCTCACCCAAGATCTGCTAGCGGATCATATCATAAGAGTCGGGAAGACGAAGAAGATAACAAACAACCAGAAGTTCCTGGAAGTGTTTGTGCTGGTCGGCCAAGTCCGCGGAGAAGGGGCGATTCTGGAGGATTTCAGCACCAAGAGCCTGAATCTGCTGATAGGCCGCAGCCGGTGACATGGAAGGGCGGGCGAAGAGGTCCGCATAGAGAGTATAAATGCGGGACGTCTGGCCCCCCTTCGAATAGAGAGCAGCGAGGTGAAGCCAGGCGGCCTTAACCGTCTCATCATGGCGAATGACGGGAAGGCACTCATCAGAAAGGCTGTTGGCCAGCCAGGTGCGAACAAGAGCATCACTCGCATCTCAGTCATCAAACTCAGGAGAGGTGCGAGGAGGAGGGTCATCGGTGAGGTGATGACGCTTGCGCTGAGAACGAAGGAGAAAGGTGAAAGAAACGCTCCAATCGGGATAGTTGGAGCCAACAAGCTTGGAAGGGGTGCCAAGGTTGCCCGAAGGAGGAGGAGGAGGAGAAGGAGCTGCATGAGTAGTGGTGAGACCGGAGGTAGTCATAGAACCCGGCAAGCAGAAGAAGCCGCGCGAACAGTAGCGGTTAGAAAACAGAAGAAGCCGCGCGAACAGTGGCGGCTAGAAAGAGGCAAAGGCACAGCGGGGAAGAGGTCGCACGGACTGAAAAAGGCCGAGCGAACAGAAGAGAGGAGAAGAGCAGGTGACCGCGACCAAGATGCGGGTAAGAAAGGTACAACCCGCACGGTCAGGCAGATCACAGCAGCTGCTAGAAGGCGGTCAAAGGCACAGCGGGGAAGAGGTCGCGCGGACTGAAAAGGCCGAGCGAACAGAAAAGAGGAGGAGAGCTGGTGACCGCGACCAAGATGCGGGTGAGAAAGGAACAACCCGCACGGTCAGGCAGATCACAGCAGCGAACCGCGAGTAGAGGGACAACACTCGCGGACAGGGACAGACCGCAACGACTAGGAAGTCGGAGCGGTAGGAAAGACCAAGGAGCGCGGCGACAAGGAAACAGGTCGCTGCGACAAAGAGCAGTAGGAGAAGAGAACCAAGAAGAAGCAAGCCGCGCGAACAGGGCAGCGGACAGAAACAGGCCGCGCGGACAGAAACAAGCCGCGCGGACAGAAGAGAAGGCAAGTCGCGAATCAAGTCGCAGAACGCGGAAAACAAGCCGCGAGCAACAGAGAGCGCACAGAATCAGGAGGAAATGACCGTGTCCTCTGATACCATGTTAGAAAGTAGCGAAAAGAGGCGAAAAGTAGAGAACAAGCGAATAAACTTTTGAATAATTGAAATTTTATTATCCAAAAAAGATATCATTTACAAAGGTATGACCTCCCTTATATAGAATGAAGGGGAAGAGAAAGAGAGTATACAAACAATGTGGGACTAAACATTTACAATACTGAGCGGCTAGAATAATGGAGACCGCATAGGCCGCGCGGTTAGACAGACATGATAACTGCTCGGCAACTTCAGCAGGATGAAACAGGCCGCAGAGGTAGACCGATAGACCGCCCGGTCTGCAAACCGCTGGATCAGACCGCTAAGCCGCTCGGTCAACAAACCGCTGGATCAGACCGCTAAGCCGCCCGGTCTAATACTTCAACAATTGGAAAAGTGGGCGATGAAGCTTAGCGAGTTTGACATTTCCTATTCATCGAGGGTAGCAATCAAGGCCCAAATAGTGGCAGACTTCTTGGTTGACTTCTCAGCCGAAGTGGGAGGGGTTGCGAGCTCTTTTAGCACGGTCTCTTGGGAGATGTTCGTGGATGAGGCTTCAAGCAGGTATTCCGTGGGAGCCGGAGTAGTGCTAGTGAGCCCACAGGGAACCCGGATCGAGTAGGCCGTCAAGATCCGCTTCCCCGTTACAAATAATAAGGCAGAGTACGAAGCCATGGTGGCTGGCTTGCGTCTCGCCAAGGAGCTAACTGTTGGGTACATTGGTTAAATGTACCTGATTTGAAGAAGCCTCACCCAACTCAATGATATACATCAAAATGTATTTGATGTGTTTTTGAGTTACTTGTGCAGGTTAAGTATTTGCAGGACTGAAGCAAAAATTTCTAAGTCCATGTGTCGACACCTAGAGGGAAAGTGTCGACACTTAAGAATACTTATGTCGACACCCAGACAAGCAGTGTCGACACTTGGAGTCATTGTGTCGACACCTGGGATGCAGAGTCGACACCAGACAGAAAGTGTCGACACAAGGAGCTGTGTCGACACCCAGTGAAGCTGTGTCTACACCAGAAAGTGTCGACACTTGGAGATGTGTCGACACTCAGCAAAAGTCAGCAGAGACTAAGTTAAAGTGTCGACACCAAGAACAATGTGTCGACACTCAACAGAAGAATCAGCACTTGAAGTAAGTGTCGACACTCAGAACAATGTGTCGACACTCAACAGAAGAGTCAACACATGAAGTTAGTGTCGACACTTAGAACAATGTGTCGACACTCAGCTGAAGACTCTACACTTGAAGAAAGTGTCGACACATGGAGCTGTGTCGACACTTAGCAAAGAACAGAAAGATCAAATTATTCTAAGTACAAGTGTCGACACTAAGGGAATGTGTCGACACTCAGCTGAAGTCTCAACAGAAGAATCAAGTGTCGACACAAGGAGCTGTGTCGACACTCAGCAAGTATCAACATAGAAGACTATGTGTCGACACCAAGAAGCAGTGTCGACACTTAACAGATTCAACACAAGAAGTTGTGTCGACACAAAGGAGATGTGTCGACACTTAGAAGAATTCAGCAAAAGATAGAAGATCAAGTACTTGTGTCGACACTCAATTTTAATGTCGACACCTGAAGAAGAATCTGTGTCGAGACATAGTATCTACAACACAAGGAGTTGTGTCGACACCTTGTAGACTTGTGTCGACACTTACACAACTTGTGTCGACACTTGATCTACAAGTGTCGACACTTGATCTACAAGTGTCGACACTTAAAGACAGAAAGTCTCGACACTTTCAGACAGTTAGAGAACTTTCAAGAATTGACTGGATGACTTGACAGCTGCCGTTCCAGCCGGTCTACATCACCTGTCAGAGATGTCAGAATTCAGTTATGGACCGGACCAGCCGGTTACCATGAAGAAGGCCTATAAATAGGCTCATACAGTTTACAGAAACTATTGTTCTGGTTGTTGTTGAACAAGTTATTAAAGTGGTTCACAGAGTTATTGATCAAGTATCAAATCAAGAAGATCTAGCTGTCCAAGTGCAGATCTAAGAAGTTGGAGAGAGAGGGCTCCATCCAAGAAATCAGCCGTTGGAACTAGGCTGAGAGGAAGGGTTCAGATTTATTCTGGATCTTAAGAAGCAGAGATCAAGGATCAACTGCAGGAGGATTCATTCTTATTCAGTTTTACTTTCAAGAACCTTTGAAGAAAGCTAAGTAAGATTGAATCCAGCTGAGTTCTTCCAAGAACTCATCAAGAAACTCTCAACTCCCCTCTCTTGTTTCTGAGTTGTTGAGTTATTATTTCTATAATCATTTTTATCTTGTAGGATCCTTTGGATCTGAGTGAATTGTAAGCCTGTAATTATAAAGGCTGAGGGTAGGGCTTGAGAGCCTGAGTGTAGGAGATTGAAATCTCTGAGTGTAGGCCTTGTTGGCTGAGTGTAGGCCTTGTTGGCTGAGTGTAGGCCTTGTTGGCTGAGTGTAGGCCTTTGTGGCTGAGTGTAGGCTTTGTGAAAAGCTGAGTTGTAGGGCCTTGGGCCTGAGGTGTAGGAACCAGTTTGGGTTCTGAGATAGTGGAGAAGTTTGGCCGAATCTAGTACACTGCTAGATAGGCGAAGGGGGAAAGTGGATGTACCCAAAGCTTGGGAAACCACTATAAAACTTTATGTCTGCTGTGCTGTGATTGTGAGTTGCTGTGTATGCTTTGTGATTGCTGTGCAAAAGTAGTTAGAATTCTGTGATATAACTGATTGCTGCCATTAAAGTTCAAAAAGGATTAGGTCACCTATTCACCCCCCCCCCCTCCCTCTAGGTGTTTAGGTACTATATCTTTCAAGTGGTATCAGAGCCAGGTTCCTTAAAAAGGACTAACAGTCTAAGGAGATCCTGATTGGCAGCTTCAGTTTAAGTGAATTACAGATTCAAGAAAATCAAGAACCATGGGTTCCTCTGAAAATCACAAGGAATTGAGTTCCATGAAAGTACCCATATGCAGGAAAGAGATCTTTGGGATCTGGAAGGAAAGGGTAAGGCTGTTTATGGAAGCCTCAGACTCTAGGATCTACATCACAGTAAAAGAGGGGCCATATGTGCCCATGAAGATATCAGTTCTAGATGCAAATCAGAGAACCCCAAAGGATTTCTCTGAAATGACTAAGGATGAGATTGTCCTAGCCACCATGGACAAGAGGGCACAAAACATTATAGTGAGTGTCATAGATGATGCAACATTTCAGAATCTTATACACTGTAAGACATCCAAAGAGATGTGAGACACTCTTATTGTGTATATGGAGGGTTCTGAAGAAGTTAGACAAGATAGAAAATCCTTGCTAAATCAGAAGTATGAAAGTTTTAGATAAGGAAAGGGTGATAGCATAACTGAGTGTTATAAGAAGTTCTACAGGATAGTGAATGAACTCATGTCTTATGGAAGAGAGTTCAGTAACTATGAACTAAATGACAAGTTCCTAAGGTCCCTAACTAAAGATTGGGACACAAAGATTTGTGACATTAGAGAAATGGCTAAGTTGGGAGAAATTCCTCCTCCTACACTATTTGGCAAATTGTTGTCATATGAAATGCAATTGACAGTGAGGAAAGAGGAGGAGAAGTCAACAAGAACTGAACACAAGAAAAGAACTGTAGCCTTCAAGACAGAAGCCTCCAGAAAGTGCAGGAATAAGTCACCAACTCCACCTCCAAAGGTAGTTGAATCAGAGTCAGATGAGTCAGTCAGCACAAAATCTTCAAGCAGTGAAAGTGATGAAGACTTTGCTGCCTTCACTAGACACTTTCAGAAATTCTTGAAGAAGAAATAGTGGAGGTCAAGGCCTTCTACTTCAAAAGGAAAAGAAGATTTTTATCAGGATAAAAAGACTTCAAAGAAAGACAGGAAGAGGACAAAATCTAGCAAGGAAACTGGTTCTAAGATAGTGTGATATTGCTGTAATAGACAAGGCCATGTTATTGCAGATTGTCCTGAAAAGAGAAAAGAGTCTAGTGACAGGAAAAAGACTCATTTTAAAGGCAAGAAAGAGAAGTCTTTTGTAGCCAAGAAAGAGAAGACTCTATCAGATATCTCTTCAGAAACTGAGTCTGATGCTGAGGCATACATAGGGTTGTTTGCTGAAGAAGAAGAAGAAGAATTCATGCAGATAATGAAGTCTATTTATGAACAAGAAGACAGTCAATGCCAAGGGCTAATGGCTTTGACAGAGAATGACAAAATCCTGTAGCAGCCGGGACCCAGTAAGGTACAAAGTTCAACTCTAAGTTCAGTTTCTTGTTCTAGTACAGAATCAGATTCATCTTCATCAAGTGATGAAAGTGTATCTGAGTCTGAGGATGATATTCATCAGCTTATAGATGAATATAAAGTGCTGTTGCAAGCTTACAAGAAAAGCAAGACCATAGCCAAAAGTCAGGCAATGGAAATTGCTGATCTAAAAGCTGCTGTAACAGATTCTGAGAAGCAATTTGATCAAAAGCTTAATGAGATAGCCAGGCTGAAACACATAACAGTGATTCAGATGGGGACTATCACCTTTAAGAATGATCAAATCAAGAGTCTGGAGATCAATCTTCAGAAAGAGAGAGAGCTTGTTGCTAGGTTTTCTAAACCTAAGTCAGTGCTACCTTTAATTGATGAATTTGTTCATCATAAAGGCAAGGCTGGACTGGGTTTTATTAGACCTGCAAGGACTGAGCAGTCCAAGCCCAAGTCCAAGGGCAAAGCCCCAACATTCAACAAGTCTGCTGTAGATAAGACAGCAAAGACTGTACCTAAGCAAAGGTACAATAAGTTTGAATGCTGGTGCTGTGGCAAAGTTGGCCATTTTGCAGTGGACTGTTGGCACAATGCTAGTGCCAAAGTGAGTACCAAACTACCTGTTGGAAAGCCAGTAGGTAGCTTTGTCAGATTGCAAACTAACAAGTACCAAGGACCCAAGAATTCTTTGGGTTCTAAGGTTCATTAATCTATTTTGCAGGTAAGTCCAAGTGGCCATACCCCAACATGGTACTTGGACAGTGGATGTTCCAGACATATGGCTGGAACTAGAGGATTACTAAAGGACTACATACCAATAAAAGATGGTCCAAAAGTCACCTTTGGTGGTTCTGAAAAAGGAATCATCAAAGGATTTGGTAACATTTCTAGCAACTTGGTTACCATTACTCAAGTGGCTTATGTTAAAGGGTTGAAACACAACCCAATAAGTATAAGTCAATTAAGTGATGTAGGGTATGACATCTCATTTGTTAAAAATGGTTGTCATATCAAAAGGTCAAGTGATCAAGAGATCATTTTGACAGGTTATAGGAAGAGGAATGTCTACTGCCTAGACATTATGGTTGAGAACAATGGTTCTCCAGTTTGTCTTGTAGCTGATGAGACAGTCACTCATTATGTCAAATGGCACAAGAGGCTAGCTCATCTTAACTACAAGACTATTAGCAAACTCTTTAGCAAAGAGTTAGTGAGGAATGGTCATCAAGTTAAGTGTGTTAAAGATGGTATTTGCTCAGCTTGTCAAAAGGGCAAGCAGACTAAATCCACCTTTAGAAGCATAGAAATCAAAGATGCTGTGAGGTGTTTATACCTCTTGCACTTGGATCTCTTTGGTCCAATGTCAGTTCACAGCTTAGGTAGGAAGGTCTATACCCTTGTAGTTGTAGATGACTACTCAAGGTTTTCCTGGTTGTTCTTCTTAAGACAGAAATCTGAAATACCCAGTGTCTTCCATAGCTTTGTCAAGCAAATTCAGAATGAACTAGACAGTACAGTGGTCAAGATTAGAAGTGACCATGGTACTGAGTTTCAGTCTGATAACATGACAAAACTTTGTGAATACTTTGGGATATTTCAAGAATTCTCTTCACCTAGAACACCTCAGCAAAATGACATTGCTGAGAGGAAGAATAGGACCTTGATAGAGGCTGTTAGGACCCTACTAAGTGATACATCACTGCCAGAGTATTTCTGGGCTGAAGCAGTTAACACTGCATGCCATGTTATAAATAGGGCTACCATCACTAAAGGCCTCAACAAGACCCCCTATGATGTTGTGAAAGGCAGGAAACCAAACCTATCCTACTTCAGGATCTTTGGTTGCAAATGCTTCATACTTAACAATGGGAAGTCTTACTTGACTAAGTTTGCTGCCAAGTCCCAAGAGGGAATTTTTGTTGGGTACAGCAACAACAGTAAGGCTTATAGAGTCTACAACTTGACTACACAAGTTGTAGAAGAATCTGTGCATGTAGTTTTTGATGAGACTAAACTTATTAACAATGAGTTGTCTAGTAGTGTATGCAGCCCCATAGGTTTAACAAAGAAAATGGACAAGCTAACTATAGATGAAGTACTTGCTGCAAGACAGCAAGTAGAAGACAGTGGCTGTTGTCCAGGGGGAGAACTACATGTACCAATTGCTGATGAAGTTCAAGGAATACAACATGATGGAGATGCTGAAGAGGTTCAACCAGAAGTTAGGATGCCTCCAGCCAATAGGCATCTTAGAGATCATCCAGTAGAGCAGATTATTGGAGATCCAAGTCAAGGAGTACAAACCAGGAGCAGAAACATAAATGCAGCAATCTACTCCAGTTTTCTATCTCAAGTTGAACCTAAGAAGTTTGAAGAAGCAATACAAGATCCACAATGGACTGAAGCAATGCAAGAAGAGCTTAATCAGTTCAAGAGGTGCAAGGTCTGGGAACTTGTTCCTAAACCTAAAGACCACAATATAATAGGAACCAAGTGGATCTACAGGAATAAGATGGATAAACAAGGGGTCATCATTAAGAATAAAGCAAGATTGGTTGCTAAAGGATATAGACAAGAAGAAGGTATTGACTTTGATCAAACCTTTGCTCCAGTAGCCAGACTGGAAGCCATAAGGATGTTCTTGGCCTATGCAACCTATCAAGGATTCAAGGTTTACCAAATGGATGTCAAGTCAGCATTCCTGAATGGTAATCTTAAGGAAGAAGTCTATGTGGAACAGCCTTCCGGTTTTGTTGATCCAACTCTACATCATCATGTCTATAGACTTAGGAAAGCTTTATATGGGTTAAAGCAAGCCCCTAGGGCTTGGTATGAAACCCTATCTAGTTTCCTCATTGAGAACAAGTTCTCAATGGGGAAAATAGATAAGACTCTATTCCTTAGGGAATCTAGAGGAAAAGTTATACTAGTCCAAATATATGTAGATGACATTATATTTGGGTCTACTGAAAGCAGCCTTTGCAAAAAGTTTGCAAAATTTATGCAAGGTCAATTTGAGATGAGTAGTATGGGAGAGCTGAAGTTTTTCTTGGGTCTCCAAGTTAAATAGACTGAGAGTGGTTTATCCATTTGTCAGTCTAAGTTCACCCTAGAACTCATAAGGAAATATGGTATGGATTCATCCAGTACCATGAAGACTCCTATAGGGTCAAGTATGTCTCTTAGCAAGGATGATGCAGGGAAACCTGTAGATGAAACCTTGTATAGAGGGATAGTTGGCTCTCTATTATACTTGACTGCTAGTAGACCTGACATCATGTATGCTACATGTGTTTGTGCAAGGTATCAAGCCTGCCCTAAAGAGTCTCATTTGGCAGCAGTCAAAAGAATATTGAGATATCTAAAGGGCACTCCCTATCTAGGCCTCTGGTACCCTAGGAATGGAGATTTTGATCTAACAGGTTATTCAGATGCAGACTTTGCAGGATGCAAAGAAGATAGAAAAAGCACTACTGGAACCTGTCAATTCCTAGGTGGGAGACTAATTTCATGGAGTAGCAAAAAGCAAACCAGTGTGGCTATTTCCACTGCAGAGTCAGAGTATGTGGCTGCAGGAAGTTGCTGTGCTCAACTTCTGTGGATACAACATCAGCTAGAGGACTATGGATTTCAGGTAAGTAGAACTCCACTCTTCTGTGATTCTACTAGTGCTATTTCAATAGCTAATAATCCTGTATCCCATAGTAGAACTAAACATATTGAAATTAAATATAATTTTCTTAGGGAGCATGTAGAAAAAGAAAATATTTTACTTGAATATGTTAAAACTGATAATCAAGTAGCTGATATGTTTACTAAGCCCCTAGAAGAAGCTAAGTTCAATAGATTCAAAATTGAACTAGGAATGATAAACTTAGAGTAAGTTTACAGAATTGAAATTGGCTAAGTAAAAAGGTGTCGACACATAGACAAGTCTATGTCGACACAGAAAAATGGTGTCGACACTTCAGGAAAAAGGTGTCGACACATCTAGGAAGTTGGTGTCGACACTTCAGAATGTTAGTGTCGACACATGCCAAGTAGGTGTCGACACATCCAGAGTGGTGTCGACACTTAGTATTTACTCAGAATTTTTTAAGTAAAGTCTCGACAATGTGTCGAGTTATGTTGTGTCGACACATAACCAAGTGTCGACACATAAAATCTGTTGACTAAACTTGTGTCGACACATATGTGTCGAGACATTATAAGTCAGTGTCGACACTTATTGCCAGTGTCGACACATTTTAAGTTAGCTGTCCCGCATGTTCATCTTCAAAATTAGAAAGGTATAAATAGGGTTTTGTCTTTATTTGTCGACACGCTTTCAAAGTTTCGAGACCAAAACTACTGTGTCGACACCTCTCTTCTCTCAAGACAAATTCTACAAATCCTAATGGCGCCTAAGCTTGAGGAGAACGTCAACGAAGGCTATGAGCTGGTGCGCGGCGCTTTCGAAGATGCTGATCAAGAAATCAAGTCTGTCGTAACCCTAGTAGCCGATTCTGGGTTAGAATATTTAGTTTCTGAACCCACAAAGATATGGAAGAAAGAGGTACTCGAATTCCTCAATGGAGCCAAAGTGGATGAATCTGGATACCAAATCAAATCCCAAGTTCATGGAGCAAGGGATAAGGTATCCCCAAAAAGTCTGAGGAAGATTCTACAGCTTCCAAGAACTCAAGAGGAAGATGAAGTTACTGCATCAAGGACCAAGGAAGCTCTAACCTGGTGTGGACTTGATCCTAAGATGAAGCTGGGATCTGTATTTAACAGGAAAGGCATGAACAGCCAAGGCAAATTCATGTCTGAAATTGTTGGAAAGGTCATCCTAAGCAAGCCAGGAGGGCATGACAGAGTGTCTGCCTCTATGTTTAGTATAATGACAAGGATTATCTTCTCTCTAAAAACTGACTGGTCAATGATAGTTTATGAGAAGATTAAGGAAGGTCTGAATAAGCCCAACCTGGGCAGAATTATAAGTCTATACCTAGCTGGTGTCATACCAGAGGTAATGCAACAAGCTGCAGGAAGCAAGATAAATCATATGAGAAGGATGGATCTGAGGATCTTTTCTAGATGGGGCAGGGTGTTGTCAAAGGAAATGCCAACCCCTGAGAAGACAGTTTCTGAGAAAGAGATTCCTCCCAAGAAGAAAAGGAAGACTGCTCCAGTGGCACAAGAGTCCACTAGCAGTTCTGCAAGTGAAGAACAAGTTGTCTTCACTCTAGATGAGCAAGAGGAAGAGCCTGTAGTGAAGTCTCCTGCTCCTCAAGAGGTTGCTGAGATCCAGGGGGAGCTACCTCAAGCTAGCCCCATCCACAAGGATCACAGCCAGGGGGAGCTTCCAGTTGTAGAAGAACCCTCTACACTGGAAAGTGAACAAGCCACCAATACCATACTAGAGGTACTCTCTGATCTAAATACTTTAGAATTTCTTATAGAAGATGCTGATTTGTCTGATGATCATCAGCAAACTCAGCTGAATAATCAAGTTCCAGATGCTGTTAGAGAAGACACATCTGCTGTACTAGAAGTGGTTTCTGATCCAGTGGTTGAAGAGCCCAGAATTACTCCAGCTCCTTCACCACAAGAGTACACTATGGAGGATTTATTTTTAAATCTAGATCAACATGACTTTGACATGGACAAGGCTACTGCTGATGAAGAGAATGCTGCTGCTGAGGGGGAGCAAGTGCAAGTTCATAAAGTGCCTATAAGGCAAGAAACTGAGAAGGCACAAGATGTGCAAACTGAGAAGCCTTCAAGCCCTAAGGAGAGGGTGGATATTGCCAGCACATCTGCCTCTGAAGATGAGGAGATTGCCATGGCTAAGAAGAAGAAACTTTATGTATTCAAGAGAAGAAGTCAAAGTTATAAGAAGGCTCTTCAATCTATTGCCCCACAGCCTATAGTTCAGCAAACTCCAACTGTTGATTATAGTGCTTTAATGATTGCCCTGCAGATAAAACTGGATGAACATAGAAAAGCCATATAGGCTTATGTGGATGAAGGGCAGAAATCTTTACAGTTTGATCTTACCCAAGATATCAAGTCTATAAGGTTTGAAATGAACCTTAACAAGAAGGAGATGACTGAATGTTTCCACAAAGGTGGAAATGCAGTGGTGTACTTGGCAACACACCAGGAAAAGATAAAGGCCCAAGTGGATGACATAGCATTGAAGCAAGGGTATGTTCTTGAAAATCAGCTAAGGATGAATGACAATTTGACTGCTTCCCATAATGCTATTGTCACTGAGTTAAAGAACAAGGCTGCTGAACCCTCTACCTCTACTGCTGCTGTTAAAGCTAACTTTGACAAGGTATTTCAAGAAGAAATCAATGCTGTTAAGACTGCTATTCAAGACTCCCAGAAGGCCATATCTGAACAACTTAAAAAGCTCAAACCTTTCTTTAAAGATGGAGTCAGATTCTTGGATAATCAAATCAGATTCCAGAAGAATGATGTCAGAGATCATATGGCTAGAGAAGTCATAAAGGGGGAGAGAGTTTTAGTCAAAGCTAGCTCTGATCATGCCAAATGGATATCTAATTCCATCAGAGCTACACTGGGCTATCCTCCACTTTGTGATGATGACAATGTTGTTGAATCTGGAATTCAACCTGCATATCTTGGAGGTGAGCAACCAGAGGTAGCTCAAGTGATCTATCCTCCACCAGATTTTGAAATGGTGCAAGCTGATATTCATCACATGTATAGCCCAACTGAAGGGAAGTCTAATGTTATTCTGGAGAAAGTGGTTCAGCCTATGTCTGAAGCTATGCAAGCAGCTCTTCAGAAAGAAGAAGAAGCTCTACAAAAAGAAGAAGAGACAAGGTTGTCTAAGAAGAGGTTTAGGGAACAAGCAGAACAAAGGCCAGACTTTGAGCAGTGGAGCCCTACCTCTAGGAATATTATATTAACTGCCTGGAAAGCTGCCAAGGATAATATTCAAGACAGGAACAAATGGTTCTCTGAAGCTGAATGGAGAAAACATGAAACCAGACAGGAGGCCATAGTTCAACACAGAAGGAAGGCAAAGATGGGAAAGCTACCTCCTACTGCTCTGGAGCCTAGCAAGTACTTTCCAAAACCATACCATTATTTTGAAAGACAGAAGATCAAAGCTGAAGAGCTTAAGAAGAAAGATCTGAAAGGTAAGAAGCCTGCTGATGCTGAAACTGCTGTCCAAGCTAAAGTTCAAGCTGGCAAAGGCATAGTGATTAAGGAGCCAGAACAAAAATAGATTTAGCATTTTCTTGAAGTTTACTTTGTAATTTTCTTGATGAAAAACATTTTGTGAACTTCTGAAACTGTATAAGACAGATATTTGAACAATATATGATTAATCTATTTCATGTTTGTTCTGTGAATATGTCTATTTCTTATTTGTTCTGTAATGATGAATTTGTATACATGTGAAATTGATACATATTTATGTTTACCCTGCTATACATTGTCCTGCTTTACATCATTTTGTAATTTTAATTATGAATGGTGTATATCATTGACTAAGGGTTATGACTTCTCCAAATAGGGGGAGATTGTTGGGTACATTGGTTAAATGTACCTGATTTGAAGAAGCCTCACCCAACTCAATGATATACATCAAAATGTATTTGATGTGTTTTTGAGTTACTTGTGCAGGTTAAGTATTTGCAGGACTGAAGCAAAAATTTCTAAGTCCATGTGTCGACACCCAGAGGGAAAGTGTCGACACTTAAGAATACTTGTGTCGACACCCAGACAAGCAGTGTCGACACTTGGAGTCATTGTGTCGACACCTGGGATGCAGAGTCGACACCAGACAGAAAGTGTCGACACAAGGAGCTGTGTCGACACCCAGTGAAGTTGTGTCTACACCAGAAAGTGTCGACACTTGGAGATGTGTCGACACTCAGCAAAAGTCAGCAGAGACTAAGTTAAAGTGTCGACACCAAGAACAATGTGTCGACACTCAACAGAAGAGTCAGCACTTGAAGTAAGTGTCGACACTCAGAACAATGTGTCGACACTCAACAGAAGAGTCAACACATGAAGTTAGTGTCGACACTTAGAACAATGTGTCGACACTCAGCTGAAGACTCTACACTTGAAGAAAGTGTCGACACATGGAGCTGTGTCGACACTTAGCAAAGAACAGAAAGATCAAATTATTCTAAGTACAAGTGTCGACACTAAGGGAATGTGTCGACACTCAGCTGAAGTCTCAACAGAAGAATCAAGTGTCGACACAAGGAGCTGTGTCGACACTCAGCAAGTATCAACATAGAAGACTATGTGTCGACACCAAGAAGCAGTGTCGACACTTAACAGATTCAACACAAGAAGTTGTGTCGACACAAAGGAGATGTGTCGACACTTAGAAGAATTCAGCAAAAGATAGAAGATCAAGTACTTGTGTCGACACTCAATTTTAGTGTCGACACCTGAAGAAGAATCTGTGTCGAGACATAGTATCTACAACACAAGGAGTTGTGTCGACACCTTGTAGACTTATGTCGACACTTACACAACTTGTGTCGACACTTGATCTATAAGTGTCGACACTTAAAGACAGAAAGTCTCGACACTTTCAGGCAGTTAGAGAACTTTCAAGAATTGACTGGATGACTTGACAGCTGCCGTTCCAGCCGGTCTACAGCACCTGTCAGAGATGTCAAAATTCAGTTATGGACCAGACCAGCCGGTTACCATGAAGAAGGCCTATAAATAGGCTCATACAGTTTACAGAAACTGTTGTTCAGGTTGTTGTTGAACAAGTTATTAAAGTGGTTCATAGAGTTATTGATCAAGTATCAAATCAAGAAGATCTAGCTGTCCAAGTGCAGATCTAAGAAGTTGGAGAGAGAGGGCTCCATCCAAGAAATCAGCCGTTGGAACTAGTCTGAGAAGAAGGGTTCAGATTTATTCTGGATCTTAAGAAGCAGAGATCAAGGATCAACTGCAGGAGGATTCATTCTTATTCAGTTCTACTTTCAAGAAGCTTTGAAGAAAGCTAAGTCAGATTGAATCCAGCTGAGTTCTTCCAAGAACTCATCAAGAAACTCTCAACTCCCCTCTCTTGTTTCTGAGTTGTTGAGTTATTATTTCTATAATCATTTTTATCTTGTAGGATCATTTGGATCTGAGTGAATTGTAAGCCTGTAATTATAAAGGCTGAGGGTAGGGCTTGAGAGCCTGAGTGTAGGAGATTGAAATCTCTGAGTATAGACCTTGTTGGCTGAGTGTAGGCCTTGTTGGCTGAGTGTAGGCCTTTGTGGCTGAGTGTAGGCTTTGTGAAAAGCTGAGTTGTAGGGCCTTGGGCCTGAGGTGTAGGAACCAGTTTGGGTTCTGAGATAGTGGAGAAGTTTGGCCAAATCTAGAACACTGATAGATAGGCGAAGGGGGAAAGTGGATGTACCCAAAGCTTGGGGAACCACTATAAAACTCTGTGTCTACTGTGATGTGATTGTGAGTTGTTGTGTATGCTTTGTGATTGCTGTGCAAAAGTAGTTAGAATTCTGTGATATAACTGATTGCTGCCATTAAAGTTCAAAAAGGATTAGGTCACATATTCACCCCCCCCCCTCTAGGTGTTTAGGTACTATATCTTTCAAGCAATTCAAGATATCATGGTCTTCATCGACTCGATGGTGGTCGCGTCTCAAATCAAGGGGGAGTTCGAAGTGCACGATCCTGTCCTGTAGAAATACTTGGTCAAAGTGAAAGGTCTGATCGGGGGGTTTCAATCCTTCTTCGCCTAGCATGTACTCCGAGAAGAGAATTCAGAGGTCGATTACCTCGCCAATTACGGTCCCCGGGCTGGGGGGATCGTGATTGAACTGTTCCAACCGTCCATCGAGGAGGGGGAGATGATGGAGATCGAGCAGAGAGCTTGTTGGAGGGATCCATTCATTTCTTTCTTCGCAACAGGTCGACTTCCTACCAGCGAGGGAGATCAGAGGAAGTTCCACTATAAATTAAGCTGTACATTACTTGTTATAGGAAGGAGAGCTCTATCATAAGACTATCTCAGGCCCTCTGGCCCGGTGCCTGTCAGAGGTAGAAGTCCCTTGTGTTTTGGAGGAGATTCATTCGGGAGAGTGTGCCAGCCACTCGGGATATCGTACTCTGGAACAGAGAATTCTAAGGCACGGATACTTCAGACCCACCATTCGAAAGGATGCGGAAGCCTTCTCCAGGAAATGTCCGTAATGTCAGCTCTTCGCTCCTCTTCAGTTACAATCGGGTCAACATCTACACTCGATCACTGCTCCATGGCCCTTCGTCATCTGGGGAATGGACTTGATTGACCCTTTTCCTCAGGCTAGAGGACAAAGGAAGTTCATCCTTGTCATGATCGATTACTTCTCCAAATGGATCGAGACAAAAGCTCTAGCCAAGACCACTTCTCAAATTGTAAAGAATTTCATCTGGGGAGACATTGCATGCAGGTTCGGGATTCCTCTCGTCATCGTCACCGACAATGGTCCACAGTTCGCCAGTTTGGAGTTAGAAGACTTATGCAAGCAGCTAGGGACGGATCTTCGATTCGCCTCTATGCATCATCCTCGCAGCAACGGACAAGTGGAGGCCACCAACAAGTTGATCATCAACCTCCTAAAGAAGAAAGTAACCAACTTGAAGGGTAATTGGGCAGAGTAGCTTCCGTCAGTCCTATAGGCTCTGAGAATAACTCCAAACTCGACTACGGGGGAAACTCCCTTCAAGTTGTCCCACGGGTCTGAGGCGCTCATCCCGATGGAGTTTGAAGTTCGGAGCCCAAGAGTCATAGCAGCGGGAGATGGCAGCGAAGAATGGCGCCTGGAGAATGAAGACGCTCAAAGACTCTCGCTGGATTACATTGAAGAACTTCGTGACTTAGCCTTCATCCGCCAGGAGGAAATCAAAGGGCGCATGACAAAGCACTTCGACAAAAACATCCGCCTAAAACATTTCCTCGCGGAAGATCTAGTCATGAAAAAGGTGGACACTGCGGGAAGGGGATCAACAGTTGGCAAGCTACATCCTAATTGGGAAGGCCCCTTCATCATCCAAGAAGCCTTAGCCATTAGAGGCTATTATCTTCAAGATCAAGTCGGAGAGCAGCTGGGAGGTACTTGGAGCGGGGATGACCTGAAAAGGTTCTATCTCTAGCGGTAACACTGTGATTTCCTTGTAATCTTGATTTCATATATATACAAGCAGTGACAACCCAATTGATTCTTTTTATGCTAATTCATCTCAAGACATCTGAAAGCTTTTAGGTTCAGCTCCGCGAGTGACCCGTGAAACCGGTTGTCGGCCTGTACCTCATAAATAGCCCAATACGGATGATGAGATGATGTCTCAGGAAGCACTCTTGTAAGACTGAGCCTCTGTATTGACACCCGAGGTCAGCTCTCTCTATGCATGTCGGCCTAGCCCCCCCCCCCCCCCCCCGATTGCATCTCTTCTCCGACTGGAGGAACTATCAGGAATAGGTCTGGACGCCAACCTCCCGGATTCGAGGAAGGGCCAACCTTACCGAGCATCCATTTGGGTAAAATCACTTCAATTATTTCCAAAGGCAGGATAACCTACCAAGGGGCAAGGATAGGCCCAAGGGAAGATGTTGGCCGCGAGTGCGTCCTAAAGGACCCTCGGAAGAACATTACCCTTCGCTCATACACTTGCGCTCGTGGCCAGGTGGCATGGCTGAAAGCGATCCTCACCATCGGATCGAGATATGAGCCTTTGACCTGTTTCTTCTGAATAGCCCAGTGCGGATGATGGGATGATGCCTCGGGAAGCGCTCTTGTAAGATCGAGCCTCTGCATTGACAACCGAGGTCAGCTCCTCCCTTGCATGTCGGTCTAGGTCCCCCTGATTGCATCTCTCCTCCGACTAGAGGAATTATTAGAAATAGGTCTGGACGCCAACCTTCCAATTTGACGAAGAAAGGATCGTCTCTTTATAAACCTCCATCTCCAAAACGCTGGTACAATTAACTCTTTGTGTCACCACTCAAGTAACAGGGTGAAATCACCTCAACTCCGACTGAAGTCCTCGAGTGGTAGTGTTATCATAAGTCTGAGTACCTGCACGAGCTCCTCTCTTGTACATCGGCCAACGACCTCCTCGAGTGATACTGAGTTTCTCGTTGGAGTGATGTTGTGGTCCGTGGTCTCTGTATGAGCTCCTCTCTTGCAGACCGACTACTAGCCACCCAAGTCGACTACTTCCCACCCCCAGTTGAGCTTGGCTCCTGCTGGGTGTCGACTACTTCCCACCCCCATTTGACCTTGGCTCTTGCTGGGTGTCGACTACTTCCCACCCCCAGTTGAGCTTGGCTCCTGCTGGGTGTCGACTACTTCCCACCCCCAGTTGAGCTTGGCTCTTGCTGGGTGTCGACTACTTCCCACCCCCCAGTTGAGCTTGGCTCCTGCTGGGTGTCGACTACTTTCCACCACCAGTTGAGCTTGACTCTTGCTGGGTGTTGGCTTTGATATCCAAGCCAACGACTTTGATCTCCAAGCCAATTGAGTTTAGCTCCTGCGAGGTAAATGATTATGCAGCTGCTAGTATGCCCTAGCGCTGATGAGAGCATGTGGGAAAGTGGCATGCAAATAGACCAATGATCTACGAGTAGGCAATGAAATCTAAGGAGCGACATCAGTACGCGAGTAAGCGCGTCATAAGCAGTCCTCCCCGAGCCTATGAGTCTAGCGAACGACGTCAATCGACAAGCATGCGAGTATAACAAAAAGGGAGACAATGAAAAAACTTGTATTATATACCAAAATGATTACAAGTTTCAAAAATTGTGTTTTCTATAGGCAAGTACGAAGAAAATCAGCGAGCAACTAGGACTCATCGTCTCCAGTGTCTGGCCGATATTCATCATCTCCAATATCGACATCCTCCTCATCCTCGTCGTCGTCGCCGCTTCTCTCCTCATCGCTGCTTTCGCCGCCACTGCTGCTGCCACTGTTACTGCCTCTAGAGCCCGATGCTGAGGAAAGTACACGATCAGGCGAGTTGGATTCCTCGGCAAGCATCTCCGGAATGAGGTCCTCCACAATCATCTTCCTGCCCGCCTCGTCAAGGTGACCACCGATTCTCAGCCTGACGAGGATGACGTCCCCCGCCGCCCGCGCTATTCCCCGGCGGATGGCCAACATCTCATCCCTATGCGTGCAAGCTTTCTTGACCGCCTTGTGGTCGATCACATCCTGCGGCGACATCTCCAGGCGAGAACCTGAGGGATTGGGGCGATCTTCAGCAGCGACCGAGCGAGTTTCCATTTCAGCCACCTGGACTTGGTATGTTTCCAGCTCGGCCCGGGTGCTGGCGAGCTCCTGCTCTAGCCTAGAAATTCTCTTCGCCGTCTCTATCTCAGCAGCTTGCGAGTATCAGTGGGTCAACAATCAGCAAAATGATCTAAGTCCAGATTTTTCATGTCGCGCGAACGGGCGACTTACCTCATAGTCCCTCCAGCAGACTGACTGCATGTCAAGATCTATTGCTTTTTTGGTAACAACCTTCAAAGCCTCGTGTGTCTTTAGCAGCTTCCTGGTCAAGTAATGTCCTAGCTCGACAATTCGCGCGAGCGAGTACGAAGTTTATTGGGCGAGCACCTCCGGGCTGAGCTCCAACAGTGACTCGGCATCAGCTCGCCATATAAAGCATGAAGAACGGCAAAGGCCTCCCCCTTGTCTTCCCAATCCGTCGACCAAGAGGGGAGGTTGGTGCTCAACGTCGCCAAGTGCTCATCCTCGGACCAGGACACCGCGGGCGACCATATGCATCCACCGCTCCTCGCCCGAGCTTGTAGTTTGGATGGAAGTGGGGCGACATGGCGTCGAGCGGCGACTCTTGACCGTCGGACTGAGGGGGCGAAATCTTGGCCCTCTTGCTCGCAGGGCCCGACGACTTGACCGTCGCCTTTCCTTTGGCGAGCTTCTTCTTCTCGCCAACATCAGGCGGAGTGTTGGAGGACTCCGTGAGGGATGAGGCGACTCCTTTCACTGGAAGAAAAGACTTCTGTGGAAGATCGCGAGTTTCTGCAAAAACCAAAAGATTAGCGTGATGTCTAAACAACGAGCGAGTGACCTTGTAAGTACAAAGGGATCTCATCAGTTTTTACCCTCGTTGGGAAGAACCTCGTCAAGTACACCGACGTTGATGCGCCAGTGGATGACATCGAACCGACGACCGCGGAAGGACTCAAACAACTGTTCGCGAGCACCCTCCAAGATCGGCAGCAAAAAGGCAACGTCGGCAGGTTGGTGCGGCCTCCCCAGAAAACCATCAAAGTCACCTTCAACGACGACCAGGTACTCGCTCCACCTATGTACCTTGTTCGCCGTCCCCACCAGGGTGCAGACATGGCTGCTGAAGAAGATGACCCCCTCAGCGGTCGCGACAAAGGCGAATATCTTCCTGAAGATAGAAAGATCAAAGGCGATCCTCTCTTCTCGCAAGAAGCAGAGGAACCCCATGATGATCGCCACCCCATTCGGGTTGATTTGAGCAGGGACGATCCCAAAATATTGCAGGATCTGGCGGTATTCAGGCCATAGCGGCAGCCGCAAACCAACCTCAAAATGGCGGAGCGAGAAGATTACGGGGCCTTCGACATAGCTATTAAGTCGCTCACTCTGGGTGGGAAGCCTCGCCGAGTATCCCTCAGGAAGAAGTCGTCGTTTAAACATCTCTGGATCGCTGTCTGAGGTAATGGACTTTTTGAAAGCTACATCGGTGAAATTCACGGCGTGAGCATGTCGGCGAGCATTAGCATCATCCCCAACCATCGTCTGCGAGTTAGATTGGCGAGAAGAAGAAGGCGAGAAGAGCAAGAGGGCAGAGGCAACACGCGAGCAAGAACAGATACTCGTGGGTTGGATTTTGAAAATCACAGCAGCATATTTACGACCTATCTACCCTCTCTATTTATAAGCGGAGGCAGGAGGGGTGTATCATGATTCGGCGAGTATCATCCTAAGTCGCGACCTGAATGATTAGACGGATCCCCGACATCAAACCTATCTCGCACAGCGCAGTAAGAAACCTCGCAACCTCGCCAGAACCTACATAAAACAAGCTCGACACATCGAAGAAGGGAAGCGAGTAAATAACAAACTTCTAAACAGACAGAAATCAAGAGCGAGATACAAACTCACTTATTACAAATAAAATATTGTCTGTTACAATAATCGCCTGAGGCGAGTTCAAATAAAGAAAGGTAAAATTCTAAGCCCTAGGCGGCTGCTCTGGAGGATGTGGATGTCATCCAGCCCATCCCATCTCATGTGCTCGCCGATAATGTTCGGTGGCAATCGATATCGCATCGTCGCCAAGTCGCAACTGTTCCTCCATCCTCACCAGTCGGCCAGTGGAGCCCATGCTCGCACGAATGCCAGCCAGCTCGTCAAGAACCAACTGGAGGCGATGGTTGCTTATCGCCAACTGAAAGTCGTTCTACTGAATCATATGGATGCGAGCCTCTCAGTTCTCCAGGGTGGCCCGAAGCTCCTCCATCCTCGCCACCCGCACATCCAGAGATGAGGTCAGACGATGAGGCTCGCAGATGGCAAGCTGGTCGAACTTGCTCTCCAGCTCCAGATAGGCGCGAGCAGCAACGTGACGGTACTCGCTTCCTGACAGCCCGATGGCATCGATGAAGGAAGCTCCTGGAGTCGCAGGGCGATCTATAAAGACAAGAAGAGGACGCCATGTCAGAAATCAGCGATTGGCCCACCAAGCTAATACAACAGTGGCGCGGGTTACCGTGACGAGGAGATCGAGACCGTCGAGGAGAATGGTCGTGACTAGTATGTTCTCGCTGGCCTGAGGATGTGCCGCCCGCGCACTCGACGGGTTTCCCCTACCCGCGACCTCTATAATAAGGGTCCCCGACCCTCGGTGGGAAATAACTCAGCCACGACTTGTCCTGTTTTTGGGCCAGAGTCTTCGACGGAGGCGGCGGAGGCTGCAACAAACTCGTCGGCTGATGCGAAGTCTTCAGCGGAGGCGATGAAGGTCGATGCATATCAGCTAATTGCTGAGCGGTCAGATGAGACGGCGGAGGCAAAAGATCACTCACCGCCTGCAGAGGAGAGACATTCAGAGGAGGCACCGGCGGTAAAGTGCTACTCGCCGCTGGCAGCACAGAATCAAGCGCAGGAGTGGAGGAGAGACTGCTCGTCCCAGGATTAGGATCCTTCCTCGTTAGAGGATCCTTGCTCGCAAAAGGATCCTTCTTCGCCGGAGAGTCCTTGCTCGCCGGGGGATTTTTCTTTGCCGTAGAAATCGGAGCTTCTGTTGCTTTTTTAGATCTGAGATTAATTCGAACCGTGTGCGCGGTGGGGAGCAGCTTCCCAGCTGCAAGGGCGAGCAGTGCTACAGAGTGCAGGGGGAAACATTCAGAGCCGCATCAGGGTCCGCCAAAGGAGGATCTGCGAGTAAGAAAATAGGTCAGCGAGAAAGAATCAGCAACCAACATCCTTTTTGCACAGCTTGGCGAAGATGATGACCTGGCGAAGAGGTAACTTCAACCAGCGGCTGCGCTAGTGGGTTGGCGACTTCGGGAGGTGGGGTTTTCAGCGAGCTGAGATGATTGGAGTCGGGACCATCTATATTAGGAATGTCGTCTAATCCGAGATCACCAAGGAGTTTTTAAGTGCTAGCAGAACGTGCGGGGTTGCCGGTCGAGACAGCGACATTCTCAGGAGCTGGAGGCGGGTTATTAACCTTAGAGGCGAGGGCCTTCTTCAGCCTCATCTTCTTCTTCTTCAGGGGAGGCAACTCGGCAACGACATCCTCTCCCCGCAGCCTCTTGTGCTTAGAAGGCTGTAGTAGGCCGGACAACGTGACAAGGCTCTTTTGGAGGGCTTCTTCGTCAGTCTTCAACATGATGTGCGAGCTGCAACAGCATTGGTCGAAAACTAGGCCCCCCTATTTATAGAGTTCGGCAGGCAGTCATCAAAAGCAAGTATCCCCAATGCTCGGCATATCAGCTCACCGAATAATTGTTGGGTGATTCTGTCTGAGCTCCTACGTCGCTCGAAAAGAGCAGGGATTGTGTACAACCCCGTCGAGGAAAGGCCCCACCAAGGCTAGGTCAGCACAAATCAAAGTCAACAAGTCGAGAGGGAGGTCAGGGTCAACGCGCCAACATACTGAAGGCCTGAGCGAGTATGGCGAGCTCCCATCGCATACTCGCCAAGTAGCGACTAGGTGCGATACTCGCCCAGCCGCGCGAGCTCCTCCAGGAAGTCGCCTAGTCGCTATGGGGTGGGGGTAGGGCTAAACATAATAATCGAAAATCGAAAATCGCTTGAGTTTTTATTTGACTCGAACTAGAAATAAAAAAAATCGAATCATATTGAATCAAATCAAAATGGACTCGAAATTAATTTCGAGTCAATTTCGAGTCAATTTCGAGCCTCATATGAATCGCTCGAATATTGATTCGAGCCGGCTTGATTTAAATTTTTTATAAAAAATATATAAATTTTTAAATCTCTAAAAAATTCAAAGTTCAAACAGTTAACATGCCCGGTTTTTCACAAATTTGTCACTGCATGGCTATCACAAGTCACCGCCCCTGAGCCCTGTTGATGCGGGCCACTCCCCGAAATGGGATTAGGTAGCAAATTGGCAAAGGAACTCCCATGGGGAATTTAAGCGAACACTTGGTGTGCGCCAAAACTCAGAATTTCGGCAGAGTTTCGTCTATAACGTCGCGATCTCACAAGTGGGAAATTCCCATCCAAATCTGCACGAACATTCACGTATACAATTTTCATAATCTAGCCACACATCTAGAGTCACATCACAGCATTTCCATTCACATAGAGAGTGATCCGGACTAAGGATTCGATTCGGAAAAGAGTCCAAATGCAGCCCTCAAAACAAAATAAAACGAGGATATATCAAACCCTCTTGATCCATTTGAAACCTAAGGCTAAACCAACCCCGGTTTGCAAATGTCGAAGGGGATCTATCCATGCCAAAACCTTCGCGAAAATCGGAAGAAAAAAAGCAATATAAATTCAGAGTTTTTTCAATGCAAATAGGAATCAAATTTTAGGATAGAACATGATATCAAAGTTTCCATCAAATTCTCACAATCTAAGATGAAGCACTACACAAGATTTAGGAGAGGAAATTCGTTACCCAAAAATCTGAAACTAAAGAGGAGGAGAAGAAGGATAACTATGGAAGAGTCGCACTTCCACGGGTCCACCGGAGTCACACCGGATGGAGAGAACCGAGCCGCCTTCTTCGGAGTCACACCGGAGGAGGAAGGAGGTCGCCGGAGCAGCGGGAAACGCCACCAGGAGGGGGCGGAGGCAGCCGCAGGTCGCGGCTTGTCCAGGGGCGCGGGATCGGGTCGGCTGGCTGAGCGGGCTGCTTCACGCCAAATTAGTTTAGGGTTTCTTTTTTTCTTTCAACATACCCTCTCCAACACAACATACACACATATATATTATTACACCCTCTTCATCCACCCTTCATCCAAAATCCAAATAAATCCTAGCCACTAGCTTAATAAAAACAACAACAACAACAACAAAAAAACCTAATAAGATTTATAAATTTATAAATTATAAACTTATAAATCTTAAGACAAAAAATGTTTATAACAAAATTATTTTGATTATAATGTTATATCATTATAATCAAAATGATGTGAAGTTACGGCGGCGGCGGCGACGACGGTTGCGGCAACGACCATCAACGTCCACGAACATGTAGCGGCGGCGATGGCGGCGGCGGCGACAGTTGCGACAACGACCATCAATGTCCTCGAACATGTAGCGCCGGCGATCAAAAGCGAGATCCATGTCGGCACGAGCAAATGGCGGGGCATCCTCGCCGTCAATCCTCCCCCGCTCAAAATCACTCATCCCCGATGAGTGGCCAGGGAGAGAATAGCAGGGGACAACAACATCCACAGGTAGCAGAGCAAGAGAGGACATCCACGGGGCAGGACAAGCAATGCAGGCATCCGCAATAGAACAGAACCTGTCATGAGCAAGAACAGCAGGAAACCTCGTAGATGTGTCAGCATAAAGAAAAACAGTGCAGATCTTACCATCCAATGTGAGAACCAGGAAACCTAAATGGAAGAGCGTCACTAAAAGAATCTCACCTCTCAACCCAAGAGAATCTGAAGTGGAAGAGAGAAACGTCGGAGAAAACCACTCAGGTGGAAACCAGATATGCAAAATTAAATCCGAAAAATTGAAGCACGGCGAAACACCGATTGCATCGTAAAAATCCAAAAAATTGCATTAAATCCAAAATTCTTGAAGATAATGAAAGGATCGGCGCTCCAACGTAATAATTTCGTTACGGAACCCGAAGGTATCCACTCGTGGGCTAACCAGACTAAATTGGAATCAACAATTCTGTAGTCAGAAGCTCTTGGAGGTGAATAGTCGTGAAAGTGACGCAACCCAAAGACACTGGCATAAGGCAACAACATGTATACGTGCAGATCGTACCAGGATGGATGAAAAATATGTGCAATTTGAGTTGATGGATAATAATGTCTTGATGACACCAAATCAAAAGGCACAATCGCCGTGAAATCACACGCAGTCGCAGACGAAGACATGTCCGCATACGGACACTCACTAATGCATAGCCCATAAGTCAAGTCCCACGTCATAGTTTTAAATTTTGATTTAAAAATGTCATAAATAAATGTCAGCGAAAAATGCTCACCACCAATTATAGATTTGGACGCTCCCGGATTTGAAAGGACGCACGTGCGATACAACTCAACATACCCAACTAGGTTCACTAACGTGTGCATGCACGGATCATCAAAAGGCGGAGGATAAATGTGTGCGACCGGGCTTGGCAAATAAGTGTGTCTAGGGGACACCACATCAAAAATCCCCATAGCCAAGGAATCACTAGCTGTCCAACACAAAGCCTCACCCAACGCCAAGCGGTCAGATGAACGGCCCATCCTAGGAAAAGCATAGTCAGATCTATGAACTGGAGTGGCAAGACCGAACGCGACAACTAACAACTCGCCCACACACATCTGTCTAGGTAAGTCTAACGGGGGAGCTAGATAAATAGGCACCTCCAAATATCTCGGACTAGAACTGACAAGCTCGGTCCCTAACAAATCATTTAATCGAGTCAAGTGAACCGGAAGGGGAGTCGACAGGGTCGATGCCGGAGGAGGAGCTAAGTCATACTCACCGTCAAAACAAGGATTTAACGTCCAAGAAAAATCCACCGGGTGCTAGCCAACAAAATCAAGAGGAAGATCAAATAGTGGATTCGTCCTCATAGAAAACTCAACCGGATCGTCATCACCTAACTCACTCTCAGATAAACATTCATCACAGGTTGACTCTATCAACTCAGCCGAAATGTCTTCCAACCCACTAGATATCTCATCCAAATCATAATCAGTAACGGTCTCAAAAGTAGTTAAAATCGAACCCGACAAATTTTTTATTCCACATGGGGCTTCAGGCAACGAAGATAATATCAAAGTAACATCTTTCGGGTCCTCAGCGCTAACATCATCCTAAAATAACCTACCCTCGCAAGGTGAATCTTCTAAGATAATAAGTACATCAGCTAACTCAGGGCCATCGGACGGTTCCTCAACTATCATAGGAGACGGACCGGAAATATGGTCGAGGGGAAATTGGATAATCCCAGGGGGTGATACCTCAGAGGAGACATCCTCATCCAGATCACTAGGATATCCAAGCTCCTCATCGTCACTAAGGTCGTCAGAGAAATTGGCATCGCCCTCAGTGGCGGGCTCAGATGTCGAGGCTAAAAGAGCCAAATCCCTAGGCTTTGTGGGGCACTCCACGGCATAGTGGTCAATCAAGCCACAAGCATAACATGTGACATTCCCCTTTCAAGTCTTAATTGTCTGCCTATGCTTAGCCCGCGGATTTTTAACATCCCTAGTAGGGGCAATGACAGGTGGCGGAGCAGAGGACCTAACCTTCTCCTTCTCCCTAAAGGTGGGAGGACGTGGGCTCAAAATAGTCAGATCTTGGCGGAGCAAGGATCTAGCGGGAGGCTTGGAGCCACTCTTGTGATCAAAAACGGGACTAGTGCCCTGGAGGGGAGAAATGAGATCATAAGACGTCCAAGTAAGGGGGGACGAGGGGACGTACTGGTTCAATGTAGGCAAAGTTTTAGGCGGCGAATCACTCAGACAATCAGGAATCTAGGAACGACAGTAGGGAGGGTAATACTCATCCGTTAATAGATTCTTCATAATCTACCAACCTACAAGTGAGTCGTTGAGTGACATCCCAAAACGTCTCTCCTCATTGAGCCAGAAGGTCAGAGCTCGACCAATTAATTGAAGTCTCGCAACGGGAATCATGTGGGGGTCCACAATATGATATCGCTCAAAATAGCGTTCCAGGTCCTTCACCCAACCTAAAAGCACTCGCGGTCCACCTATCCCATCATAGGTCGGAACAAGAACTCTAACAGGCCTAGAGGTGCGCGGTGGTGGTGTCAAATACTGGGCTAACATAACGTTTCGATCAACGAATGAAGGTGAGTGAGCGGAACTCCCAATGTGCGCCATAAAGTCTAACGGAAAACTCAAACTAAGGGAACACGGAAAACATTTTTTTGTTTTTGATATATTTTAGAAAACACAAAAATTTTTTTTATATAACTAAGAAAATAAATAGAAGACCAACAAGCGTGGCTAAGTGCAAAAAAGGGGGGGGGGGGGAGCTCGAAACGAGCGGATCGTTGCCAAGTTGAGAAATTGGCAAACCTCCCCAAAATGGGATTAGGTAGCAAACACGTGGTGTGCAAATGGGATTAGGTAGCAAATTGATGCAAACCTCTGATACCAAATTGATGCAGGTCACTCCCAAAAATGGGATTAGGTAGCAAATTGGCAAAAGAACTCCTATGAGGAATTTAAGCGAACACGTGGGGTGCGCGCAAAACTCAGAATTTCGGCAGAGTTTCGTCTATAACGTCGCGATCTCACAAGTGGGAAATTCCCATCCAAACCTGCACGAACATTCATGTATACAATTTTCATAATCTAGCCACACATCTAGAGTCACATCACAGCATTTCCATTCACATAGAGAGTGATCCGGACTAAGGATTCGATTCGGAAAAGAGTCCAAATACAGCCCTCAAAACAAAATAAAACGAGGATATACCAAACCCTCTTGATCCATTCGAAACCTAAGGCTAAACCAACCCCAGTTTGCAAATGTCCAGGGGGATCTATCCTTGCTAAAACCTTCGCGAAAATCGGATGAAAAAAAGCAATATAACTTCAGATTTTTTTTCAATGCAAATAAGAATCAAATTTTAGGATAGAACATGATATCAAAGTTTCCATCAAATTCTCATAATCTAAGATGAAGCACTACACAAGATTTAGGAGAGGAAATTCGTTACCCAAAAATCTGAAACTAAAGAGGAGGAGAAGAAGGATAACTATGGAAGAGTCGCACTTCCACGGGTCCACCAGAGTCACACCGGATGCAGAGAACCGAGCCGCCTTCTTCGGAGTCACACCGGAGGAGGAAGGAGGTCGCCGGAGCAGCGGGAAACGCCACCAGGAGGGGGCGGAGGCAGCCGCAGGTCGCGGCTTGTCTAGGGGCGCGGGATCGGGTCGGCTGGCCGAGCGGGCTGCTTCACGCCAAATTAGTTTAGGGTTTCTTTTTTTCTTTCAACATACCCTCTCCAACACAACATACACATATATATATTATGACACCCTCTCCATCCACCCTTCATCCAAAATCCAAATAAATCCTAGCCACTAGCTTAATAAAAATAACAACAAAAAAACCTAATAGGATTTATAAATTTATAAATTATAAACTTATAAATCTTAAGACAAAAATTGTTTATAACAAAATTATTTTGATTATAATGTTATATCATTATAATCAAAATGATGTGAAGTTACGACGGCGGCGGCGACGACGGTTGCGGCAACGACCATCAATGTCCACGAACATGTAGCGGCGGCGATGCCTGCGGCGGCGGCGACAGTTGCGACAACGACCATCAATGTCCTCGAACATGTAGCGGCGGCGATCAAAAGCGAGATCCATGTCGGCACGAGCAAATGGCAGGACATCCTCGCCATCACCTGTGCGGCGCTGTATTATGTCAAATCTCTGGCTTTGGGAGCAGAGATACTCATTACTCATGTCGCTCAGCAGTCAGCTCTTACTCTCCGCCTTTCTCAAGGCTTTCTCTCGCTTTTCCCAAACCTCTCCAGTTTAGGGCTTTTCCGAATCCCGTCGGCCGGTGCTAGGCTTTCTTCTTACTGCCGATAGCTTGACGGAACAAGAAGGGACAGGGAGGTTGCGCGACATAAGGAGAAGCTGTCTGGCTTCCTGATCACACTCATCGTCGACACCTCCTTTCTCTTGCAAGGTGTGTTTTTCCTTCCTCATCCCGCCGCTTGAATTTTTTCTTTCTTCCCTTGATGAATTTTTTTTTTCAGATTTACGGACATTGTCATCTCTAGAGCTTTGTGCCTTTGTTTTCTCCAAAATCCATATTTGTTCATGCTAGATTTTTTCTTCAGATTTGTTCATGCCAGATTTATTTCTCCTGTATTTTTTTCTCCAGATCTGTTCATGTCATTGTTACATATAATGGTTTGAACTTTGAAGTTTTGTAATTTTTTTAGTCAAATGTTTGGATTTTATAAATAGTTTAATTTTCAAAAAAAAATGTATGAGATTTGGCCATTTGGGTGTTTGTTTTTATAAACTTTTTATGATTTATCACTTATGAAATTTTCTTACCTCCATAGATTTGTGATCAACGTCAGCATTCAGCTCTATCCACTTTGGGTTCATATTTCATATATTTATGATAGTTTAAAAATGTATGCTGAATCTTGAATGATGTTCATCACATAGTTTGAGTAAAAAAATGTAACACTATAATAAATTAATATTATAAATTTATAATGTATAGGTTTTTTTTATAAAAGTTAATTAATTTCGCGCCGGCTCGAAATTGATTTGAGCAGGCTCGGAATCGAGTTAATTTCGAGTTCGAGTCGATTTCGAGCCGACTGCGAGTCGAAAATTTCGATTTCGAGGCGAGCCAAAATCGCTCGAACTCGACTCGATATCAGCCCTAGATGGGGGTATAAATAGACCCCCCCCTCCCCCAGGATTTCCCTATAAATAGGGCCCTAGGGGTGTTGAAATTTGTGAAGTGGAAGTGGTTGACGGGACAGGCCGGGCGGCCTGAGCGGACAGATCCGGCGGACTGGGCGGACTGCGGCCTGGTGATAAGTCTAGTGGAAGCCGGCTGTTCTTCTGAGCAGGTTGTACGGATGAAGTCCGCGGACTATGCGGCCTGTTATCTGCGGATAGGGCGTTGGCTGATTGGATTAGCCAAGGAGCGGCCTGAGCGGATAAAGGCTTGCGGACTGGTGCGTTGCTCAGTGGCCGCGTTGCAAGCCTGTGTAACCGGCGGTTTGGCTCATGTCCGCAGGAAGCTTGCGGACTGGCGTGTCCGCGGTGTGTGCTGTTGCGGACTGGGTTTAGAGCTTGGCTATGGCCTTGTTAAGCTCTGGTGGTACAGCAGATGCACTGCTGTGGAGGTCTATGGAGGACTGGTGTGTGGAGTCCGGCAGGTGGCCATTGCTTTGGGCAGGTGTGCGAGTAGCTTGCGGACTGCTTCTCCTTGGCGGAGTGTTGGCGGTCTGTGCTGCTAGGATGTTTGGCGGACGGAGCTATGTCCGCCATGCTCGCGTTAGACTTTGGTGGTTCTGGACTTGGTCACACTCTGTGCCAAGATCAGGGTGTCCGCAGTATCCGCCAAGTCCGCTGTTGACCGGGCGGACTGTTGCTAACTCTGTCTTTGGTCGTGGACTTGTGGCGGATGGAGGCTTGAGTCTTGTTCTATGCGGACTGCCTCTGGTTTGTGCGGACAACCACTGAAGGGGGTTGCTGTCCTGCAGTGGTTTAAGGCTTTGCGGGCTGATGTCTTGTCCGCATAGCTTGGGCGGACTGATGTGGGTTCGCCAAAGTTGCCTTGCTCCTTGCGGTTTGGTCCTTGGAATCCGGCTAAGTCCTTGCGGACTCAGCGGACGGTGTTTTACTAGCGCGCGAGCTGGGGCGGTGTCTCTATCTCTAGGGCGGCGACCACACTCCTCACCTTGCCTATAAATAGGACCCCCCGACACGTATACAGTAACTGAGTGAACAATAAGTGGGGGCTTGGTCAAATTATGCGGTCTCAGTTTTCTGTCCGCTCGGATTGATTCAGAGTTAACTGTGTGCTATGTGCAGGTCGCGCGGGTAGCTTCAAGGAGCCAGGAGTTTGGCTTTGACTTCGGTCAAGTGCTTGAAAGTGTGCGGACTCTGCGGTCTCAGCAGGTCGCTCTGCGGCTTATCAGTTCTCTGCTTCAACTTTATCAAGTTCCATTAACTTGTCTGCCGGTCTCAGGCGTGCCGGCGGTCTGTTCCTCAGTTCATCAGCAGGAGGCGAATAACGGTGTGTCCGCGCGGCCTCGCGGCTTCGGTGGACTCCGTGGTTATTCAGCGGATTGCAGCTTCAGCTCGGGCGGGTTCGGCGGACTTGGCGACCTCGGCGGTCTTGGCGGGTTCCATTGCTGTTCGCCCGGCTTGTTTTTTGGTGCTTTCTGTTTACAGTTGTTTGTACTAGCGAAATCATGTCTCGCTACGTATACCTCGCCTTGTAAAGAATTTTAATGAATATAAGATCTGCTTGTTCTTCCATGTGCTTGGTGTGTTGAGCTTGCTCCCTGTTTTTCCGCTAGATCAAAGTGTGAACTGGGTAGTGCCGAAGATATTAATTTGGAGTTTGGGCTATCTTGCTGACCACTTTGAGAAATTTTAACATGGTATCAGAGCGAGGTTCAGTTGCTTGAGCGGTCTTCAACCAGTGTTGTGCTCTGTGTTTGAGTGGTGATCAACCTGTTTTGGTGCTCTGTGCTTCTGAAGGCTTATCCAAGCAGTTGTTGCAATGGAAGGGAGCTTTGCAAGGGGTCTTGACATTGAACTCTTAACGCTGACTAACTTCAAGAAGTGGAAGTCGTGCATGAAGAGTTACCTTCTTGTCGAGGAGCTGTGAGAAGTCGTCGGTGGTGACGACAGACAGGAAGTCACTGCTGCGTTTGGTACTGCTGAGCAGGTTAGACTCTGGAGAAAAACAAATGCTAAGGCGGAGTTTATTCTCAAGAGGGCCGTGTCACAAGAACTATTTGATCACATCATTGGATGTGAGTCGGCTGCTGATATTTGGACAACCATTGATGAGTTGTTCAATAGGAAGAATGTGGCGCGACTTCAGTTCCTGGAGAATGAGTTGGCTAGAACAACTCAAGGAGACCTTTCCATCTCGAAGTACTTCTTAAAGATGAAGAGCTTGTGTGCTGAGCTGTCGGCACTTGATCCCGATGATCCTATCTCTGAGGCTAAGATGAAAAGGCACATAATCCACGGCTTGCGGAAGGAGTATGTGACCTTTGTGACATTTGTTCAAGGTTGGGCTACTCAGCCATCTTTGCTGGAGCTTGAGAACCTGCTTGCATCACGGGAGAGCTTGGCAAGGCAGATGGCTGGAGTGAATATCAATCAGGAAGGCAGTGAAGCTCTCTTCTCAGGCAAGAAGAAAGGATGGGAAGGGAAGAAGAAGAAGAAGCAGGTCGCTGGTGAGAAGGAGCCTTCAACGTCTTATCAGCCGGAGAGGAACACTGCTCCTAAGGACTGGAAGAAAATCTTGAAGTGCTACCGGTGTCATCAGCGAGGGCACTTCAAGCGGGACTGCAAGGTCAAACTGCAGCCTGGGCATACTACAGGAAAGGAGGAAGCTTGCTCTAGGAGTGAGGAAGCAGAATGGGGCGGAGCTTTCATGACGGACATTTGTGTTCGTGCCTTGTCTGCTGAGGACTTTAACAACGAGTGGATCGTGGACTCCGGGTGTGGTCATCACCTCACCGGAGACAAGTCAAAGTTCACCTCTATGCAAGCATACTCAGGTAATGAAGCTATTATCACTGCTGATAATACTGTTTATGCAGTAGAGAAAGAGGGGGTTGTGTCTTTGGGTAGTGATCAGGGGCCACTCACATTAAGGAGTGTGTATCACATACCGGGCATGAAGAAGAACCTCTTCTCGGTGACCAATGCAGTAGACGCTGGTTATCACGTTCTGGTTGGGCCAACAAACGTGAGGTTCCTTCGCAACGTATCATCGGTTAAGGCTGATGTTGCTCATATAGAGAGGAGGGTCAAGAACTTATTTGTTCTTGCTACTAATGCTTATATTGATCGTATGAGAGCCAACGATAGCGCTGCTATCTGGCATGAGAGGCTGGGGCATGTAGGCATGGACAAGCTAAAGGCTATGGCTAGTAGAAGTTTGGTGAGAGGTCTGCCTAAGTTATCCTCCTTTGGTGACAGACATGTTTGCGCGGGCTGTCAATACGGTAAGGCACATCGCCTTCCGTTTGATAAATCACAAACAAGGAGCAAGCAACCATTGAAGTGCATTCATGGCGACTTGATGGGACCAACAGTCACTGCCAGCCTTGGTGGAAGCAGATACATGCTTGTCTTGGTTGATGACTACTCAAGATATACTTGGGTTTATTTCTTGAAGGAGAAGTCAGAAGCTTTCCGGTTGTTTGTGGAGTTCAAGGAGTTGGTGGAAGGCCGGCTTGGCTTGCGGATCAAGAAGCTTAGAACTGACAATGGAGGTGAGTTTATCTCCTCCGAGTTTTCTAACTTCTGCAGGAAGCACGGGATCCAACGAGAGCTCACTTGTGCTCACACTCCACAACAAAATGGAGTAGTAGAGCGGAAGATCCGTCATTTGACGGAGACTTGCAAATGCTGGCTTCATGCGAAAGACATTCCAAGGTCCTTCTGGGTGGAGGGGATGTCTTGTGCCTCTTATGTCATCAACAGGATGCCGCTCAACCCTATCAACATGAAGACTCCTATTGAGATGTTGCTGAAGGAGAAGCCAAGTGTGGGACACCTTCGGGTGTTTGGTTCAACTTGCTATGTGCATGTCCCTGATGCTTCACGGACTAAGCTGGATGCAAAGGCAAGGAAGCTTGTCTTTGTCGGCTATGATGAGCGGAAGAAGGGATGGAAATGCATGGACCCTGCGACGAAGAAGTTTGTTGTATCAAAAGACGTTGTCTTTGACGAGCTGACGTCGTATGGAGGTGGCTCGGTTGAGCTAACCGGAAGTAGCAAGGTTGATGAAGCACCGGTGGTAGCTGCTGAAGGCCTGGAAGAGGAGCTTGCTGTTTCACCAGCAGCTCCTGTTGCTTCTAACTCTGAGGCTGAGCCTTCTGGCTCAGGAAGCAGGGGGAACACTGCTCAATGCTTGCCCCAAGTAGGAGTTGGGCCCGAAGAAGCAACGGAAGCAGCAAGCAAGGATCCGACCCTTTGGAGATCGAAGAGGGTTATTAAGCCACCGACTCGTTACTGTGATGGGAATGCAGTGAGCTTTGTCTCCTGCTTCTTTGCAGGTCCTCTGGATGAGCGAGAGCCTGCAAACTTCAACGAGGCCACTGGAGTTAAGGAGTGGGAAGATGCCATGAAGGAGGAGATTGCTGCCCTCAAGAAGAATGAAACCTGGGACCTTGTGCCCAAGGTTGATGACATTACTCCGGTCACTTGCAAGTGAGTGTATAAGTTGAAGAAGAAGGCTGATGGGAGCATTGATAGGTTCAAAGCTCGCCTGGTCGCTCGAGGATTCTCACAACAGTATGAAGAAGACTTTGAGGAGACATTTAGTCCGGTTGTAAAGATGACTTCAGTTAGAGTGGTGATCGCCTTGGCTGCAAGCAAGGGATGGAGGATGTGGCAACTTGATGTAAAGAATGTCTTTCTTTACGGAGAAATTGATAAGGACATCTTCATGGATCAGCCACTTGGATTTATTTCTGAAGATCATCCGGACTATGCCTGCAAACTCAGAAAAGCTCTCTATGGGTTGAAGCAAGCTCCTAGAGCTTGGTATGAGAAGATTGCAGAGTACTTGCAATTCTGTGGATACCTTGCTTCCAACTCGGATTCAAGCTTGTTCGTCAAGAAGAAGGGGGAGCTACAAGTCTTGGTCCTGCTGTATGTGGATGATATGATCATCACAGGAAATTCAGAGGAGGAAGTAGCAAGGCTCAGAGCGGAGCTTGCTATACGCTTCGAGATGAAAGACTTGGGAGAGCTTCATCACTTTCTCAGTCTTAAGGTGGAGAGGAAGGAGTGCAGGATTCTCATTTGCCAGAAAGGGTATGCAGATCGCATTGTGAAGCGGTTCGGCATGGGCGAAGGTAAGAAGTGCTCTACTCCACTGGAACATGGGCTGAAGCTTCGACGAGATGAGGGAAGGATTCTTCCTGACCCCTTGGTGTTCAGAGCTCTTGTTGGGAGCTTGATATACCTGACGATTACAAGGCCAGACATTACTTACGCTGTTGGCCGAGTAAGTCGGTTTATGGCTGAACCGAGGAAGTCTCATCTAGTGGCGGCAAAGTGTATTCCGAAGTATGTCAAGTCTACTTCTGACATGGGACTTCTCTATAGAAGGGACTCGTATTTTGCCTTGCTTGGGTACACGGATGCTGACTATGACAGTGATTCGGATGATCGAAGGTCAACTTCAGGTTATGTGTTCATTTGCGGCTCAGCTAGCATCTCGTGGTGTAGCAAGAAGCAGGACTCGGTGTCCGTCTCAACTACGGAGGCATAGTATAAGGCTTCGGCCTTGGCTGCTCGGGAAGCCATCTAGTTGAGGAGGCTTATAGAGGATGTTCATGAAGAAGTACAAGAGCCAACTTTACTCCGGGGTGACAATGAGAGTGCTCTCAAGCTGGTAAACAATCCAGTGTGTCACGCTAGGACCAAGCACATTGAGATTGATCACCACTTCATAAGGGAGAAGGTGTTGGAGGGATCTCTGCTGGTCGGGCATGTTCGGAGTGAAGATAATCTTGCTGACATCTTCACGAAGCCACTGTCGAAGGGGCCTTTTGAGCGGTTGCGCAGCTTGCTGGGCTTGGTCACCACTTCTCACTTCAAGGGGGAGTGTTGAAATTTGTGAAGTGGAAGTGGTTGACAGGACAGGCCGGGCGGCCTGAGCGGACAGATCCAGCGGACTGGGTGGACTGCGGCCTGGTGATAAGTCTAGTGGAAGCCGGCTGTTCTTCTGAGCAGGTTGTACGGATGAAGTCCGAAGATTATGCGGCCTGTTATCTGCGGATAGGGCGTTGGCTGATTGGATTAGCCAAGGAGCGGCCTGAGCGGATAAAGTCTTGCGGACTGGTGCGTTGCTCAGTGGTCGTGTTGCAAGCCTGTGTAACCGGCGGTTTGGCTCATGTCCGCAGGAAGCTTGCGTACTGGCGTGTCCGCGGTGTGTGCTGTTGCGGACTGGGTTTAGAGCTTGGTTGTGGCCTTGTTAAGCTCTGGTGGTACAGCAGATGCACTGCTGTGGAGGTCTATGGCGGACTGGTGTGTGGAGTCCGGCAGGTGGCCATTGCTTTGGGCAGGTGTGCGAGTAGCTTGCGGACTGCTTCTCCTTGGCGGAGTGTTGGTGATCTGTGCTGCTAGGATGTTTGGCGGACGGAGCTATGTCCGCCATGCTCGCGTTAGGCTTTGGTGGTTCTGAACTTGGTCACACTCTGTGCCAAGATTAGGGTGTCCGCAGTATCCGCCAAGTCCGTTGTTGACCAGGCGGACTGTTGCTAACTCTGCCTTTGGTCGTGGACTTGTGGCGGATGGAGGCTTGAGTCTTGTTCTATGCGGTCTGCCTCTGGTTTGTGCGGACAGCCACTGAAGGGGGTTGCTGTCCTGCAGTGGTTTAAGGCTTTGTGGGCTGATGCCTTGTCCGCATAGCTTGGGCGGACTGATGTGGGTTCGCCAAAGTTGCCTTGCTCCTGGCGGTTTGGTCCTTGGAATCTGGCTAAGTCCTTGCGGACTCAGCGGACGGTGTTTTGCTAGCGCACGAGCTGGGGCGGTGTCTCTATCTCTAGGGCGGTGACCACACTCCTCACCTTGCCTATAAATATGACCCCCCCGACACGTATACAGTAACTGAGTGAACAGTAAGCGAGGGCTTGGTCAAGGGCTGCGGTCTCAGTTTTCTGTCCGCGCGGATTGATTTAGAGTTAACTGTGTGATGTGTGCAGGTCGCGCGGGTAGCTTCAAGGAGCCAGGAGTTTGGCTTTGACTTCGGTCAAGTTCTTGGAAGTGTGCGGACTCTGCGGTCTCAGCAGGTCGCTCTGCGGCTTGTCAGTTCTCTGCTTCAACTTTATCAAGTTCCATTAACCTGTCCGCCGATCTCAGGCGGGTAGGCGGTCTGTTCCTTAGTTCATCAGCATGAGGCGAATAATGGTGTGTCCGCGCGGCCTCGCGGCTTCGGCGGACTCCGTGGCTATTCAGCGGATTGCAGCTTCAGCTCGGGCGGGTTCGGCGGACTTGGCGACCTCGGCGGTCTCGGCGGGTTCCATTGCTGTCCGCCCGGCTTGTTTTTTGGTGGTTTTTGTTTACAGCTGTTTGTACTAGCAAAATCATGTCTCGCAACGTATACCTCGCCTTGTAAAGAAGTTTAATGAATATAAGATCTGCTTGTTCTTCCATGTGCTTGTTGTGTTGAGCTTGCTCCCTGTTTTTCCGCTAAATCAAAGTGTGAACTGGGTAGTGCCGAAGATATTAATTTGGAGTTTGTGCTATCTTGCTGACCACTTTGAGAAATTTTAACAAGGGTACAAGGTGAGACACTTGAAATCCCTTACAGGATCTCGCGAGCTCTTCATCTTGGATACTAACTGAGCCTTTGGATTCCTTTTCCTTAGAGACCGGGTCGCGACGTTGCGACTTAGTCACCAGCTAGTCTCTCTCGTAGCTAGTTCGACCATTTCTGGTTGAGAAGGGGCTGCTCCTTTCGAGCATCCAGGTACATGGTGAGACCTTCCTGTCGCAACATCTGAGGTTCTGTTTGTCTTCGTTCTTCATCCTAGTCACTCTAGTCGTCTTGTCTTACCCCTGAACCGGTAACCTTAGGTGGCCTTGATCCGAATTCTGAGGTAGGGATTTTCCTGGCTTCAACATTATGCATGGATCCCACTTTAAGTCAAACAATGGAACTTTCTATTCCAACCATTATTAAAGGTAGACCTAAAGGAAGTTATAAAAAGTTCTCAAATGATTGCAAGTATACTAAGCGGGATCCCTCCCTCTTTGAACATGTTTTGAAGAGTGAGGAATTAACTTTGAAAATAAAGCGGTGTTTGATTTAGGTTATTTTGAAACCTCCATTTATTAGGAACCGCACTTTTCTTCTATGACCCATCCGCATCAAATTTCTCCGGTCTCCCGTAACAGTTCCGCTTTTCTTCTCCCGCGCGACATTTCTTCTTCTCCCATGCGATGCTTCTTCTCCCGCGAGACATTCCCGCTCCTCCCTCCTCCAAAGCTCCGACGACAGTGGTTCGGCATGGGGGGCTGATGCGATCTGGGCGCATATGTGAGCTTCTTCTTCTTTCCCTGTGCGCCTCCCAATCTCCCGCCTCCCGTCCTTCCCTCCTCCTCCTCCTCCTCCTTCTTCGCAGCAGAAATTTCTTCACAGCAGAAATTTCTTCGCAGCAGAAATTTCTGCGATCTTCGCAGAAATTTCTGCGCAGAAATTTCTTCGCAGAAATTTCTTCGCAGAAATTTCTTCGCAGAAATTTCTGCGCAGAAATTTCTTCGCAGAAATTTCTTCGCAGAAATTTCTTCGCAGAAATTTCTTCATGGGAGTATTGAGATTGGGGTTATAAACAAACAAAGATTTGTGGTTCAGGACACAAAAATTTCTTCATGGGAGTCTCGGGCCTGGAAAGTTGTGGAATTTCTCAAATAATCGTGCGACTGAAGCAGTAGGAAATGAACCAGTGACAGTTCTTTTGTTATTTCTTAAATGGTATGCAACAAAGCCGTGTTGGAGGTTTTGCGCTTTGATTTTACAGTAAATTTGTTCTTAATGATACGATGTGGGTTTGTATGGCTTTCTGAATCATGGTTTCGTGAGAAAGGTGTGCTTGACATTAATTCATGGGCCTTGGGAGGGATTTTGCGTTTTGTAAACTCTGTTTCATCCAAACAGTTTTTTAACAAAACTCTGTTTTCCAGGATCAACACTTTTTTATCAGCAACAGTTCATCAGCAGCTTTCCATCAGCAACAGCCCAACCAAACAGAGCCTAAGTTCAAAGCCTCCACCACAAAAGAGTGTAATAAATGAAAAACGACTACTTGGAGTGGTCCATAAAGAGATGTCATCATACATATCAAAGTATATTGTTGATGTTGTTGATGTTGATGGGGATGAACATTGCGGCTATCGAGTAATCAATAATAAATTAAATATAGGGAATGATTGGTTAAAAGTTCATATTGACCTTTCACATGAAATGCAACAACAAAAAGATTTGTATGAGGATATTTTTGGGGAGCTTAGAAAATCAGAATTGCAAGAATCACTTAATTGTTCGGTTGTTCCGGCTGCTTTAGATAAGTGGATGACAATGCTAGATATGAGACTAATTATTACATCTTGTTACAATATTGCATTGATCCATTTTAGCATGTTCCAGTCTTTTACATTCTTGTCATTACATTCAACGCCACCTTCTTCACGAAGAAGAATATTCATAGGATTTATTCATGGAAATCATTTTGTGCAATTTAAGATGCGCGATGACTGCATAATACCTCCAATTATCTCTACTTGGAGGAGGTATCATCTTGACATTGCTAAAGAACAGTACAAAAATTGTTTTTTAACTCAATTTGTATATTTCTTCAGTATTTAAATTTTGTTAATATTTGCTAATGAATAATACTTTTGTAGGTGCCGATATAATTAATAGGTATTTAAATGAGTAATTTTGACTTTTTGGATTTCTTTTGGAGAAGATTGGTAAGTATCAATTTTATGATTTGTTTTCTGTTTAGTAGTATAGTTTTAAGTGTAAACGTTGTTTAAACTTAGCATTTCTCCATAGGTATCAATTTGCCGTTTATTATGAAATTAAGTGTCAATTATTGTCGTGGTGTTGAGGGAAAGGAGCATACAGTTGTCATCTTGATGAACTTTTGCAGGGTCGAAGGAGGAGTAAATCTCTTATTTCTTTGGTGAGAATTGAGTGCTTCCAATCTTCCTTGCTGTGTTTGAGAATTGCAATTTTAATAGAGTTTGTGTAAATGTTGTTTTATTGTTGATGGTACAATGAGTTGTTAAGGTTTTTGAAAAATAAATTTAGTTTGCACATAACAATTTGGGTTGCACTTATAATTTTTTGATCTGCATGAAGAATTGATTTGCACATATCAAAACTGATTTGCACGTAACATTTACCTGTGCTATATTCTATTTTGGTTCGGAATTGAAATTCATCAAAGTTACAATTGTTGAGGCTTGACATGAAATAATAGTGTTTTATGCTGTTTCTTTTGAATTTTTTCATTTTGATTTATTCATGTTTTATGTTGCAATTCATTATTTATGTTATAATTTATGGTTTATGATGTAATTATTTTTATGCTTTATGCTATAATTCATGTCATGTGTCATATTACCGCCTTATTTGATAATGTGATGATGTGGTTCAATGAAATATAAATTTATTCTCGTTGGTTTGTTAAATATATTGTGCCCTTAACAATTATGTGTGCTTTTATTACAGTGATATTCTTAACAAAAAAGTGCACATAGCTAAAATAATAATGCACTTAACAATTCCCTTAAAACGTAGAAACCTTACAAATAACAACTTCTGTTGTAGTTACTGCTATTTTTAGTCAGTTTTTTGTTTTAGGCTTCATTTGTTTTAGCGGTGGCGGGTCGATCCTGCGGGTGGAAACGGAGAGTTCGAACCGGAGGGGGGAGGTGGCTGCTCCAAACGGAACTTTTTGGGGCGTTTCTCAAGGCAGGCGGGCGGGTGGAAACGGAGCAAACGCCGCCGGAGATTCATTTGTTTACCCTCTTTCCAACGGCGTTTGCCCAAAACGGAGTTGCGAAACGCCCAAACAAATAGAGCCTTAATTATAAATTTTATTGGGTGTTGTTAGGGCTTTTGGCACTTAACACCCTTCAATTGAGGGTGTTTGACACATTGCACCCCAGGTTTTAAATTTTGGCATTTTGCACCATCCAATTGGATTTTTGGATTTTTAAAGTGTGCATTTGGGGCTTTAAAATAAATGATTTTAATAAAATGATGGTGCATTTAGGGTTTTAGAGGGTGCAAAGTGCCAAAGATTCATTATGAGGGTGCAATGTGCCAAACACCCTCAATTAGAGGGTGTTAAATGTCAAAAACCCGTGTTGTTATAAGCAAATCTTATTTGACTAATAGCAAACAAAAAAAGTAGTTCTTTTTATCAATTTTGTTTTATTCTTATTTTTTTTCATACTGGCAAACCAGGAGGAACTTCCTCTTTTCAACCTCTTTCGTCTGCAATGGGGAAGCTGACCAAGCAGACGTGGCAGCGTTCTTCTCAGCCTGTTTCTTTGTCTAGCTCGCCGGCGATGCACCTGTCGGCTAGATCTACAGTGGAGGTAAAAATTGGCCGGTGACCCGGTCTGGACCTAACATTCATGTATATCAAAAGCTTCAACCCAGCCATATGGGTCATATTTTGGAGAAGGTTTTTGTAAACCACAGTCCCATCCTCAACGCAAATACAGAGAAAGAGTGATCGAAACCTGGGGTCTGGGAATGAATTTGAGACAGAGGGAGGAGACTGGAGAGACTTACCAGGACCTTGGAAGATCTCGCCATTAAAGTTAACAGAAGCTTTGAACCATGGCGCATGGTGCAGGCATAAGAAGGCAGATTGAAGCAGCTCCTCTGTGCCAGCTCATGCAACTGGTTTTCTGAAATATAATTTCAACTAGAGCATGATTTTCTTCGGCGGCGAGAGCATCAGAGCACTAAGGGGGGTTGGAGACAATGATGGTGACAAATGAGGGGATAGTGGAGGGGCAAGTCCTGCGGGTGCGCGAAGAGAGGTTTGCTAGTATAAAAAATTTGAAATGAAAAAAATATAATTTTAAAGGGGCGTTTATATTGGTAGCTCGGTTATGGCTATTGACAACTCAAATATAATAACAACATAACGAAGCGATATTGACAACCCATTGTGTTGAAATCAAAACTTGGTCTCAACGAGAGTTCAGACCCAAGGGGGTATCTTGCACTTATTTTTCTCAAATGAGAGCACCGGGACAGCTGCTTGGAACTAAGAGACAGACCCCGAACTACAGCGAGGAGGACCCGCCAAACACCCGGAAGATCAAAGAGAGCTTCCCCTCCCTAACCAATACTAAGCTGGGCACTTTGGTGGGCCTTGAGAGCACTCGCCCACCAGAGTCAGCCTGGCGGGGGGGGGGGGGGGGGGGGGGGAGGAAGTAGTCCCCTCCCCAAGGTGCCCATGGGGGGGGGGGGTCTATTTATAGTTTTCCAAATTTGGTCTGTAAAATAGCGGAATACCGTCTTTTGGTTTTTACTAAACACAACTCAAAACGGTCTTCCAACATCGTAACTCTGTGGTTTGGAGTGGATACTACCAGACCTAAAGAGGTATCCTCGGGTAGGCGAATGCCCGATGAAGATGGGACTCGCCACTCGCTTCGAATCTGGACCTCGCCCCTGGGGGGCTGCACTCGCCCTAGGGAGGCTGGATCTCGCCCATGGGAGGTGACTACACTCGCCCCAGGGGGCCTGGACTCACCCCTGGGGGGCTGGACTCGCCATAGGGAGGATGGATCTGACCCATGAGAGGTGACTGCACTCGCCCCAGTGGACTCACCCCGGGGGGGGGGGGGGGGCTGCACTCGTCCCAAGGAAGCTGGATCTCGCCCACGTGAGACTCGCCCCAAGGAGCCTGGACCCACCCCTGGGGAGCTGCACTCGCCCCAGGGAGGATGGATCTCGCTCATGGGAGGTGACTTCTACTGCACTGTCCCCAGGGAGCCCGGGCCGCACTCTCCCCAGGAAGGCTGGATCTCGCCTACGGGAGGTGACTTCTACTGCACTCCTCCTAAGTGGGCGAGAACCTCTAGGTCATCATCGATTGCATCTGATCTCGACGAATTACAGGTTATACACATTGGATATTGATAGCCCTAAATTTAAATTTTTTGTTAAACATACAACCACATTTAAGTAATTTATTAAACAAAAAAATATATAACAATAGTCTATAATTTTTTCCAACCACAATTCTCTACCCATCAACAAGATCGATCAAAATATAATGTAAAAGTCTATTGTTTCTTACAATCACAAAGACATTTTGTCGCGTGGGTTCCGACTTTTTCCCTTATAAACTCTAATTCTCACGCAACACGTACATACTGGACTGTTCTAGAACCTATGCTTTTAAGTAAGGTTCTCACGCACCTCCAATCTTCCATGAATGTGTTTATTGGCTTTAGTGAGTTCAAACCGACAATAATCAGTCTGAATAGCATGACCACCTTTCTAGTGTGCCTTCCCCTACTTGTTGTCTTCTGCCTCTATGTAGATCACTTCTTTTCAGCATGCAATTCCTATTATGGCCGAAATAGTTGTGATTCTTCATCACTATTGAGAGGTGCCGACATTGGTATTATCACAAACACCTGATGTGCACATTTCTGGATTGCAAGTGTTAGTTGGCATTATAACAACCGCTTGACCCACACCCAAATTCACAATCACATCCCACTTAGAGAGCATATGAACATCACCGACAGTCTAGAAGGGTTCAGAGATACCTAAAGTAACTTCTCATGTTGAATCCTGCAAATTGGAGAACTGTATGTTGACAATGGAACAACTGCTTTCCGTCATCAATGACAAAATCAACATGGGATTCCATCTCGCAGGCAACTTTTTGGAGAAAATCCCGGAGCTTTTCAGCCTCGCCATTCTCGATTTTTCGTCCTACAACCATCTTGCCTACGAGAATGGTTGTAGACGGAGATCCCGTCGCTCGTCGCTGCGAGTGCGGTTGCCGTAGTGGGAGGGGGAGTCTGATGCGGCCCAATCTGGGCACTGGGCTGCTCGCAGGGCCATCTAACCCAGGATCCATAGCCAGCCCCAGCCGCCGCACCAGGTCCGCGGACCATACACCCCAACCCATCTCCAGTGGGCTCACCAGGCTGCTCACAAAGGATCCATAGCTGGCCCCACATGGCGGGTTGTTGAGAGGGGGGCTCGATCCCCCGAACTCCTAGATAAGTTATAATTGATTTTTGACAAAAAAAAAAATAAAGGGTAGGCTCACTGGTACCTATCTTTGTGTATTTTTTTATTCAAAGTTAGTTTTCTTCTTGTTATATTCATACTTTTTTTATTAGTGTAACCCCCCTATTTTTTTTTTGGGGGGGGGGGGGGGGGGGGGGGTTCTTATCTAGGAGTTCGGGGGATCGAGCCCCCCTCTCAACAACCCGCCATGTGGGGCCAGCTATGGATCCTTTGTGAGCAGCCTGGTGAGCCCACTGGAGATGGGTTGGGGTGTATGGTCCGCGGACCTGGTGCGGCGGCTGGGGCCGGCTATGAATCCTGGGTTAGATGGCCCTGCGAGCAGCCCAGTGCCCAGATTGGGCCGCATCAGAGTCCCCGATCATGCCACCGGTTCCAGGAAGGCAATAGCGATCTGCTTCGGGTTTCCTTGGTTCCGATTATTTGAGAACAGTGTTAGAGGCGGTGGTGGCGCTCAAGGGCTTCCTTGATCACACCGCCTTGATCCCTTATTCCGGCGGAGGCGGCTAGCAAATTCCGGCGAGAAACACATAACCGCGGCCTCCACCGTGGGGCGGAAATGTTTGTTTTTATTTTTTTGGGGGCGGAAAGGTTTCGCATGAAACGTTTAGCTGGCCTAGGTTTTGCGACAAACAGAGAAGGTGGAGGTTTGATAGCACGTGGCTGCTATTAGAGGGGGATAATTTTGACTTCTAAATATCATTTTGACTTTTTCAGGATTACAAATTTTAATACATGGACTGTCCATATAAACACCTTTTTAAAAATGAATTTATTTTAGTATGCTAATAGTCAAAAGAGAATTTGCTTACAACATCTAGCGGTGAGGAACGAAAACCGAAAACCGACTATACCGATCGAACCGACCGAACCGCACCGACTTTGAAACCGAGCCGCCCGGTCCGGTGTCGGTTCGGTTTGCAGCTTTTGAAAACCGAAGGCTTATCGGTTCGGGTCGGTTTTCAAGTTGTGAAAACCGACTAAACCGAACCGAACCGAGCACTTCACCACTATTTTGGGGTGTACTTGATCGAGCAACTTTCAGATTATCTTTGGGTCTACAACCAAGTTCACTTTTCCCATCTCCGTGCTTGGTGAGATTTTTGTGACCCTTCTTCTTATGTTTAGAGAGTTTTTCAGATCCTAAGTAATTTTGTTGGGAAAAAGCTTTATTAACAGTTTCATTATTTGAGATATTATGTATATTATATTGATTTAATAACGACAATGATTTTCAATCGTGATACTCCAATTGCTCTGATTGCTTATTGTTGGATCTATTAGTATATTTGTCCAAATTATTATAGAGAATTGTGAGATGTCATAAAAAAAGTTTGCCTCAATATACCCAAACTCCGCATGTCTAAAAATGCACGAATATAATAATTGTTTGTGCGTGTGATGCCAATTTAATAAACATTCTCTCTGACTTATACTCAAAAACATTGTATGTTATTTATTTAATATAAACTTTTAGTTGATAAAGATTATGAAATTATTAAAGGGAAGATGACCAATCCAAAAAAATAGCATTTGATTATGTTTGTTCGTAGAAAACCGACACCGAACCGCAAAAAACCGACTAAAAACCGAACCGACTTTGAACCGAACCGAATGTGTTCGGTTCGGGTCGGTTTGGACAAACCAAAAACCGAGGCATGTTGGTTCGGTTTCGGTTTGGGTCCAAACCGCCCCAAACCAAACCGCTCACACCCCTAACAACATCTCCCATTTTATTGGACTTTTGGCACAATGCACCATCCAATTATAAATTTTTGGCACTTTGCATCCCAATTTATTAAAATTGGCACAATGCCCCCCGAACACAGTTCGATGAATTTTCTGAACTGAGCTCAACGAACTTAGAGTCTTAAACTGTGAACTTAGCTCGAAGAATGGTGAGCTCAGCTCGACGAACTCTGAACTCAGTTCGACGAATTTCTGAACAGAGTTCTACTCACGACCTTTTGTTGTATTGCGTTGAGTGTGTCTTCATTACTCAACGCATGAATGGAGAACTGAGCTCGACAAACTCTGAACACAGTTCGATGAATTTTCTGTACTGAGCTCTACGAACTTAGAGTCTTAAAATGTGAAATTAGCTCGAAGAAATGGTGAGCTCAGCTCGACGAACTCTGAACTCAGTTCGACGAATTTCTGAACAGTTCTACTCACGACCTTTTGTTGTATTGCGTTGAGTGTGTCTTCATTACTCAACGCATGAATGGAGAACTGAGCTCGACAAACTCTGAACACAGTTCGATGAATTTTCTGAACTGAGCTCAACGAACTTAGAGTCTTAAACTGTGAACTTAGCTCGAAGAATGGTGAGCTCAGCTCGACGAACTCTGAACTCAGTTCGACGAATTTCTGAACAGAGTTCTACTCACGACCTTTTGTTGTATTGCGTTGAGTGTGTCTTCATTACTCAACGCATGTGGACTTAGACAGATTTCTGTCAGCTTTTGAAAACCGAAGGCTTATCGGTTCAGAAAATTCCACATGTTTAGTCCTAAATATCATTTCCTTGACACTTTGCAGCCTACACTTATAAAACATGGATAATTTTGTCATTTCTGGGCACCGAACAGTACGGACATCTCTATTAACTTACAACTGAACAGTGCGGACAGCTTTATTTCTGGACGCCGAACTAAATATTAAGCATTTTGCTGCTCCAAATACAATATATTAAGCAAAACAAGAACATTGCCGAAATAAGTCATCAAAATACTGAACAGTGCCAGAACATGATATTAAGTAACAAGAAAAGGTAGCATTTTTTGTCGCTCCAAACAAAATCAGTCAACAAAAAATATCTATGCTGCTCCAAGAAAAAACCGAACATTACCCTATTTCAGCAATCAACAGTAGTAATATATAAAAAACGGAAAACAAGAAAGCCGCAGTAATGGCGACATCCTAGATCTTACCGAGAAGCTGGTTTCGCTGGAGGAAGAAGTAGTCTGGATCGTCGCCGGAAGAAGTAGTCGGGATCGTTGTCGAAAGCAAGTATCGCCGGAGGAAGAATCAGCCACAAAAATTTCTCCTTCCGCCGCGGGTAAATCAGAAGAGGTAAAAGCCTAATTTGGGGTTCATGGCTAATGTAAAAGGCAAATTGATAGATTGCTGACCAAAATGCCCTTATTATTAGCAGGCGAGGGTGCAAAATGTCAAGAAAAAGATATTTGGCGGTGCCCGTACATTGTGCCAATTTAATAAATTGAGATGCAAAATGCCACAACTTTATAATTAGAGGATGCATTGTGCCAAAAATCTCTTTTTATTTGATAATTAGTCTCTAATAAAGCTCAAAATGTAGAGCTTCAAACCTTCTTCCTCCAAATTGCCCTAAGCAATAGATCCGATATCTTTATTTAGAGTAATTTTATGTGCAAATCGGTTTTGGCTACGTGCAAACTGCTCTTTCAAAAAAACTGCCAGAACAGCTAGGTGCAGACCGGCTTTTACGAGTTCACAATTATTTATAATTTTTAATTTGATTTGCACTTACCGTAATTTATACGTAGCCACTTGATTTGCACATAACCGCAATCTTTATCTACAGAGACACTCTTATCCCTGTCCTGAAGCAGACATCTCATCGATGCCCCCGTTTCTTCTAGCCAGAATCCAAAACCTATTACCGACGGAGCTATAATGACCATGGCTCTCTCCACCGTCAAGATATCGGAGCTATCCTTCCACAGTTCCATGGCCTCCATCCACCTGCGCCCCAACCCTTTTCTTCTCCGCCGCCGCTTCATATTACTATTCTCCACCTCCGCCTCCCTCCGCGTCGCGGAGCTCACCTCCGGAGGGGGTTCCGGCGCCGATCCCCGCCGTTCATCTCGCCCCCGTCACTCACAATGGGCTGACGAAGCGGCTGCTACCGCCTCTTCCGACGAAATTTCGATCCAGAGAACTGCTACTTCTTCCTGGCTCCAGCAATGGAGCCCCTCAGACCCCCAGCTTCCACCGGCTTCCAAAAATTCCCCAGGCGGAATCGGAGGAGGATCCATTGACAGGATCGTCAATCGGCTCCGTACCCTTGGTCTGGGTCTCGATGATGACGATGAATTGGAAGAGGAGGCGGAACCGCAGGTTCAGTTGGACGGCAGCGAGAAGTTGAGTGATTTGCTTGAGCGGAGCTGGAATCGGCCCGACATTCCGCAAGCGGACCAGCCGGTTCTGCCATGGGAAAGGGAAGAGTATAATCAGTTCACGGAAGGAGACGATGCAAGCCAGAAGAAGAAGAGGGTGAGGGCTCCGTGGCTGGCAGAGCTAACAATGGAGGATTCGGAGCTCAGGCGGCTGAGGCGGCTCGGGATGACTCTGAGAGAGAGAATCAGCGTGCCAAAGGCTGGGCTCACTCAGCCGGTGATGGAGATGATCCATGATACCTGGCGGAAGTCGGAGATAGTGCGGCTCAAGTTCCATGAGTCGCTGGCACGCGACATGAAGACGGCACATAAGATAGTTGAGGTTGGTAACATGACTGTCTCTCCTTTTTGTTAGTTCTTCTTGTGCCAACATTTATTGAACAGTATTGAAATATATATATGTAGATGCCAATGATATTATATATGCTCGTATATTTTGTTTCTGTGGTTATGTATATATTATTATCTTGACGTTTAATTATTATTATCTTAAAGATGCCAGTGTTAGCATAATGAAATTCTTGTTTAGATGTTCTAGCATTAAAGTTCCGTTTGGCACTATGGTGGTGGTTATGAACTGTCGATAGTGAATGCGGTGTTTATGACCTCACCTAAGGAAATTTATCCACTTTTATGTTCAAAGCTAGTTTTCTTTTCTTGAAGACGGTCATAACCGCTGTCATACCAAACATGCATTCTAATTTCTATGATGGAGTTTTTGTCCAAACTCTCCAAAGCAAAAACTCAGCACCAAACGAAGCCTAAAAATCAAGCGACTTCTAAATGCAGTTCAGCTAGGATGCTTTTAGTTATTTATAAAGTATAATTTTTGTTGCGGTCCGCTCGAAGCTCCTGGTAGACCAGGGCTCTTGAACCGTCCTAGCCCGCAGAGCGACCAAGCGTACAAATAGTCAAAGGTTCCCTGATTTGTGCAAGAGAGATTTGATTACGTGAAAAACTTGCAATTGGGATGAAAAATCACGCGGTAGATTCGCTGTCGACCTATCTTCCGCTAACCAGAGTTTGTTACGGAGATGCTCAGATGAAAGCGAGGGCGACATGCCGCTCCTCGTTACACTATGAGGGACGAGAGAATTAGGGAAAGTTCTGAGCGCCATAAGATTTCTGTGCTGTTTCGGGAATCTTGCTCTTTTCGCCTCCGGGGAATTGGCCGTCTCGGTTGTCTCCATCCCGGACCCGTTCCGGTGGCGGTTTGAGGTTTATTCACTCACTTCAGCGTCTTGCGAACAACCGGGGACTTGGTCGACGACTGGCAGTCCGTACGCTTCTGAACTCTTATCTTGCTCTGGGCAAACTCCGTCTGCCTAGACGGTGTTTGGCCAAGTTCCTTGTGGGTGGACAACCTATAGAGAGAGAGAGAGTGTAGAGAGAGAAATAAAAAAACGGCCGGAGTTAGCGAACCGAAAAGAGAATCCAAATGAAGCCGAAAGCGGTTCTATTTATAGGCTTTTACGGAGGCGGTCCGGTAATTTCTCCCAGTAACTACCGGACCGACCAATAAAAACGCTCAGATCCAGGCACACAGATCGCCACTTTTACCCCGGGCCGGAAAAAGTCCAGTTCGGAGTGACCGGCGGCCGCCCCTTCCTCCGTGGCGGACGATCATAGGATGATCTTTATGTAATTTAAATATAAAATTGGCTGATCATGATTATTTTGATAGTAAAGTCCTCCCTTTTATTAATAGAAATAGATATATAAGATGCAATTCAAAGACACCGGTCTAATGCCAAAAGTATGGTGGAGTAAAGCCTTTCTCTAAGGCTTTGTTTTGTTGAAGGTAAGGGATGGAAATCAGCTGAAATCCTAACTACCTACGAGTTCATTATAAATATAAAATGACTGATTTTTTTTGAGTTTCTTTCACTCCAATTTAAATATTTCTCAAGTGATTATGTTGGAAAGAAATTTCTTATATCCTCTACTGCATGATTCTGAAAATAGAATGTGATATCAGTAGCACTCTTTTTAGCAGTTACACTCCATCCTTCTACCATGAAGAATGCAATACATCAACATGATATGATATATATTTTCATGTATGTGTGAATCCTTCCATGAGCTGCATTTGTCCATACCATATCTATCTGTTATATATATATATATATATATATATATATATATATATATATATATATATATATATATATATATATATATATATAAATATGAGCTTATTTTTTGATTATCTTGTTGTAAATCTAGCTTACTTGTGGTTATAAATGGGGGAGTCTGAGGCCATGAGCCATGCAAGAAGGGTTGCAAATTTTAAAATTTTTTACCTAAAAAATTAGGTAGGTGTATATGTGATTACTTTTATCCTATTTTCGGCGGTAATTTATTGCCTTATAAGCGTGGGAGGCATTGTCTTTCTTGTAGGTGTTCTTTTTCTTTTACTTATTTTTTCTATTTATGTTATTCGTTAGCTTTAGGAACCATATACCTGACCCACTATAGTGGGATAAAGGCTTGAGTGTTGTTGTTGTGTGTTATTGGTTAGCTAGAACCCCCTTGGCGCACCGGTTAAAGTGCTACTGCGTGACCTTGAGGTCACGGGTTCAAGTCCTGTAAGTAGCCTCTTGTAAAAATGAAGGGTAAGGTTTGCCTACATTTCATCATTGTGGAGAGACCCTTCTCCGAACCCTCACTGCACGTGGATGCTTTGTGCACCGGGCTGACCCTTTATGTTATTGTTAAATTATTATGCTTTTGCATCTTGATGTATTTTTTTTTGTTTAATGATTATTAATTTATCATCTATAATAGATTTCTCGATGTTGTTTTTGTGTCTCAAGTAACAAAAAAAGTCTAAAATAAGAGTTCACAAACTTTTTGCATGTGTTGCATGAATGTTGTCGATCCCCTTATAGATTTGTATTTGAAAACCTTTAATCCTAAGATGTCCAATGTAAGTAATGCATATTAAAATTTAGACATGAGATAGCAATTGAGTTCTGGCGATCTACTACATGCGTGAAAGGTGAACGGTGAACCGCATGGTTTGCATTTATGCAACAGTCAGCAGACAGAGTCAGCTTATTTTTATTTTTTCCTTTCTTCGGGTTTACACACTGCTGCTGCACGCCTTACACACTGCAATTTGTGGATCTCTTCATAGATTTATACTAGAAAGCCTTTAACTCTAAGTCGTTCTGCATTGGATTTGGTATACACGCTTTCATAATGTATATTAGACCTGATATAAGACATTTGAGTTTGTAACACAAACAAATGCAACTTAAATGAAAGTTGTTTCATTTTACAAATGATTATTACTTATGTGTAGGTTTAGACAGTCTGTATAATTTGACGGAGATTTGAAATTGTTCAAGTGTTGCTGTTAATTCTACACAGGATGATATGAAATATAAACTTGAGGAATAATATCTGGCTATCCGCCATTCAATGATTACTGCAAGACTAATTTATGAATCTTAAATATGGTGGACATGGTGCTTTTTTGATGTGTAAAATCTTGTTAGCCAGATATTGTCCATTTCTTGATTTTTCTGTTATCATTGTTTGCTTGATTAAAGGTTGAGGCAATAAATTAGTGTTAGATTAAACTACAATTCATAAATAAAATGATGGGGATCACCGACCTACACACGTCTATTCCCACAAGAGGCGGTTTTCTGCTATTCGTTTGGATGATCCGAGCCCATATATGCATCCAAATGGCTGTTCCTAGTCAATTTCATGTACTTATTTTTCGAGTTGTATTTGACACCCGATCGGTTTAGACATTCTGAGTTGTCTGATCTAGGTGTCCAAACATTTATACTTTCTTTATACACCATTGATGCAGTGGTCCAAGGGGCATCAATGATTTTGGGCTCTTTTCAGAAACCACCTGTCTCCTCCTCATGGTGCGACTCTGCAAGGCTCTTGTTAGTGCGACTCCGAGGTTGTTTCTGACTTTCTCTTCCTCGCCGATCGCTCACTCCCTCCCTCTCCACGACCACTCTTGCCAACTCATACAATGACTCCTCCGCTAACCGCAAGGCACTCCAACGATTCCTTTGCTAACTGCACGCCTCTCGTGACTCCTCTTGTTTCTGCAAGTCCGCTGCTTCTCCAATCGCCGATCATTTCTTCCCGCTCCAAAAACCACGAACAACCCTCCCCATCTCCATCGACCAACATTCTATCTCCCCCTTCTCCTTTAGACATCGACTTCGCCTATTCTATCACATCCTGACACCCCTTGCCCGCCTTTCCCCAAACCAACATCCTCCCCTCCAGATCTTCAAGCCGCAGTAGTCCCGTCCATCCTCTCTTCCAATCCCCTGCATTTCGTCCCCTCCCCTCTCAGCCATAGCCACATCCCCCAACTTCCACCCTCAACATTTAGTACCCATGTGGAGACAACAACCCTCAGATCTCACCTTTATTATATTTCACTACTGCCTACACGTGTAAGTCGTATTTTGGTGGGATACATACTACCCTCAAATTGTCTTCTATTATTGTTATTCATACTACCTTTGGTGGGATACAATTATTATATGCTTTGTTCCGCGTGATTACTCTATTTGCAGGCTTATTCAGCGCGTACTTAAAAAAATCGTGCCTTAATTATTTGTGGATTAACATTTGCTTTTCCAATTTAATATTTTTGTGAGCAATTGTGCTTTTGAGTAAATTTTATTTTAATTAATTTCTTATTACTAATTTTAATCAGACTGTCTTTTTGTATTTGCACCCACATTAGAGTTTGTCAAAAGGTGCACCACATTCCACGTAGGATCGTATTTTATGGCATTCATCATTCACAACCTACCCCCGCATCATAAATAGTGTTGTATACATAGTTTCAGATATTGAAAATATTATAATGATATATAAATACTGTATCTATGCCATGATAATCCTTAGGAACTATGAAAATCTCAAATAAAGCCTGTTAAACACATTCCAATGTATGAATCATCCATAATAATTTATGATCTTATGGAGGGAGTTGTGATTCATTGATATTCTTTTGATGATGCATTAGATGAAGAATATAATTTATATTTGATATTCTTAAAGAGGACATATAGCCGACAATAGCGACAAAGGATCCATATAGCCGACCCCACTATAGTGGGATAAAGGCTTGAGTGTTGTTGTTGTTATTCTTAAAAAGGACATCTTGGAGACTTAATAGTAAAATTTAGAATATTGATATTAGGCCGACAATGTTGTATAGATCTAGAAACAACAACAACAACACTCGAGCCTTATCCCACTATAGTGGGGTTGGCTATATGGATCCTTTGTCTCCATTGTGCCCTATCTTTTGTCATACTCTCACTAATGCCTAAGTACATCATGTGTTTCCTTATAGTTTAATTCCAAGTCTTTATTGGTCTACCCCTCCCTCGTTTAACATGCCTAGTGACTAGACTCTCACAACGCCTAACAGGTGTCTCTAATGTTCTCCTTTGTACGTACCCAAACCATCTTAGTCGAGCTTCTCGCATCTTCTCTGCAATTGATGCTACTCCTGTCTTATCCCTGATAGATTCATTCCTAATTTTATCCAGTCTTGTGTGTCCACACATCCACCTAAGCATTCTCATCTTCGCAACTCTCATTTTTTGCTCATGTACACAATTCACTGCCCAACACTCAGAACCATAGAGCATCGCTGGTCTAATTGCAGTACACTTGGATTCTATGTGCCACATCTTTATATATACCTCTGTCTTTTTGAACTATCCATCCATGATATTTAAAACACTCACTACGGGAAATATCTTGATCACCCAACTTAATAATGAAGTCATCCGTCCTTCTTGTACTGCTAAATTTAGGATCCATATACTCCGTCTTTGCCCTGCTCAACCTAAAACTCTTCTTTTCTAAAGTGCCTCACCAAGATTCAAGTTTTGTGTTTACACCTTCGCGCGTCTCATCGACCAAAATGACATCATCCACAAACAATATACACCAAGGTACTGCTTGTTGGATATGTCCGGGGAGCTCATCTAAGATAATGGTAAAGAGATAAGGGCTTACAAATGAACCTTAATATAAGCCAACTGTGATTGAGAATTCCCGTGTTAATCCTCCAAATGTTCTCACCCTTGTCACTGAATTTGTATACATATCTTTGATTATGTATATTCATAAGAGTGACTAAATTTTACATTGGACGTCTACATAACACAACCTTCACCATTTTTCATTCGGGCTTGGGACCAGCATAGACTGGTTTGTTGTATAGATCTGAATGATGGACAGTAAAAAGTTCGTTGTTATTTATATATGTTGTTGTATAGATCTGAATGTGAATAATAAGATGAATGAGCCAAATCTTATATCTTAATTAGAGGAAAAACTGATGGCTTAAGTAATAATTCAGAACCATAATATCATAAGTGCCTTTTCAAAGGAAGTGGTGGAATTGTGTTGGAAAGTCCATAGTTAAGCGTGTTTCGGGGGGGGGGGGGCTTAATTGGAATTGGTGATTTCTTGAGAAGTGTGCTTGTGGGATGCCCATGGAAAAAGAACCGTGCCGTTCAACTCAATATGGGTGGGTTGGGTTGAACTAAAGCGGACATTATTTTTGATATTGTGAGGGTTTAGTTGTTATAAATGGTATCGGGGCTAGATCTCTTACACTATGATATGTGATTTAAGGGCTAACCATGCATAAGCTGATGGGCTTGTGACATCTTGAATCCAATGTAAGCGGTCCAATGAGGGTGGAGTGTCTTTTGGGGGAAGTGAAGCCCAATCAAAGTAGCTTCTGGCGGGCTTCTTGGTGAAAGGAGGTGCATGAATGACATATCAGAATTGGAGGGAGATATATGATTGAATTGAATTTGACATCAGAATTGGAGGGAAAGTTGTTGAGCTTAAGTAATAATTCAAAACCATAAATATCAGAGTTGTATTTCAGAGCAAGTAGTGGAATTGTGTTGAAAACTTTATAGTTAAACATGTTTTGGTGAGAGTAGTTTTGAAATGGGTGACTAATGAGCAGTGTTGTAGATGTCGGCCGACATGTCAGACATGTCGGCCGACATAAAAGTTTTGGGGGTAAAACTCCACGACGTCGATATTTTAAGCAAATATGTCGTTTTTGAAAATATCGCCCGATATATCCGTTTAACCCGATATATCAGACGATATTTCGCGAACGATATATCGTCGAGAGTATTATAATTTTTTTTTTCATTTTTTGAAGAGACCAAACACCAGTTAAGGTGTTGTCTTGTGACCTTGAGGTCACAATTTCGAGTCATTGAAGCAGCCTTTTGCAGAATTGTAGGGTAAGGCCTGCCTACATTTCACCCTTGTTGTGGGATCCTTCCTTGGACTCTCGCCACGCAGGGATGCTTTGTGCACTGGGTTGTCCCTTTTGACGAGACCAAACAGAAACAATTTGTTTTGTGTTTCATTTTGTACATCTCTCTAAGTCTAATATCGACTACTTTCTCATCGAGCTTTCATTTGGTGATCTTTATCTCGTTTATTGCAGTCGACGACTATTTCTTTATGTAATTTATAAACACACTATGTGTATATATGTTTATTGTATAATTTATAAATATATATTATGTATACAATTATACATATTTATAAAAACTATGTAATATATATTGTTAGAGAAATCCATTTAATCTAGGCCCATTATGTATTTTTTATTGTTATTCTCTCTCCTCTTTAGTCCCACATCATGTATAGGACCTTCCTCTCTCTTTCTCTCATCTATATATTTGTACTCATTTTTTGTATTTTATATAAGTGAACATATATACAAGGTTGATTTTTACCTTATCTACATGGTATCAGAGCAACCGGTTCTCCTTGGCCGGCTTCTCTTTTCTTAACCGCCTATCCCGCGTGGTCCTCTTCCCTGCGTGCGGCCTGCTGCAGACTGCTCTTCTATCCGCTGCCGGCTCTTGCCGCTCGGTCTCCTGCGGCCCATTTCACCTGTCCGCTCTGCGTTTCTTCTTCCGCTTCCTCTTCTTCTCTGTGGTTCCACCCCTCCCCTCAGGCTTCTTATAGCCTTCCCTCTCTATCCCGTGGGGTCCACCTCTCCCTGTTGCTCCTGGGTCAGACCACTTCGATCTCCTCCAGACCGCCCTCTCTTCTCGCGGTCTCTTCTCGCGGTCTCATCTCGTGGCCTGATCCCTCTCGCGGCCTGCTCGTCTCGCGGTCTGCTCCCTCTCGCGGCCTGCTCCCTCTCGCGGCCTGCTCTTCTCGCGGCCTGCTCCCCTAAGCGCTTCTACTAGTCCAGACCGCGATCTCTTCTCGCGACCTGCTCCTGCTCGTCTCTAGCGGCCTCTAGCGGCCTCTAGCGGCCTGCTCCTGCTCTTCTGGCGGACTGCTCCGGCTCACTGCGGTCTGTTTCTACTCGCCCCTTCTGCCTCGTCTTCCTCGCGGACTCTTCTTGTCCGCTGTGTTCTGTTATCCGCTGCCTTGTCGCTGGAGTCCTACTCGCGACCTTTTACTTGCCGCGGACTGTTCCTGTTTGCTGCGATCTTATCTCTCTATCCGCTTGAGGCTTCTTTACTCGCGGTCTCTTCTCTCTGTCCGCTCGTGGCCTCCTTTTTCTCTGACCGCTGCTGCACTCAGCTAGACCGTGCGGACTGTTTCCTTCCCGCATTTAGGTCGCGGTCTTCTCCTCTCTTCTATCCGCGCAGCTTCTCTGTCCGTTGCCGCCTTCTCTTTCTACCGGGCTCCGCCTTTGGTCGCGGCTTCTTCCTGCCGCTTGTGTCTTCTCATCGTGACCAGGCGGTCTCAGCTCTAGTCGCGCGGTCTCCTCGGTTACTGGTCTGTTCTCCTAGCCGCATCTCTTCTTCATGGCTTCTTCTGCTGATTCTGTCGGAACGACGGTTCCTCCTGCAGACCGCCCGACCTCTATTCCAGAAGTGCGCGGTGAGCTCCGTATTACTACTATATCTCTGACCGGCAAGAAGAATTTTATGGAATGGGTGCACTCTGTTCGCCGGGTCCTACAATCCAAGGGGTTTCTTCATCACTTGACCCAGGTCGTTACTGGTACTACTGACGATTGGTTGCGCAATGATGGTCGTGTGCAGACATAGATCCTTAATTCCCTTGATGGCGAGTCTTATCGCCTGACCATGTACCACGAGACGGCCAAGGGCATGTGGGACGAGCTCCACACCCTTTACTCCGGCAAGGATAGTCTCCACCATTTGTACGACATTATCACTGCTCTCCAAGCCCTTGATAGTAGTGGCGCGACCGATCTGACCTCCTTTGTTGCCCAGGCTCGGTCTCTGGTCGAAGCTTGGCTCCAACATCAGCCTCCTACTGTGGACCTTGCTGCCCAACGTGCCCAAAAGGAAGCTGTGGGTATAACCATGATGATGGCTCAGGTACCCCATCACCTTCACAGTGTACGGGCTCACATCCTCTCCTCTACTGTTACCCCGTCCTTCTCAGATGTGTGCTCGATGCTTCTCAAAGTCTCCCCGCCTCCGGATGTGTCTGGACCTCCTTCTCCGGCCCTTGTCCAGCAGACCCCTGCTCCTTTACTGCCTCTTCCATCTTCAGCTCGTGGAGGCCGCTCTGATTCTCGGGGACGTGGTCGGGGTGAACGGCCTCGGCCTAAGTGCTCGTTCTGCGGCAAAGACGGGCATCTTGAAACCACGTGCTATCGTAAGCATGGTCGCCCTCCTCGTCCGCAGGCCTCTGCTGCTGCCACCGACCCCTCTCCCACTCGTACTGACCTCGATGAGGTTCGTCTTCAGTTGCAGCATCTTCATGGACTGCTCAGCCTCCCGCCTGCCTCGGTTGCCTCCCCTGCCTCCATCTCCAATGAAGGTATCGCATGCCTCTCCTCTGGCCCGCGATGGATCCTCGATTCTGGTGCCACTCATCACATCACCTCTGTTCGACCGCCTCATTACTTGTCTTCACCTCACCCGAAGTATATTACTGTGGCCAATGGGGCATCCGTCCCTGTCTCTGGATGTGCTGATATTCCTCTCGCCTCCTCTCTTCTCCTGCACTCGGCTCTTCACGTTCCGGGCTCTCCTTTCACTTTACTTTCTGTTGGTCGCCTTACTACTGATTTAAAATGCTCAGTGACCTTTACTTTCTCTTCTTTTCTGATACATGATCAGCAGACACGGACTATCATTAGTAGGGGGCGGCTGCAGAACGGGCTCTACCTTCTTGATGACTCTCCTACTCTCCTCTCATCTGTCTCCTCCTCGGATTGGTATCGATGTCTTCGTCATGCTCCTCTCCCAGTCCTCCAAAAGGCTCTCCCGGATATATCTCTTCCTGTTTTTCAGTGTGAAACATGTATTTTTAGCAAACAACCACGTTCATCTTTTCTTTCTCATTGTACGGCTTTTAGGTGGCAGTTAAGGCTGATAAGACGTGTCTATGCATATATATAGCCTTAAAACAAAAAATGTGAGTATTCATCATCTCCTTCCGTGAGAGAATAATCGTTGTCCTGTTCATGAGTGGAAGAAAACCGGCGAACAGCCTTGCCTTCGGACGCCAATTCCGGGAGATTTAGCGGTCGGAATTCGATTTCGAGAGTGGGCCTGGATTGCTCTCGTTTAGATCTACATTCCTACTGTAAGTTTTCTAGTTTTTGTAATCGTTTTAGAGGGTTTGAAATTCTCGGCTTGACCCTTCTTCCTCCCGAAATCTCCAGATTTCTCGGCTTAGTGCTTTACGGCTAGATCCGAGAGTGAGGGAAGGGGCCGACCAAGCTTCGCTGGGATTTGAGGCAAGTGGTGCTCCTACCCTTGCCAAGTTTTTCTTCTCCTTTTCATGGTCATATTTGCTGTAATCATTCATGTTTCCCGAGATTGTTTATTTTGCTCTATTTTTCCGTCAAAGTCATGTGGATCTTCAACCATAAATGCTCTTTTATGTTTCTTTTTGCATTTTCTCAAGTTCTGAAACTCCAAGTTTCCGGCCGGGTTGTTGTAGTCTTGTTTTTTTTATCAAATTGTTCCTTGTTAATCTCGGTTTGGGTAGCAATTAGTCTATCAACCCTAGAACTAGTAGCAGTGGGTTTTCATACTAACATTGCGAGTAATAGGATCGGATTAGGCTAAGAGGATTGGTCGGAAATGAAGGTGGATGTACAGGATTGCGGTGTACTCAATGCAGCCAGTTCTGCGAAGATCGTCAACCGGAGTTCGACGAAGATCATCGAACTGAGATCGACGATCTGTGGTTGCTTGAGATCGATGAAGATCGTCGACCTGAGTTCGACGAAGATCATCGAACTGAGATCGACGATCTTCGATGGACTTCCGCTCCTTTTGTTTTGGTACACTTCGATATCTGGGGTCCGTACAAGATTACTAGTATTTCTGGCTACCGTTACTTTCTTACATTTATTTATGATTACTCTCGCATGACATGGTTGTATCTCATTCGCGATCGTTCTGAGATTTCCCGCGTCTTCAGGGCCTTCATTCTTGAGACTCGCACTCAATTTTCTGCGTCCATTCGCACTATTCGTACTGACAATGCGCGCGAGTACACTGATCATGACTTCGCGACCCTCTGCTCTGAGTTTGGCATTGTTCACCAAACATCGTGTGCGTATACTCCACAACAGAATGTTGTCGCCAAGCGCAAGAATCGTCATCTTCTTGATGTAGCTCGCTCCCTTATGCTTCAAATGCAGGTTCCCAAACCATACTGGAACTTTGCGCTCTCCACGACCTGTTTTCTTATCAACCGCCTACCATCTTCCGTCCTCCAGAATGCTACTCTTTTCAGCCTCATCTTTCCCTCCACTCCGCCTTTTCCTGTTACTCCCCGAATTTTTGGGTGTACTGGCTACGTTCACCACCTCGGTCCCTCTACAGACAAATTGGATTCCCGTGCAGCCAAAAATATTTTTGTAGGCTACTCACACACTCAAAAGGGTTATGTGTGCTATTCGCCTGCTACCCGCAAAGTGACTGTTTCTGCGGACGTCACTTTCCGGGAAGATCTTCCCTTCTTTTCTTCTCTGGATGTCGCTCCTGTTCCAGAGCCCGTCGTTCGTCCTATCATCTCTGCTCCCCGTTCTTCATCATCTCCTCCTCCTGCCCAGCCTCCGGTCCGTCCACATCCACCTGTTATCCGGGTCTATTCTCGTCGCTCTCCTCATCCCGTTGCCCCACTGCAGTCGGCTTAGACCTCTGATGCTCCACTGCCTGCTGCTCCGGCTCCAGCCTCCACCGCTCATCCAATGACGAACTATGTCTCTCTACATCGCCTTTCACCGCCGCTTCTTCACTTTGCCACATCATTATCCTCTGTTTCTGTCCCTAACTCTGTGCAGGAGGCGCTTCAACATCCAGGCTGGCAGGCTGCCATGAACGAAGAAATGACGGCCCTTTGGCCCAACCAGACCTGGGTCCTTGTCCCTTTACCTCCCGGTCAGCACCCTGTTGGGTGTAAATGAGTTTTCGTCATCAAACATGCTCCGGATGACACTATTGCCCGACTGAAGGCCCGACTGGTGGCCTGTGGTTTCACTCAGCAGCATGACCTTGATTATGAGGAAACCTTCTCTCCGGTGGCTAAACTCAACACTGTTCGGGTTCTTCTCTCCGTGGCTGTGCACCGCCACTGACCCCTTCATCAGCTTGGTATCAAGAATGCCTTTTTGAATGGAGATCTTCAGGAAACTGTCTACATGCGCCAACCGCCCGGGTTTGAGACCACGGGGGAGTCTCATGTGTGTCTTCTAAAGAAATCTATCTATGGTCTCAAACAATCCCCTCAGACGTGGTTTGACAAGTTCAGCAAGGTGGTTCGGGACATGGGTTTCACTCGGAGCTCTGCAGACTTCTCCCTATTCACCCGACACCGGGCAACTGGAACCGTCCTTATGTTGGTTTATGTTGATGATATTCTATTTACTGGGGATGACTCAAAGGGGATTCAAGAGGTCAAACAACATCTCAGCACCGCGTTTCAGACCAAATACCTGGGGCCTCTTCGCTACTTCCTCGGTATTGAGGTTGCACGACGGCCAGATGGGCTTGTCTTTTCCCAACGGAAGTATTGTCTTGATCTTCTCAAAGACGCTGACCAGTCTGGTTGCAAGCCAGCTAATACCCCGATGGAGGCAAATCACAAGCTATGTGCTCATGCCTTTGATGATGATTTGTTTCTCCAGAACCCGGAATACTAATCGGCGTCTTGTGGAAAAGTTGATCTACCTAACAGTCACGAGGCCTGATATATCATTTGTTGTTGGGGTTGTCAGTCGGTTCATGCATGATCCCCGAGTTTCTCATCTCCAGACGGTTGAACGGATTCTCCGATACCTTAAGGCAGCTCCAGGTCAAAGACTTGTTTACAAAACCTCCAACTCAACTCCAACATTGGTTGCTTATTCTGATGCCGATTATGCCGGTTCCCTGGACGATCGGCGGTCAACCAGTGGATTTTGTACTTATTTTGATGTTCATCTCATTACATGGAAAAGTAAGAAACAAGCCGTGGTCGCTTGATCCTCTGCGGAAGCTGAATACCGATCGATGACATCGGGTGTCTCAGAACTCCCATGGCTTGAAAGTCTCCTTACTGACCTGAGAGTAAAACTTCCTTCATCTGCTGTTCTATTTTGTGATAGTCAAGCAGCCATACACATATCAAAGAATCCGGTGTTTCACGAGCGCACAAAACATATCGAGGTCGACTGTCACTTTATTCGATAGAAAGTTCAATTGAAGAAACTTGAATTAAAGCATGTTCCAGGCACTGATTAAATTGCTGATATTCTTACAAAGGCTTTATCAAGTACCTTGTTTTACCAGTGTTTGCCCAAGCTGGGTGCATATGACCTATACGCTCCAGCTTGCGGGGGAGTGTTAGAGAAGCTCATTTAATCTAGGCCCATTATGTATTTTTTATTGTTATTCTCTCTCCTCTTTAGTCTCACATCATGTATATGATCTTCCTCTCTCTTTCTCTCATCTATATATTTGTACTCATTCTTTGTATTTTATACAAGTGAACATATATACAAGGTTGATTTTTCCCTTATCTACATATATGAATAAATTTATTTAAATATTAAAATTCGACATTGTAAAATATCCCCGATTTATCCCCCGCAATCCGACATTTCAAACTCAAACCGACATGAACCCGACATCCGACATCTACAACCTTGCTAATGAGTGCGGAGTGTGTCTTTGAGGGAAATGAAGGCCAAGCAAAACAACTTCTGACAGACTTTTAGGTGAAAGGAGTGGCATGAATGAACTTAATCCCACATCAAAATTGGAGAGAGGTACATGATTAAATCAAATCTCACATCAGAATTGGAGGAAAAGTTGTTGAGTTTAAGTAATAATTCAAAACCCTAAATATCATATGTGCTTTTTTCAGAACAAGTGGTGAAATTATGTTAGAAACTCCATAATTAAACGTGTTCTGGTGGGAATAGTCCTGATTTGGGTGACCTTTTGGGATGTGCCCGTGGGCCACTTATGAAAAATGACTAAACAATGCGGTTCAACTTAGTATAGGCTGGGATGAACCAAATCAGATAATATTTCTAATATTGTGAGTGTGGAGTTGTTACATGTTTCTGATTAGATTTTTTTAAGATATTAGTTGCTAAAAAAATAAATCATATAAAACCGTACATTATATCGGGCATGCATGTGATTAAGTTAAAATATTGTAAATATTGACATGTCTCCAACTTTTCATCTATCTTAATTGACTTTTATCATGAACCATCAATTTGTACCTTGGATTATTTTCTTATTTCTTCTTGTTCTTTAAGCTTCACATCCGAGATAAAATATGCACATTCTCATGCTTCCATAATAATATTATTTAACAAAGCTCTTATTGGAAATGAAAATTAGGTATAATATGGAAGGTAGATACCTTTTAAAGTGGAATGGGATGGGCCCACTTTTGCACCATCCTTCTTCCTCTATTTCCTTGTTTATACTTATTGTAGTATAGAAATGGTAAAAAGTAAATAAATAATTTTTTGGAATTAATATTTATATGAAAATTAACAAATGTGAATTGCTTGAGTGGTCAGTATCACTCCTATGCTAGAAAGTGGATGGGTTCGATCCCCAGGGCCCTCCTAATTTCTCCTTTAGTGATCGTAAAGTACCATTAAAACTTAAGGGCAAGTTTTACCGCACTGCAATTCAATTAGACCAACAATGCTTTATAATTTTGAGTGTTGGGCAGTGAATTGTGTACATGCGTAAAAAATAGGATTTGCGGAGATGAGAATGCTTAGGTCGATGTGTGGACACATGAGACTGGATAAAATTAGGAATGAATGTATCAGGGATAAGACATGAGTAACACCAATTGCAGAGAAGACACGAGAAGCTCGACTAAGATGGTTTGAACACGTACAAAGGAGACCATTTGAGACACCTGTTAGACGTTATGAGAGTCTAGTCACTAGTCATGTTAAATGAGGGAGGGGTTGACCAATAAAGACTTAGAATGAAACTGTAAAGAAAAGAGCACAAGGATTTGGGAAAAAATGTAAACCTTTGCATATACTTCTTGTGTATGTAAATACAAGTATGAATACATATATATAGGGAGAGAAGAGTCCCAATTTCAAGATGTGAGATTATTACAAGTAGAAGAAGACCTAAGATGGTCCCTTAAATGGGCCTTTACATGTTTTTTCTAACCCCCCCAAAAGTCGTAGGCACCCATCTTTGACAAGAATTGATAAAATAGAGCACTTGACAAAGCTTTAGTGAGAAGATCGGCAACTTGGTCAGTAGCTGGAGCATGTTTCAGTTCCAACTTTTTCATTTGCACCTTTTCCTTAATGAAGTGGCAGTCAACTTCAATGTGTTTCGTTCTTCTCCTCTTCTCTCTTCTCGCTGCGGTTTCTCTAACCGCCGCGTGTTCCGCATCCTGGTCGCGACTTCTTTTTCTTGCCGCTGGTGTGTTGTTACCTTGACCGTGCGGTCTTTTCTCTTCTCGCTGTTTGTCTGTCCGCGCAACTTCTCTTCTCTGTTGCGGACTCCGCATTTTGGTCGCGACATCTTTCCTGCCGCTGTTGTGTTGACATCGAGACTGTGCGGTCTCTCCTCTTGTTCGTGTAACTTGTTGCGCTGTTTGTCCGCGCGATTTGTTCTGTGAAACCGTGCGGTTTCTATCTGTTTTCTATGAACACTCGTAGTCTCTTTTCCTACTTCTCTTTCTACTTCTTCTTTCTCTGCTTCTGGTAGTTTGGCGACTGCTTCGAAGCTTACAGGTCCAAATTATCCTGACTGAAGTGTATCTTTCATTTTTCTCTTGCGTTCTCAGTGCAAACGTCATCATTTGACTGATGACCCTCCTCTTTCTGGATCTGTTTCTTTTGATGATTGGGATGCTTCTGATGCGTTGGTACGGACTTGGTTGACCAACAGTTTATCTGACGAGTGCCTTCCTATCATCCGGCATGATCCGACGGTTAAGGTTGCCTGGAATCATCTTGTCGCCTTGTATTCCAAGGGAGCCCAAACTTTGCGGATCTATACTCTGTATGCAGATCTTTTCGCTCGACCAGTCATGACTCCTGCTTCTGCCTATCAGGAGGTTCAGACTCTTGGTGCCGAACTTCTTCAGCATCTCCCTTTTTCTGCGGATCTGGCTGAGCAACACCGGTATTTTCAGGAGCTTCTGGTTGTTTGCTATTTGTTTCGCCTGCCGGATTCCTATGATATGACCCGTCAGCAAATTCTTGGAGAGGCGGATACTCCGACTCTGGATGCTACTGCTATTCGGATATCTGTTGTTACTACTCTTCTTCAACGTCCTTTGTTCTCCTCTCCGTCTCCTGATCTTGTGGCTCATCCATCTCGTCATGACATCTCTGCTGGCCGTGGTGGCCGTACTAGTGGTCGGGTGGTGTACGTGGCTACTCCAAGCATCTTTGCTCTCATTGTGGCCGACTTGGTCGCTTGGTTGATCGGTGTTGGACCACGTATCCTCATCTTCGTCCAACATCTGCTGATTCCTCCAAGCCGTACACGTCTTCTCTTGCTACTTCTGGAACCGCTCAGTTGGCTACTACGGGTAGGTGACTTATTGATTCTGGTGCAACAAATCATATGACCAATAATTCTCGTCTTTTCTCTTCTCTTGAAAAGAACAACCGGTTACCTCCGGTTCTTATTGCGGATGGTTGTCCTTCTCCGGTTTGTGGGTCTGACACTGTGCATATTACTCACTCTCTTCAGCTGCAGGACACCCTTTATGCCCCGAATTTTCCATGCAATTTTCTTTCTGTTACTGCTCTTTGTAAACAGTTGCATTGTGAAGCTATTTTTACTGCCTCTACTTGTGCTTTTCAGATTCCTCATTCCATGGAGGTGATTGCTACTGGGACTGAGAGCGGCGGCTTGTTCTACCTTGATACTGCTTCTGTTTTTTCTGCCTCTTCTTCTCTGCTTCAGTAGCATCTTCGCCTTAGACATCCTCCTCAGATTCTTTATCAGCTTTTGCCAGATTTATCTCGCGGCGATTCTACTCTGGATTGTGAAGCTTGTCAGTTTGGCAAGCATTACCGATCTTCTTTTCCTGCTAAGCAAGGCCGCAGTTATTCTCGCCCTTTTGATTTAGTTCATTCTGATGTTTGAGGTCCTGCTCCCCTTCAAACTATTGGTAGGGGTAGTTTATATTTTGTTACATTCATTGATAATTTTTCTAGGTGTACGTGGTTATATTTGCTCCGCGAATGCTCTGAGATTTTCTCGATTTTTTCTGCCTTTTATAATGAAATACGTACACAATTTGATACCGCTATTAAAATTCTTCGTACTGATAGTGCTAAGAAATACCTTAGTCATCAGTTTATTTCGTTTTGTTTGGATCATGACGTGATCCATCAAACTACTTAGCATTATACTTCGCAACAAAATGATGTTGTTAAACGTAAGAATCGCCTTCTTTTAAATCTGACTCGTAGTCTTCTTACTCATATGCATGTTCCTCGGTCCTATTGGGGTCATGCAGTTCTTCTTTCATGTTTTCTCATTAATCAAGTTCCGTATTCGGTTCTCAATGAAAAACTCCCTTTTTTATTCTCTATCCTGATGGGACACCCTTTCCACTACCTCTTCGTGTCTTTGGTTGCACAGCGTTTGTTCACACTCCTGCTTCTGGACGTGACAAACTCTCTCCTCGTTCGGTGAAGTGCATCTTTTTGGGCTATTGTCTGACACAGAAAGGGTATCGCTGTTTTGATCCTGTTCTTCGGAAACAATATGTGTCGGCGGATGTTACTTTCTTTGAGAATGCTCCTTTCTTTTCTTCTCCCCCCTTCCTTCTTCTTCTGATAGTTCTTCTCTTTCTCCCGTTGTACTGGCACCACTTCCAGAGCCTGCCCTGCTTTCATCTTCTCCTATTTTCATTCTTCTCCTTCTGGCTCCTCTACTGTCCCTGCTTCTTCCCCCGAGCTGCTGCAACCAGCTCCTAGGCCAATAGTCTCTTCTTTGGATGGGGCTGATACAGTAGACATGTCAGATTTAGATCTTCCGATGGCTCTTCGGAAAGGTGTTCGCTCCTGTACACAACATCATGTTCAGGCTGTGGTCTCTTATGCTTAGCTCTCTCCTTCGTCTAGGAGCTTTGCTCTGGCCCTCTCGGCTAATGTTGTTCCTGCTTCGTATCAAGATGCTCTTGTTATCCCTCATTGGAAGGCTGTTATGGATGAAGAGATGCGTACTCTTACATAACGGGGTACTTGGACTCTTGTTTTTACACCTCCCGGTGCTTACGTGGTTGTCTGTCGCTGGGTCTTTGTCATTAAGTTTCTACCTGATGGATCTATTGATCGTTACAAGGTCCGGCTTGTTGCCAAAGGTTTTACACAAACTTATGGTATGAATTTTTTTGACACTTTCTCTCCTGTGACTAGGATTATTAAAATCCGTGTGCTTTTTTCGGTGACCGTCAACAGAGCCTGAGAAATGTCTCAGCTGGATGTGAAGAATGCCTTTCTTTATGGTGATTTACAGAAAATTGGAGAAACCTCCTGAGTATGTTGCTCAGGGGGAGTCTCAGGTCTGTAAACCGCGAAAAACGATCTATGGTCTTCAGTAAAGTCCCAATGCCCGGTTTGACAAATTCAATGAGGTCATTTCGTTGGTTGGGTTTGCTAGAAGTGCTGCGGATCACTCGTTATTCATACGCAAGACATCAGCCGGTCTTGTTGTCCTTGCTGTTTATGTGGATGATATTCTTCTCACAGGGGATGATAGAAAAGATGTGGAAATGATCAAGAAACATCTTCTTAAGCATTTTGTTACTAAAGATATGAGATCTCCAAAATATTTCTTGGACATTAAAATATCCAGGAAACCAGGATCTATTGTTCTTTCACAGAGAAAGTATGCCTTGGACCTCTTAAAAGAGACAGGTCTCCTTGGGGCTAAATCGGCTTGTTCTCCAATGTCGGTTGGAGATGACAAGTGTTGGAGTGAGGACTCATCTCTTCTTGAGGATGTCACCAGGTACAGACGGTTTGTGGGGAAACTCATTTATGTGACAGTCACAAAACCAGATATCTGCTATGCAGTATGAAAAGTGAGTCAGTTTATGCAAGCTCCTAAGGAGTGTCATTTACAGTCGACAATGAAGATTCTAGAGTTTATGAAAGGTGCTCCAGGAAAAGGGCTTCTGTTTCAGAAAATGGGGCATCGGAAGGTTGAGGCATATTCTGATGCAAGGTATGCAGATGATAAGGAAGATAGGAAGTCCACATATGGGTTCTGTACTTTTGTTGGAGGGAATTTGGTCAGCTAGAAGAGCAAAAAACAAGCTGTTGTCTTCAGGTTAAGCGCAAAAGCTAAGTATAGGAGCATAACTCTAACTACCTGCGAGCTGAATTGGTTACAAACATATATGCTTGATTTTGGAGAGCTTTATGATCATCTTTTGACAATGTTCTGTGACAACAAGACAACCATATATATTTCGAGGAATCCTGTCTTCCATGAGAGGACGAAGCATATCGAGGTTGATTGCCACTTCATTAGAGAGGAGATTTTGAACAATCAGATATGCACTCCGTTTGTTACGTCAGAGAGAGAACTGACTGATTTCTTCACCAAGCCAGTTACTCCTTCCGAGGAGGTTTGTAGTAAGCTGGGCATGGTAGATATATATGCTCCAGCTTGAGGGGGAATGTTGGAGCTTGAGGAGACCGGGCAGACTTATGTCTAACCACAACGGTCTTCATGTCTCAGCGACCTAGCGGTTTGGTCCAGCGGTGAGATGGACAGCAGCAGTGGCGGTCTGAGGGTTAGCCGCAGTAGAGGCCTGGAGGTTAGCCGCAACGGTCTGAAGGAAGCCGCAGCGGTTTGACAGAAAGTCGCAGTAGCGGGCTGTCGGTTAGCCGCAGCGATCTGAATGAAGCCGCAACGGTCTGACAGAGAGACGCAACATCGGTCTGTCGGTTAGCCGCAGCGGTCTGGATGGAGCCGCAACGATCTGGTTGAAGCCGCAGTAGCAGACAAGTGGTTAACCGCAACTGCTGTCTGGTGGCAACCCACGGTTGCAGTCCGATAGCTTGCAACAGTTGCGGTCTGGTGGGTAGCCGCAACTGCGGTTTGGTGGCAACCCGCAGTTGCGGTCTGACGGCCTGTATCAGCGGTCTTCCCTCGCAGGCAGGCGAGTTTGCTAGTCGCCGATTGATGTTTTATTATTTGTTGTATAGTGGGCGGTTTGACCATGTCAAACCGTATAGCCCGCCCGACTTGTATTTAGTTCTACATCAGTTGTTGTATTCTCTTATCTCCCCCGATTTCTATACATAAGGGGCATATTTATGTAATGATTATCTTTTTGAAGCAATAAAATTTGTCTTTATTTAACTCTTTTTACTATATCAAGCTGATATAAGGCCATTGATGGTGTACAACTACAGAGAGGAGGACATAAACTGTGTTGAGCTTGGCCAGTGGTGATAATGTTTCCTCATAATCTATAGACTCTGTTATTGAGTAAAGTCACGCGCCTCCAGACGGGATTTAAGTCGATCAATCGCCCCATCAGGTGCATGCTTGATGACAGACCCATTTACATCTAACAATAGTCTGTCCTGGAGGAAGAGCAACCAGATCCCAAGTTTGATTAGCCCAGAGGGCCGTCATTTCTTCGTCCATGGCTGCCCGCTAGCCCGGATGTTGAAGAACCTCCTACACAAAGTTAGGTAAAAAATTAAAAGATAATGAGGTAGCAAAGGTTTGAAGCACCGGATTCAGGCGATGTAAGGAGACATAATTTGCCAGAGGATGAGCTGTGGAGGTAGAAGTCGGGTTGACAGGTCGCAGAGTGCTAAAGGTGGAAGCCTACTGCAGCTAGGCGACAGAGCGGGGATGTCGTCGAGTATAGACATAAAGAAGGGGTGGTGGTGGAGACCCAGAGCTGGGAAGGGAACGAGAGGAGATGGTGGAGGAGACGGAGCTGGTGGTAGTGGAGGAAACGTAATTGGGATGACAGGTCATGGTAAGGGTGGTGATGGTGGAGAGGATGGCGAAGTGAAAAAAATGGTAGATCTTTCAAAAAGGTAACATCAACCGAAACTGTCACCTTGTGGGTAGTAGGAGAGTAGCAAACATATCATTTTTGAGTACGGGAATAACCAACGAATATATGTTTGGCCGCCTGAGAAACGAACTTGTCGGTGGAAGAACCAAGTAAGCGAACATAGCAGGTACAGTCAAATATTAGAGGTGTTAGGGGAGATGGAGGTGTAAAGGGAAAGAGCAGGCTGAACGGGGTGGCGATGTCGAGGAGGGAAGATGACAATCGATTAATGAGATAACACGCCATCGAAACCGCGAAGTGCCAATACGTCTTGGGAACATGCATTTGAATCATGAGTGAGCGAACAACATTAAGAAGATGTCTGTTTTGACGCTCAGGCACACCATTTCATTGGGGAGTATAAACACATGACGTTTGATGAATAATTCTGAACTCAGAGCAGAGGTTATTGAACTCATGACAAGTGTATTCGCAAGCATTATCTGTTCTGAGTGTTTTGATTTGGTCGGAGAATTGAGTTTGAGTTTCAAGAACAAAAGCCTGAAATACACGAGGGAGCTCAGAGCGATCACGAAGTAAATATAATCATGTCATGCGAGAATAATCATCAATAAAGATAAGAAAGTAATGATAACCAAAAATACTTGTTACTTTATACATGTCTCAAATATCAGAATGTACTAATATAAAAGGAGCAGAGCTCCAGGTACAATGCGGAGGATAAGAGGAATGATATTGTTTCCCCAAAATACATGAATCACAAGTAAAAGTAAGAAGATGAACATTTGGAAGAGCCTTCTTGAGAACAGGAAGAGGAGCATGTCCAAGACGCTCATGTCAGTCAACATAGGAGACAAAAGAGAGAACGGTGGGGAAGACATCGACAAGGTAGAGCCCGTTGTGCAGTCGTCCTTTACCAATGATATTCTGCGTCAGTCAGTCCCGCATCAGAAAAGAAGAAGAGGTGAATGTGACAGAACAATCCAAATCATTAGTGAGACAACTAACGAAAAGTAAATTAAACGGCGAGCCCGAGACATGGGGGGTCGAGCAAAGAGAAATAGATGGATTTAGAGGTATATCAATAGAGACGAAGACAAAAACGGTGGTGTCATTAACTACAGTGATAAACTTGAGATGCAGAGAATCCAAGTATTGAGGTGGCTTCAAGGAGGTGATATGATGAGTAGCACCTGAGTCCACTATCAAACACAGGCTTATGGATAGACAAGCGATACCTTTATGAGAGACGAAGGCAGATGAGTTTTCGAGCAACTCTTGAAGTTGTTAGAGCTGGAGGCGGACTTCATCAAGATCAGCCCGAGTGACAGAAGTGCTGAGGGAGGCAACATAGGCATTCTGACATGGGGGCAAACCATGCTTTCGATAGTAGGTTGCCTTAAAGTGTCCATCCTTTTCACAGAACGAGCACTTAGACCTTGGCCGGACATTTCAGCCCCTCCCCCGAGAGCCAGTATGGCCCCCACGAGTAGCGGGAGGGAGAGGCAGTAATGACGCAGAAGATTGTTGGAGAAGAGCCGATGTAGGAGGGCCGATAACATGAGGAGGTGGTGAAACCTTTAGCAGCATGGAGCACGCATCAGAGCATGATGGAATAGTAGCAGAGAAGAGCATCTGAGCCCAGACACTATGAAGATGAGGCGGAACACGTGCCATCATCATAACAATACCAACAACCTGCTTTTGAGCACACTGGGCAGCAAGATCCGTAGTCGGGGGCTGATGCTGAATCCAGGCCTCAACCAGCGACTTGGACCGAGCAACAAAAGATATTAAGTCAGCAGGACTCCCTGAGTCAAGGGATGAAGTCCGGTGATGATGTCGTATAAATGTTGGAGACTATTCTTGACAGAGTATATAGAGAATGAAGCTCATCCCACATTGCCTTGGTCGTCTCATGATACATGGTCATGCGATACGGTTCGCCATCAAGGGAGTTATGAATCCAAGTCTAAACACGACCATTATCACGTAGCCAATCATCAGTAGGTGCAGAAGGAGTATCCCTAGTGAGATGATGCATAAGTCCCTTGTACTGAAGTATCCGGCGGACAGAATGCCCTATTCAACAAAATTCTTCTTCCCAGTAAGGGAGATGGTGGTGATCCTTAACTTATCACGCAGTTCAGGAGCAGGGACCATGCAGGCTGAAGGGGAAGAATCAGTAGAGGAATTCATGACAACACTGTCTAGCAGTTAGAAGAGACGGCTAGGAGAAAGACCGCAGACCAGATAGCAGCAGTAACAATGATAAGCAGCCCACAATAGCAAGAACAGGCAGGCAACGACTAAGAGCAGAAGAGACCGGCGGACAGCAAGGTAAGTCCGACAATGGCTTAAAGGAGAAACTGACGAACAACAAGGCAAGGCTGGCAGACGCTTAAAGAAGGAGAGGCCAGCGGACAGCAACTGAAGACCGGTAGCGGCAAGAGAATAACCCGCAACGAGTAGAGAAGAAGCCGACAACGACTTTGAGAGAAGGCCACGACAGGCTGAAGCGCTGCGAGCTGGAAGGAAACACCATAACGAGCTAAGGAGCAGCGAGCTGAGAAACAGGCCGCAACGAGCTGACGAGTAGTGAGCTGGGAAAATACAACACGACGAGCTGATGAGCAGCGAGTTGAGAAACGACCGCGACGGGCTGAGGAGCAGCGAGTTGAGACAGACCGTGACTGGCACAGAACAAGCCGCATGGTGGGTCTCAGTGGCGAAGTCTATAAAAGTGAGGAGAGACGAGCCCAGAAGAGGAGGGAACAACACAAGGTAACCCGCGCGGTCATAAGAAATCTATCCGCAGAGGAATGTAGATAGGAAGCCATACAGAGAGTTGCGGGTAGAAGATTCCTATCTACCGAGGAGGTGCGGTTAACAAACCGCACAAATGGCTGCAGCTAGAAAACTAAAGACCTCCCGGAGAGATCGCGAGCTCTGATACCATGTAGAGAAAAGAGCACAAGGATTTTGGAAAAAATGTAAACCTTTGCATATACTTTTTGTGTATGTAAATACAAGTATGGATGCATATATATAGGTAGAGAAGAGACGGAAGACTCACAATTTCAAGATGTGAGACTATTACAAGTAGAGGAAGAAGACCTAAGATGAGCTCCTTAAATGAGCCTTTACATGTTTTTTTTTAATAAAAATTATAAGGAAAAACATGATGTACTTAGACATTAATGAGATTATGACAAAAGATAGGGCACAATGACGACAAAGGATCCATATAGTCGACCCCACTATAATGTGATAGAGGCTTGAGTGTTGTTGTTGTAATATTTATATGAAAATTGTAAGATGAAAAATTTAAGCCTAATGGGATGAGACGCTCAAAATTTCATGCTACTCTAATATTGTCGCCCTTCGGTGCAGTTTAAGTTGTTAACAATGACAAATTCGACCTCAAAGTGCAATGCCCTCTGGGGGATAGCCTGTCGGAAACTTCAACACAAGTCACCGAAGTATTATGATTTGTTGATGCTCATAGAGGAAAGTATAAACGAAACGTAAAAGCAAACTAGAGTGTACTCGATAGGTGATTACAGTAGAGTGCCGACGAAGGCAAGCAAATCAGTGAGTGTAGACACGGAACACTGAAGGCAGAGACCTTAAGAACCGTGATCTCGAAAGTAAGAAGAATAGTCATAGAATAAAAAATTGAATTTCAGAACACCGATTTATCAAAATTCTCACCCAAATGCATATCTCAAAATGAGACATCCTTTTGGAAAAGCGGTTTTAAATAATATTGAATGTGAAACAAAAATAAAAAGGTAAACTGTCATGACTGCACCATTTCATAACGACGTTCGTGTCCGTAGGTCTCTCTCAAGCCCTTCCCCAGCCTGACCTGGCTTGGCATGGTACGCTGGCTCTCGTGGTGGTTCATAACTGTAGAGAAAGTTCTAAACCTTGTATATACTTCTTGAATACCGAAAAACAAGTATGAGTACAAATATATAGGAGAGAAGTGAGTAAGATCTAGCTATACAAATAATGTGGGACTAAACACTAACTCCTACATGAGTCAATACATCATCTTTCCTAGTATTTTCTAACACTCCCCCACAAGCTGGAGCGTGCAAGTCATAGACACCAAGCTTGGACAAGAGCTGATAGTAGAGACGCCGTGATAAGGCCTTGGTGAGGATATCAGCAACTTGCTGAGTAGCAGGAACATGTGTTAACTCTATCTTCTTCAACTGAACCTTCTCCCGAATGAAGTGACAGTCAACTTCAATATGTTTTGTCCGTTCATGGAAGACCGAATTCTTGACAATGTGTATAACAGCTTGACTGTCGCATAATAAAGTTGTGGGTGAGGAGAGCTTGACTCCTAGATCATCAAGGAGACCCTCAAGCCACGTGAGCTTTGACACAACAGCTGTCATAGATTGATACTCAGCCTCAGCAGATGAGCGAGCAACCACGAACTGTTTCTTGCTGTGCCATGTAATAAGATGTCCTCCAAAGTAAGTGCATTATCCACTTGTGGAACGACGGTCATCCAAAGAGCCAGCATAATCAGCATCAGAATATGCAATCAGAGATAAGGGAGATGAAAAGGGCTTATATACAAGCCCTTGTCCAGGAGCAGTATTCAAGTAACGAAGAATACGTTCGACATCCTGAAGATGAGAGATACGTGGCTCATGCATGAATCGACTGACAATTATAACAGCAAATGATATATCAGGTCTAGTAACAGTGAAATATATCAGCTTTCCCACAAGGCGACGATAATACTCTGGATTCAGAAGGAACAAATCGAAGTCCGAGGCATGAGCACAAAGCTTGTGATTGATATCCATGGGAGTGTCAGCATGCTTGCATCTAGAATAACTCGCATCATGAAGTTGGTCAAGACAGTACTTTCTCTGAGATAACACAAGCACATCAGGTCTCCGAGCCACTTCGAGACCAAGAAAATATCGAAGCCTTCCCAAGTCCTTTGTTTGAAACACAGTTGCTAGATGATGTTTGATCATATGTATTCCTGAAAGATCATCTCCTGTAATCAGAATATCATCCACATAAACCAACAGAATTACTGTGCCCGTTGGACGATGACGAGTAAACAGAGAGAAGTCGGCCGAACTCCGAGTGAACCCAACAGCATTAACGGTCTTGCTAAATTTGTCAAAACATGCCCGAGGAGACTGTTTGAGACCATAAAGAGACTTCTTCAGACAACAGACAAGAGACTCCACCGTGGTCTCAAACCCGGGAGGTTGTTGCATATAAATGTTCTCCTGTAAATCGCCATTAAGAAATACATTTTTGACATCTAGTTGATGCAAGTGCCAGTGGCGGTGAACAACGAGTGAGATCAACACACGAATAGTATTGAGTTTAGCAACTAGAGAGAAGGTCTCATCATAATCCAATCCTTGTTATTGAGTGAAGGCACGAGCTGCAAGACGAGCTTTCAACCGGTGAACTGTCCCATCCGGACCCTGTTTGACGGCAAACACCTACTTACATCCCACACAAGATTGTCCAGGAGGAAGCGAGACCAAATCCCAAGTGTGATTTGCCCAAAGAACATACATTTCCTCATCCATAGCCGCCCGCCACCCGGGATGCTGAAGAGCCTCCTGTACAGAATTAGGGGTGGAGATAGAGGATAAAGAAAGAGCACTCTGTCGGAGTTCCGGTGAGAGGCGGTGAAAAGAGACATAGTTGGCCAGTCGGCGTGCAGTGGAAGCGGTTGTCGGATCTGCAGGTTACAAAACATCATTAGAGCAGGGCAGCTCCCGAAGGGCATTAGACGAAGAGGGACGTCGAGTGTACACACGAATGTCATGTGGTGTAGGTGGTTTATGTGGGATTGGTGTGGGAAGAAGAGGGGGAAGGTTTGAATGAACAGGGATAACAAGCCGCGAGAGAGGTGATGGAAGAGGAGAATCAGCTGGTTGAGAGTAATATGACTGATATTCGACGAAGGTGACATCAGCAGAAGTAACCACCTTGCGATCTTTGGGAAAAAAACAGACGTAGCCCTTCTGAGTCCGTGAATAGTCCACAAACATATATTTAGTGGCACATGGAACAAGTTTGGCAGTGGACGGGCCAAGATGATGAACAAAGCACACAACCAAACACACGAGGGGTGATGGAGAAAGTGGGTTTGGAGGGAAAAAGAAGATGGAAGGGAATCACAAAATTGAGAATAGAGGAAGACATGCAGTTAATAAGAGTGTAGGCGGTAGAGACCGCAAAATTCCAATACTGTTTGAGAACATTCATTTGAATCATAAGAGAGCGGGTGACCTCAAGCAGGTGTCGATTCTTGCCTTCAACAATACCATTTTGTTGGGGGGTATAGACACATGAGGTTTGATGGATGATCCCAAACTCAACACAGAGGAGAGCGAAGGCATGACTCGTGTATTCACGAGCATTATCGGTGCAGAGGGTTTTAATTGTAATGAAAAATTGGTTGCGAGTTTCAATAAAAAAATGTACGAAATACACCAGGCAATTCAGAGCGGTCACGAAGGAGATACAACCAGGTCACCTGAGAGTAGTCATCTACAAATGTGATAAAGTAACAATATTCAAAAACACTCAGAATTTTTTAGGGTCCCCAAATATCAGTGTACTAGATCAAAGGGAGCAGGACTCCGAGTAGGATGTGGTGAAAACGTAGATTGATGATGTTTCCCATAGATACAAGACTCACACGTGAATTCTTGGAGGGACACGTTGGGGAGAGATTTTCTGAGGATGTTTAGAGGAGCGTGACCCAGACGTCGATGCCAATCAACAGAGCTAATAGAGGACAACACCGTTGGGGGAGAGGGGTCAAGGATATAGAGACCATTCGACAGATGCCCTTTTCCAATGACAGTTTGCGTCTTGCGATCCTGCACAACACACAAGTTAGAAGAAAAAATAACATCACAATTGAGGTCAGTAGTGAGTCGACCAACATAGAGAAGGTTGAAAGGAGAGCTCAGAACATGAAGGGCAGAGCGAAGAGTAATGAAGGAAGTGAAGTGAATATCTGTCGCGCCAGAAACGGGAATTGTGTCCCCACTAGCAACAGTAATGAACTTGGGATGCACGAAGTTCAAATATTATGGTAGTTTCCGTGAGGTAATGTGGTGAGAGGCCCCGGAATCCAAAATCCAGGATGAGCTATGAGCAAGGCAGGGGGTACCACCATCGGAAATAGATACCACATAGCCCGACGAACAGCTGATCATCTTGCAAGGAGTAGCCTGCAGCGGTCACGGTGACAACGCACCAACGACAAGAAACGGCCACGACCAGCGCAGTAAGAAACGAGCCCGCAGCGGATAGAAACACGCCGCTGCGGTTAAAAAACCCGAGCAGGCAGCGCGGTAGGAGAAGACCGCAACACGAATAGCACAGGTCGGCGAACAGGTACTAGACCCGGCGGATAGAGGCAGACCATACCAAGATCAAAAACAGGTCTAGCCGCAGGAAGAGCCTAGCCGCGGCGGGAAGACAGAGGCCGCAGCGGGAAGGGGCTGGAAGAAGAGAAGGCCTAGCCGCAACAGTCAGAGAAGAGAGGCCACCTAGAGAGATAAAAAGGGTAAGCCACACTGTCTCGGTGTCAACACACCAGCGGCAAGAAGCTGCGACCAAGATGTGGAGCCCGCGGCGGGTAGAGAAGCCGCAACAACTAAGGAGGCCGCAACGGTTAAGCGATGCCCGCGCGAGAAGCACGCATCAACAGGGGAACTGCAGCGGGAAGGGAAGCCGCGACGTGCGTGGAGACCGCAGCGACAAAACAACGAAGACCGCACGATCACAGTGATAACACACCAACGTCAAGGAGGATGCTGCGACCAATATGCGGAGCCCGCAGCAGAGAGGAGAAGCCACCTTCGAGGAGATAAGTCGCAACGACTAGGCAGAGAACAAGCCGTCGAGAAGGCCGCATGGTCACGGTGAGCACACCAGCGGCAAGGGAAGATGCCGTGACCTAGATGCGGAGCTCGCCGGGATGAGGGAAGCCGCAACGACTAAGCGACCAAATCGCGGCGAGAAGAGAAGTCGTGGCGACTAAGACAAGTCGCGACGAGCAGGGAGCAGCGCAGCGAGAAGGCAAGAACTCAGCGGGTAGACAAGGAGACCGCACCGAGTAGAAGGGGAGTGGTTAGCCGGGATGAAACCGCACAGACAGAAGAAATAAGGGAGGGAAGGCCCCACCTGTTAGAAAGGTTATAAAAGGGAGGAGGAGAAGAAGAGGTGGAAGCCACGAGAGAGAGAGATAGAGCAGAGGAAGCGGTTATACGACCTTAACAGCGCGGGAAGCCGCGGTTAACACTCGAAGGCGGTAAGAAAAGGAGCATGCCACAAGACACTGAGGCTAAGCAGGAGAACAAGCTTCCCGGTAAGCAGGCGGTTAGAAAAGAACAGGCCGGACTGTATCCCTCTGATACCATGCAGAGAAAGTTCCAAACCTTGTATATACTTCTTGAATACCGAAAAATAAGTATGAGTACAAATATATAGGAGAGAAGAGAGTAAGATCTAGGTATACAAACAATGTAGGACTAAACACTAACTCCTACATGAGTCAATACTTCATCTTTCCTAGCATTTTCTAACAATAACCTTCCATGAATACTAGACGGAGACCCGTTATACAAACAATATGTTAAAAAGAAAGTGAGGTGGAGCTCAAGGGTTTCCCCCCTTTCCCCACATAAGCCTATTATATGTATAAAATATCCAACACCGCACGTGCATATCCCCGCACATGTTTGTATCCCTTGCTAGTTCATATTTCATGTGCACACACAACTCCCACAAACCCTCCCATGTTGGTACACAACCGCAATCTTTTGCATATAACCCACAATCACGTACAGATCTCCTACACAAACCTACATCTTCACCCGCTCACTCCGGTGTCTTCAACATCCCCTTCGTGATCCTCAATCCACTTCAAGGTTTGCATCTGGTCATATATTTTATGCTACATATATTTGTGGTGGGACTCTTCCCTGAACCCTCGTTGTCATGGGATGCTTTGTGCACCAGGCTGTCCCTTTTTATTTATTTAGTAGTATATTATTTTGATTATTTTATTATCAAATAGGAATAGGTATATGATTATAAATAATGTAGCCTGAATCATGTATCTCTGCACAATGGGACAATTGAGCGCCTCAAAGCTTGCCTTGTTGCTCTTGAATTCACTCAGCAACATGGTCTTGATTATGAAGAAACATTGTCTCCCAGCCAAGCTCAATACTCTCAGCATACTTATCTTTCTAGCAGTCCATCGACATTGGACATTACACCAATTCGACTTTAAAAATGCATTTCTCAATGATAAACTTATGGAAACTGTATACATGAAACAACCTCATGGTTATGAAACCACGGGGGAGTCTCTGATTTGTCATCTCAGGGAATTTTTGTACTGTCTCAAGTAGTCCCCACGAACATGGTTTGACAAATTCAGCCGGGTTCGTGATATTGGCTTTACTCGGAGTTTCGTCGACTTCTCCTTATTTATTCGTCGCCATCCAACTGGTGCTGTGGTTCTCCTTGTCTATGTTGATAACATTCTTCTAATAGGGGATAACATCCCCAACATCACTTTGGTCAAACAACATTTGGCCACAATTTAAGACTAAGGATTTGGGTCCTCTTCGATACTTCTTGGGTATTGAGTTTGCTCGTCGTCCCGATGGTCTTGTCTTGTCCCAATGAAAATACTATCTCGACCTTATTCACGATGCTGACTATTCAGGATGTAAGCCCATGGACATACCCATGGATGCCAATCACAAATTATGCGCTCATGCCTTTTACAATGATTTGCCTCTTCCTAATCTGGAGTACTACCGCCGTTTGGTTTACAAACTTATTTATCTCACTGTCACAAGACCTGATATATCATTTGTTGTCGGAGTTGTTAGTCGGTTTATGCATGCCCCTCAGAATTCTCATCTCCAGGCCGTTGAACGTATTCCCAGGTATCTGAAGAATGCCCTGGATAAGGCCTTGTCTATCAACCACCTTCTTCTCTCTCTTATAACATTCTCTGATGATGATTATGACGGCTCTCTCAACGATCGTCGCTCTACGAGCAGATTATGCACATAGTTTGGTGGGTACCTGGTTACTTGTCAAAGTAAAAAAAAAACAAATTGTTGTTGCACGTTCCTCTGCTGAGGCTGAGTATCGCTCAATGACTTCTGCTGTTTCTGAACTTACATGGATAGAGAGTCTTCTCTCTGATTTGGGCGTCAAACTTCCTTCTGCAACAGTTCTTTTTTGCGATAATCAAGCCGCCATCCACATCGCCGAGAACCATGTATTTCATGAGCGTACAAAATACATCGAAGTTGATTGTCATTCTGTCTGAGAAAAGGTTCAAACTCGAAAATTGTTTTTACGGCATATTCCTATTGCAGAACAAGTGTCAGACATCATGACAAAGACCTTGCATCGTCCTCTATATTGCAAATTCCTTTCCAAGCTTGGTGCCTGCGACTTGTACGCTACACTTTGCGGGGGAGTGTTGAGGAATGAAGAATCAAAGCCCACAAAATAATCATATTCCTGACCATTGTATTTGGCTCATGTTAAAGCCCATTTTTTCTTCCTTATTAGTCCCACACTGTGTATTGGAAGTTAGTTTGTTGTGTGTCTCCCTATATACATGGCATAATTGTACATTGAAAAGAAGAATTTTTTTTTATATTTAAACATTGTCTTATTTTACATTTGTCAATCATATCAATGCTGCAAGACCAATGTGATTGATCATAATGTCATGGAATATTACAAGTAGTTGACATGCTGAGGACATGAATTGTTTTATATGAAGTACTAATTGTTCAGGGTTCAACACCCTAGTAAATATTCCCTTTATTTTTGAACCCTATTAAAATTCTGAATAACACAACATTAAGAGTCTTCAGTAAGGTCTTGATAATGCTGATTTTGACTCATGGATTATCGGACTATCAGTCCCGAGAAGAAAACTTCTCGTATGAAGTATGAACAAAGATTACACAACTTATGGGAGTTTGAAGAACATACATTGATTATAGAATTTTCGAACAATTATTCTCTTCAGTGTTCTAATTTTTGGATGTTAAAAGAATGGGCAAAAAACATGGAAATGCATTGTGATTTCTGTAACCACTTTCATGGGTAAAGATGGTCACATCTTTTTCCTTACACAGCAATTGTTGAACTTTCTAGTACTTCCTGCCTTACTTTTTTCTCAACTCATTTTTAATATCTGTTCTACTTTTTACTCCTATTCTCCTTGCCATACTTCAAAGTGTGAAAGGAAGTCTCATCACATTTTTAAATTTCATTTAGCGTCGAACAGGTGGATTGGTTATATGGAGAACAGGAAGTGTGATGGTAGTTTATCAGGGGAGTAACTATAAACGGCCTTCCAAGTTCCAAACTTCTGAAACAGAAGCAAACTCAAATAAGATAATGGATGATGGTAATGAACACTTTGTTCCAGATACGTCAAGTTCTACTATCTCACCGTCTGAAGAAAAAAATCTTAATGCATCTTCTAGTCAAAATCATATCGGACAATCAAAAATACTTCAAGAGCCTGTGGAAAGCATGACTGAGGAGGAATCGGAGTATAACCTCTTACTTGATGAATTGGGTCCGCGTTTTGTTGATTGGTGGGGAACTGGGATATTGCCTGTAGATGCTGACTTATTGCCTCAAACTATTCCTAAATATAAACCTCCTTTTCGAATTCTTCCCGTAGGAATGCGTTCAAGGCTTACTAATTCAGAAATGACTGATCTCCGGAAACTAGCGAAAGGACTTCCATGCCATTTTGCCTTAGGTATTGCTCATTCCAAGTTTAGAGGGTAGACTATCACTTTTCTTAACTTCTCCTGCAGACCTGTTGAGTTTCTGAATGTATCTTTATGAAGGGAGAAATAGACACCATCAAGGATTGGCGGCTGCCATATTGAAGCTTTGGGAGAAGAGCTTGGTTGCCAAAATTGCTATCAAACAGGGAATTCAAAATACAAATAACAAACTGATGGCTGAGGAACTAAAGGTACATAATTTATATAGATTCATTTTTATTCCTATTTGTTATTATGTTTTCAGGCCGGTATTTGATTTTCTAAAATTTTCTTTTCGAAACCAATATTTAAGGGTGTTTTTGAATTCTCAGTCAGCTAGGGCTGATATCAAGTCGAGTTCGAGTGATTTTGGCTCGGCTCGAAATCGAAATTTTCGACTCGAACTCGGCTCGAAATCGACTAGAAATCAAAATTGATTTCGAGTCGAGTCGGCTCGACTCGAAATGACTCGATTCCGAGTCAGCTCGAAATCGAATCGAGTCGGCTCGAAATCGAATCGGGTTGGCTCGAAATCGAATCAAATCGGCTCGAAATTGAGTAATTTTTTGTTTTATTCATAGTTTGCTCAAAATTAAATGAGGCAACCTGTAAATTTAGCAAATGAAACATTTAAAACCTCCATTCTTTTTATTTATATTTAAATTTTGTTATTTTTAATTTTAAAATAAGAATATATTAATAAATATATAATTTTTTTAATTAATTCGAGTTGATTCGAATCATATTTCGAGCGATTCAGGATTGGCTCGAAATCGACTCGAAATAAGATTCGAGTCAAATTGAATCGACTCAAATTGAGTCGAATCAATTTTAACCGATTCCGATTCGACTCAATTTTCGAACGATTTTCAAGCGACTTTCGAGTTTCAAATAATATGCTCAGCCCTACAGTCAGCTAGTTCACTTTAGTAAGAGGAACCAATATTTTATTTTAAATTTGAACATGGTTACTCTTAGATTTTCTCCCCGAAATCTTATTAAGTGTGATATAAGTATTCAAGTCTTCAAAAAATATTATGTGGATATGGCAACCTACATGTAATAAAACCTGTGGATAGGTATACACATGAACATATAAATTGACAAATATCTATTTACTCTTTGTTTGGATGGAAATGCACCTTATTAACTTAAACTAATCCACACCATACTAGTACATAAAATAACAGTTTACACGTTCACACACACGTGCATAGTGATGAAATAAGGTCACTGGTGCTTGCAAGACAATAAATAGTACTTTTTGAATTTTAATGCACCATTTTTTACTCTGGTGAACCCAAGCACATGCAAATACCAGAATGAAATTCAAATATTTATATATGGACATGCTGTTGAAAATGGTAGTACCTGGAGGAGGAGGCAGCTCACAGAAGAGTAATGGAAGTCCGTTCATGTAGAAAAAGTGAAATTTGAAGCCAAAATATTTTATTACTTCATACATTTAGATACATTTTTAATATTTTGTACACACATATATAGGAGAGTGGATTGATATCTTAACTCCAAGCCAAGATATAAGACTAATCTGTCCATGAGAAGACTTTTTTAATGGGCCAAGAAAGTAGGTCTTTACATGAGTTTTTTCATAGTTCTTCACACTCCACTGCAAGTTGGAACATACAAATTGTAGGCCCTAAGATTGGAAACAAACTGTCGATATAGGGGGCGTGGTAAGGCTCTGGTGAGAATACCAGAGATTTGCTCTACTGCGGGTATATGTCGCAGATCAATTTTGTGAAGTTAAATTTTTTGCAGATGAAATTGCAATCAAATTCAATATGCTTAGTACGTTTATGAAAAATTGGATTCTCGGCGATATGAATGACAACTTGACTATCACAATAGAGAATGACTGGACAAGGGAGCTTGACACCAAGATAAGTAGACTTACTAACCACATGAGTTTAGAAACAACAGATGTCATCGAATGATACTTAGTCTTCGCAGAGTAGCATGCCACCACCGTTTAATATGTGCAATAGACATTCGTAGACCGACTATCATCGAGGGAGCCCACATTATCAACATAAGAATAACCAATTAATGATAGGGAAGGTGAGAGATTATACCCAAGCCTTTGTCCTGCATCATTTTTCAGATACCGGAGGATCCACTCGACAGACTGAAGGTGAGATCTTTGAGGAGAATGCATGAAGCAGCTGACCACACTAACAACAAATGAGATATCAGCCCGTGTGACAGTCAGATAGATAAATTTATCAACAAGACGACGATAATGTTCCGAATGAGGGATAAATAGATCTGAGTCGTATGCGTGAACATAAAGATTGTGGTTTACCTCCATTAGTCTGCCAACAGACTTGCAACCTGAGTAATCTGCATTGTCAAGAGATCGATATGTAGTTCATCACGAACTTCAGTGATAGGAGCCATAGTGAGCTAGAAGAGTAGAGAAGGCAGAGGCAACATTCGACCCCATGTTAGCAGGAGAGTTGGGAGGAAGGAGTCAATGACCTTTGTAAGTGATTATCGACGAGCACTGGAAACAGAGTATTGATGAGCACAAGCTATGGGGTCCAACAATCGAATCGCTAGCGCCAAAAGTAGTGGCTCCCAAGCTTATTTGTCAAGCTTGGGAAGTAGGTTCCAGTGAGCGGTTGTTCAACAAGCTCTAGCGGCAGAGACACCGAAGCCTCAAAATCACGCGACAAGTACGAGCAACAACAATGACATGAATCAAGCAGTTCGCGCACGATAGGATCCATCGAGCTCGAAATCAGGATGGCCACGAGTACTGGGAGCAGAGAAGTCGGCAGATCGGTGTAAGGATGAAGAAGCAACGAGTCTTGCGACTGGATGGTGCAACACATGCAAGTTGGAGAGGGTTGCAAAAACAGCAGGAATAAGAGGAGTTGTGGCTGATTTGCAAGTGCACCAGGCGCGTCCTACAGAGGTGGAAGCGACGTCGCAACAAAAGGTTGTAAGCTAGGTCGGCGAGTTTAATGGATGGAGTGAACGGCGAGTCCTATGGGAAGGCAACAGAGAAAATGGGCGAGGCCAACAAAGACAAACAACGAGCACACCAGTGGCAATATGGTTGGCGAGCTTAGGTACAGGGAGCTGCGATTGCACCAATAGTCAACTGGCCTATAAAATGCATTGTGGTTGGTTATTGTGGGACAATACTAGGGCGTGAAATTGGTGAGCTTTGGAGGCACGGGCTGTGAGCACGTGAAGAAATGAGTGGCACTGTTATCATGTAAAAAAGTGAAATTTGAAACTCAAAATTTTTATTACTTCATACATTCACATACATTACAAGTATCTTGTACACTTATATATATATATGTAGAAATCAATGAGCCAACCTTATAGATACATCGATTAAATACAAGTGAGAATACAAATATATAAGAGAAGAGAAGAAGAAAGAATCCTATACAATAGATGTGGGACTAAAGAAGGAGGAAATGGGCCTATAAATGAGCCTTTACATCATTTTTCCTTATGTCTTCTAACACTCCCCCGCAAGCTGGAGCGTACAAGTCGTAGGCACCAAGCTTGGACAAGAACTTATAATATAATTTTTGAGGTAAAGCCTTGGTAAGGATGTCAGCAACTTGCCCAGACGCAGGAACATGATCAAGCTTTAGCACCTTTGATTGAACCTTTTCCTGAACAAAGTGACAATCAACCTCAATATGTTTAGTCCGCTCATGAAATACAAGATTCTTCGCAATATGTATCGCAGCTTGACTGTCATAAAGCAACGTCGATGGTGAAGACAATTTGACTCCCAAATCCATTAGAAAACTTTCTAGCCAGGTTAGTTCAGATGTAACGACAGCCATCACACGATACTCAGCTTCAACAGACGAGCGGGCAACCACCGTCTGCTTCTTACTCCGCCATGTGATAAGATTTCCTCCAAAGTTAGTGCAAAAACCAGTAGTTGAACGTCGATCATCCAACGAGCCTGCGTAGTCCGCATCAAAGTCTGCAATAAGAGAAAGGGAGGAAGATGACTTATACACAAGTCCTTGCCCAGGAGCAGTCTTCAGATATCTGAGAATCCGTTCCACTGCCCGAAGGTGGGAAACCTGTGGGGTATGCATGAACCGACTAACCACTCCTACCACAAATGATATATTTGGTCGCGTAACGGTTAGGTATATCAGTTTTCCCACAAGACGACGATAGTATTCTGGATTTGGAAGTAGAGAGTCAGCTTCAGATCCCCGAGCACACAATTTTTGGTTGACTTCCATCGGGGTTTCCGCTGGTTTGCAACCTGAGAGTCCAGCATCTTGCAGAAGGTCAATGCAATACTTACGCTGGGATAAGACAAAGCCATCAGGTCGCCGTGCTACCTCTAGTCCAAGAAAATATCGAAGATTTCCCAGATCTTTGATTTGAAAGATAGAGTTTAAATGTTGCTTAACCTGTTGTATCCCAGCGGAGTCATCACCAATGATCAGAATATCGTCCACATAGACAAGAAGTATTGTAGTTCCCGTTGATTGGTGACGAGTGAAGAGAGAGGAATCTGCCGAGCTTTGCTTGAAGTCAACCTCACAAACAGCCTTGCTGAATTTGCCGAGCTTCCAAGATCTTATGCGAAGGCCCTGTTTGTGCGAAGATGCGCAGAAACCCATCCGACCGTCCATTTTAGGATTTTGTGATTTCCCTGCCACTTTCTTCTTCTGGCTCATCCCGACAAGCGAGGGCAGCGGATTTAGCGAGAGCCGGGGTGGCGGCGAAACCCCTAGCCTCGTCGAAGGGTTGGTGGAGGGGAATCTCCCGCTCACCTATGAAAGCCATAAAGGTTAGCCTTAGAATTTGAAGGAAAGAGTTAAATGAGCAAGGCAGAATGATACCTTCACCGGCGGGAACTTGTGGGAGAGAGTCGACATCTCGCCGCAAGAACTTGACGTCAAAGTTCTTGGTCCCGAAGAAGGATAGGAGGGCCGTCTCGCGTCCCCCAAGCGCTGGAGGCCGGTAGGTCATCTCGTCATACTGAACCGGCGAGAGGGGGAATTGCCAAAGTTTCCGGACACGAAGACGAATTTCTGGGCTCAGTTGTGATTCTAGTTCGCGAGACCAATGGTCTTGATCGTCTGCCCTTAGAATAAGACGATTCCGTTCTTTTCCCGGAAGTTGAAGAATTTTCGGAAGATGGAAAGGTTGAACTCGATCCTTTCCGCGCGCATGTAGTAGGCAAAAGCCACTAGCAACGTGACAGAATTAGGGTTGAGCTGGGTCGGGACCACTCCATAGTACCAGAGGGCCTAGCGCACGTCCGACCAGAGGGGGAGGCGGAAACCCATCTCGAAATGCTCCAGCGGTATGGCCAGCTCGCCTTCCGGCAGGAAGTTGACCCTGTCGTCGTTCCCGGGATTGCGCGCGGTGAACTCGGGGGGATGTAGTTCCCGGTTATGGAAGCAAACTCCATTTTGGTTTGGCGGCAGGGGGAGACGTTGTGTTCAACGAAGTTTTGCGCACACTTGGTGCCCTCAGTTTCGCCCGACATTGTGAACGAAGGCGGAAAGGGAAAGAAAGCGGGTAGGCGAGAGGCTCAGGTTGCAGAGAACAGCGCGAGCTCGAGGGAAGAAAGAAGACGGAGGTTCGGAAGCAAGTGGAAGTAAATGTGGTTCGTAAGCCGACCAATTTTTAGAAGAATATGGTAATTAATCATGACGTTTTTTCTTACGGCGGAAGTGCGGATAACAATTTTTAATAATTCGACGCTTCGCATTCCTCTCGGTCTCGCTCACGCTTCCTGTACTTGCAGATGTTGCAAGCCTCCGGGAGAGATCCAGGGTAATAACAAAAGCAGCGACAAGTATAAAGAGAAAATATGACGCAAGAACTAATCATTCGGTAAGAATGGGGTGAAAAAATAAGTTATAAACAATGGGCCTCTCGCTGGGCGAGAGCCGTGTTAAATAGAATAAATATTTAAATGTTCATTACACAAATGTAAAAGGGTACACGCGAGAAGGACAGACCGAGAGATTGGGGCAAGAGGGTGCGAGAGCTCATAGGGCTCAATACTGTTCCTACTGCCAGCGGCCCCGACCTCGCCTCCCTGTCCTCGGGACCACTTGCGGGTAATGATAAGCTGTCACGGCTGTGAGATCCTGGTGGACTAGGCGCAGTTGGTCCCGGGCCGCGCGATGTGCCTCCCGGGAGAAGTCTCCTCGCTCCCACCTCTTAGAAGGTCCGTCTTGCCAAGACAATGAGTATAGTCCCGCTCGATCACGCTCAGGCGCCACTCACTCCGCGTCAAGAGGGTGGTTTCCCACAAGGAGTCCTCTCGCCGCATCCATATAAGCTTTGACAAGACTTCTGCTATCCTCTCCCTCTGCATCTCGGCATTTCCGGAGGCCTCAAGGAAGCTCAGCATCTCGCTCGGGGAAGGCGGCGACGAGATCACCTCCTTGTCTGCGTCAGGCTCTTCCGTAGGCTCCTGATGAACTGGTAAGAGGACCGTTAGGGCCAGTTCAGGAGCGGAAAGATTAATCAAAGCGCGAAAAGGAGTAATGTTTACTTGATTGCTGGAGGGAAGGTCCAGGTTGCCCTTCAAAAGGCTTCCCAAGGAGTGAGCGATGCGTTTTTCCCTTACCCGGGGGAAAAGGTGTCTGCCCCAGCGAATGGGTCTCGGTCGGAGGCGAAAGGGTTGCGCCCTCCCCACCAGGTAGGAGAGAGTCCGGCGCGGGAACAAAGGACTTGTCAGTTCTCCTAGACAAGAGGGGAAGGCTGGTCACAGGATTGATATGGTCTTCGGTGGCAGGGGTCCTGGGTCTCGGGTTGACGGTACCCAAGGTTCCGAAAGTGGGAGTTGCGGGAAGCTATGAAAGTGAAGAAAGAAAAAAAACAAACCAGTATAAGAGAAAGCCAGGCGAGAGAGTTACCCGAAGCAAGCGAAGGCTCGGCCTGGGTAATCAGGGGGGCAACCTCCGGGACCGACAGTAAGTTTTTGGCAGGATGCCGGGTGGACTCGGTATTCATTGGAGGGGTTTTGGCGGCGTCCTGAGGAACTGTTTCCTGCGAGAAGGGTAGCGTATCAATGTGACAGGCCAGTTTTGGGGGTTCACGCCAAAGGGCGGGACAAGAAACATACCTCCGTCAGAGCAGCAGGATCCTCGCAGGCAGGGGTTGGGGTCGGCGGGGCTGGCTCGTTCCTAGAATGGTCTCGCCGAACTAACTTGGCCTTTTTCCGTCGGTAGGCCGAATCCGCAGTCCTTTTTGCCGAGAGCCAGGGGGCGAACCCAGCACAGTCAGCGCGAGCTCTCGCCTGAGCGGCAACGAGACGATCCTGGACTTCCTGCGAGAGCGGTTTCGCGACTCGTTTGGCATACATCTTCACAACAATGCGAGAGCTCAGGCGGTAAGCTGTAGCAGGAGGGTCGGAGTCTTGGAAACATCCCCCAGCGTGTATATATAGGGTCGAAGTGGGACCCACAAAAGATTCCCCTCCATGTCAGCATGCACTCACCGAATATTAGGGGTTGGACTTTTCTTTCCGAGTGTGAGACTCTCGCAAAGAGCGGAGATTGTGTACAACCCATATTCATTGAGTGGGTTTTTCCCCCAAGGGAGGTGATTCCAGAGCCTTTCGTCAAGAAAGGCGGAAAGACTTGCGCCTGGGTAGGCGAAAGGCCCCCAGAGTGGGTAGAACTCCCTGGATCTAGGGCGTTGAGTGAGGATCTTCCACTCAACGCTCTCAACGCTTTCCGGCTTAAGGCGTCGAGTGATCACTCTTTACTCAACGCATCGACACTTTGACAGATTTTCTTGGACTTAGGATGGTCCAGTCAGATAAGTGAAGGGGGCGAGTAGGAGGGCAAACTTGCATTCGGCCAGGCAATTGAAAAGCTTTTCGTCAGGGCAGGCGAAAGGGCTTCCGCCTAGGTGTGCGAGAAGCCTCCCGCCTAGTAGGGCCCAGAGGTAAATTTACAGTGTTGCCCCTGGAGGCCTGCATTTAGCTCCTCAAAGCAGCAGAGTTTGGCTGTTGGCAGACCACTTTGGGCTGCAGATAGCCTTTTGGAACAGCGGAGCTACGGTGTTGGCAGACCAGATTTTGGAAATCTATAAATAGACACGCAAGGTAACTCAGAAGACAAGTTTTCTCATTTTTGGAAGTTTTGTAGTGCTTTCTGAGATATCCTTAGCTCAGCACTTGGCTAATGAGGGGAAGCGCTCTGAGATCTTTCGGGTTAGTGAAGGGACCTCTGTGTCGTAGCCCAGAGCCAGTTCTTTAGTTCTCAGCAACTGGTCAAGGGTCTGAGTTTGAGAGAAGTAGGTGTTAGCTACACCACAGAGTCTGAACTCTCGTTGGGGCCAGTTTTTGGTTTCAACAACTGAATCATCTGATTCGTGATTTTGACCGAATATTATTTAATTCTCAATCGTATTAATTTATTCCTTCGTTGTTGATCTGATTTAATTTTACAGTAGGAACTTTTATCTTTCAAATGCGTGTATTGACATATTTAAATCATGAATTATTCATAATGATATGTTTAAATAAAAAGAGTGAATTTCTTACAGTGGTGTTTCGACGTTCATAAATGCGGCGAGTTGACATGATTCTCCTTCCAAAAGATCTGACCATTTCGAACTTCTCATTTCCCAAATGCTAGGGAAACCTCGGATCAGAGATAATTGCGAAACTTCTCTGATTCCTAGCACCAACACTTCAATAGTTCTGAAATTAGGTGGGAATTCCTCGATCTAAAGGCAAGGGATTACATAAAGATTGTTCAAACCTTGACACAAGGTGTCATAAATCCCTATAAAATCTGAAGCAAAAACGGCGAACTAGGAACCTTTCACCACCAGTTAGGGTTGAAGGCTAGGAAGCACCGGTACGGGTACGGGTACCAGGTACGATACATATCCGGTACGTCTGTATGACAAAATTTTAAAATCAAGGATACGGGTGTGGCAGGATACGTTGTATTAAATTTAATAAATATATATGCATATATCACAAATATAATTATAAATTCTCAAAACAATAAAACATGAACCTTAAATAATCAATTGAAGTACAAGTTCATAACTAATGCAATATAACATGAAGTACTTAGACATAAGCTATTCATAATTATTTCAAATAAAATGATGTTCATCACTCATTTTCTTCATCTTCCTCCATATTGTTGAAGATCAAGACATCTTCAATTTCTGGCTCATCTAAAGACAAGCTGACAACTGTAAACATGTCAACTCCATCAAAAGGATTTGCCCATGCATCTCCTCCTATATCCCACATTCTACTCATTCCCTGACTGTAGATTTCATTTCTCCTCGATAATAAACGTAGATTACTATGCACGTACACCATATCATCAGCTCGTTGTGGTAGAATTTTGTTTCTTCTCAATTAGTGAATGAATGAGTATGTGCTCCAATTTCTCTCGCAGCAGGATGATGAAGGAGGCTGACCTAACAACTTCAAAGCAATTTTTTGTAATTTAGATGCCGAAGTTCCATAGTAACTCCACCAATCTTTAGGCAATAATGAAGCTCTACTCTCCAAACTATCTGGCTCACTGAAAGCTTGACCAAATCCCGTGAACCTAGAGAACTCATTGACTACTATATTTCTCTCCACCACATCAGAAAAATATCTTATTAAGCATTTATTCCTCTCTAAAGAAATCTCCTCATCTGTATTTGGAGCAACTCTATTTGACCCTCCTTCAAGCCATTCTCGACTGTAATAGCTACAAATAAAAATATATAATAAATAAATAAATCATAGTAAATGTTTAATATCAAATAAGAAAAAAAATTACCTTGGATTAAGAGAATGAGCCATGCAATGCAGTGGTGTGCAACTCTTGGTCCATCGATCAACGAGGACATCATAAATTGCCTCATAAAGAGAGCAATGAGCTTCTAAGTCCGTCAACTTCTCGTGTTTATATATTTCAAGCTTCACATTTTCTATCATTGAATCCCACATGTCATATACCAGATGAATATTAGGTTTGTCTGTATCACAAACCCTAAGCATATCATATATGGGTCTTGTTATATCAAGGATCTTGTCCACATCATCCCACCATTTGTCACTATAGATGATGTTTTTAACCTCTAGAGCTTTCTCAGCATCATCTGCTCTATACATAGTTCATTCGGGACATCCAACCATATTAACCAAGCCAATCTTCACAAGTTTAAACCTCTTCAGCATCACTATAGTGGAAGCAAATCATGTCTCAGCAACTGCAAGTAACTTCAGTGAAACAAAAGAGTTATACATGTTCAACCTGTATTGATGATTTATTATGAAAGTCCTGATTGATTGAGCATCATTAGCCACTTGAGTTATCCATCCGCATTGTTCTATAACTGTTGCACAACGATCAGTATTATTGGTTACACAAATAATTTTTAATGCTAGATTTAAAGTGTGCACAACACAAGGTGTCCAAAAAATATGTGGGAATCGTGCCTCCACAATTGCTCCTGCTGCCTTACACACTGGTGCATTATCAGTGATAACTTGTATAACATTTTCGGCACCAACTTCATTAATAACTTCAATCATCAAATTTGCAATATAATGTTTATCCTTGTACTCACCTGATGCATCAACTGCCTTTAAAAAAATAGGACCATCCTCGGAGGCCGCCATAAAATTAATCAAAGGTCTTCTTTGAGCATCTATCCAACCATCACTGATTAAGCTGATTCCCTTTAGGGGCCAAGTTTCTTTAATTGGCTGAAGCATTCTAGTGATATTTGATTTTTCTTTCTGCAATAGTGTTGTTCTGAGAGCATTATATCCAGGAGGAACAAATCCATCTAAGTGTGGTTAGCAGCAAATTTATATGAACTAACATAATATGGATTTCTAGCTAGATGAAATGACAAACCACCAGAATAGAACATCCTGGCTATATGACTCCTTAACTCATCTCTAGCTTTATTCTGAAAAGCCATATCAATAGGTCTCCCTCTTCTTTTTTTCGTTTCCCCAACTATTTGAGAAGCTTGACTTGCATTATGAAACGATAATACCTTGGAAGCCGGTTTGCATTTTTCTTCTGATGTAGCAACCACTTTTTGAAGCTCCTTTAAATACTCTTGAGTTACTTTTGGACATACCCTAATACCATTCCCGGATATTTTTAGCAAGTGACTCTTTACTCTAGAATACGAACCACTGAAATCTATCTCACAAAAATTGCATTTCCATTTTCTGTTTCCGTCACCAATTTCTCTACTATGGATAAGAGATACATAATCCCAAAGTGGCGCATAATCATCCCTACTTGCATCATCAGAAATAAATCTACTTGTTGCTGAGGTAGAAGTTGAACCAGTGACACTAATAGGAGAATGTGATTGAAACATAATTGCTGTAATAAGAAAAGGATGAAAAAAATTGAAGCTGAACTAATCAACTGAACTAGAAGAACTAATCAATTGAACTAATGAATTGAACTAATGAATTGAACTAATTAACATTAGTAACAGCACTAGTAGAAGAAATTAACATTAGTAACAGCACTAGTAGAAGAAATTAACATTAGTAACAGCACTAGTAGAAGAAATTAACATTAGTAACAACACTAGTAGAAGAAATTAAAATTAGTAACAACACTAGTAGAAGAAATTAACATTAGTAACATCACTGGTAGAAGAAATTAACATTAGTAACAGACTAACAACACTAGTAGAAGACATTTAAATTAGTAACAACACTAGTAGATTAAAATTAGTAACAACACTAGTAGAAAAAATTAAAATTAATAACAGAGTAGTAACAGAGTAGTAACAAAGTAGTAACAGAGATTTAAATTAGTAACAGATTAGTAACAGAGTAGTAACAGAGATTAAAATTAGTAACAAATTAGTAACAGAGTAGTAACAGAGATTAGAATTAGTAACAGAAATTAGTAACAAAAAGAAGAAGAAAAATTAAAATTAGTAACAACACTAGTAGAAGAAATTAAAATTAGTAACAGATTAGTAACGGAGTTGTAACAGATTAGTAACAGAGATTAAAATTAGTAACAGATTAGTAACAGATTAGTAACAGAGATTAAAATTAGTAACAGATTCGTAACAGAGTAGTAAAAGAGATTAAAATTAGTAACATAAATTAGTAACAAAAAGAAGAAGAAGAGGAAGAGGAAGAAGAAGGGGATCAGGAGCGACACGGGATCAGGAGCACAGGATCGGGAGCGGCAGCAAATGAGCGCTAAAACCCTAAAATCGCGATAATAGCGAACCGACCCGTCCGGTACGCGTATCCATACCGGAAACGTACCCGGTACGGGTACGACCCTATTTTTGGTGTATCGTGCTTCGTAGGTTGAAGGAGGATCTTCTATCGCGCTGGAAAGAGGGAGAGGAGACCGTCGAGGGTTGCAGAGGAGGGAGGAGTGGTCAGCACTCGATTCTGACGAGGAGTGGTCGACTAGGGCACCGGCTGTTGCTGTTGCTTGCGGTTACGGGAGTCGGCGAGCGGGTCGAGCATCTGCGGAAGTGTCGGGGTCTATTCGCTCGACTGGGAGGGTTTTGAGATACGTGAGGGGGGTGAGAGGGTTTAAATCGTGCGGAACATGGTGAGGGGTGCAGTTATGATAACCCAGCGGGTTTTTTTAATGTTATTATTTTATTTTTTATTATTTGATGAGTTAATGAGAATAACTCGACAAATAAAATTCTTGCAGACCAGTAAATCGCGCCGATTGCTACTTAAAAATTTTTGATTATGTGCCAACTCTCCATTTTCTAATTATCATGCGTAATATATTATTAAAAAAAGATCATTCCCTCCACAGGTCGCCAATTCGATTAAATTTACTCGCCATCGAACCCTAAAATTAAAATTCAACGCGACGTTAAAATTTAGGAAGTTACACAGACTTTCACCATAATATATAATATATATATTTTAGAATGGGTTGATAACTTTCTTATAAAAAAATATTTATTTATCTTTTGTTGAAGATCATTAAAGTAGTAGATGCCAACTATCAACAACAATGAAAAATAACCATGCCTTGTACTTGTCAAAATCAGCCACTTTCCTCTTTTTCATTATTTTTATCTTACCGTAAAGAAGCGTCAGCACACTTATCAAGATGCAGAAAAAAACCAAATATGATTAATTTGATTGATAAGTTTGTATTTATATGAGTCGTGCGCTCACACGATTCAATAAAACTGTGACCTCAGCATAGGACGGAAACTACTTCCAACACCCCCGTCCTGAAGGAAGAAATTTTAAATAAATCGCCACATTGGAAGTGGACCCCACCCCCTTTTACTTCGAAAGTTTTCAGCCATCGTCCTCCTCGCGGCGAAACCTCGCTCTCGTCCTGCTCGCACGCCGAAACCCCTCCCTCGTCCTCCTCCCGCGGCGAGCCCCTCCCCCGTCCTCTCGCGACGAACCCCTCCACCGGCCTCTCGCGACGAACCCCTCCACCGGCGAATGCCTTCTATTTCTCCGCCGGGCGAGCTCTTTACTTTCCTTCCTTCTGATATCGCGGATGAACGTGTTGCAGCGATATTTTGTCAGTATTTGTACAAATATTGTTAGTTCTGGTAGTATTTTGTCAGTATTTGTACAAATACTGATAGTTCTGGCAGTATTTTGTCAGTATTTGTACAAATTTTGTTAGTTCTGGCCGTATTTGGGTCAAATACTGTAAATTATGACAGTATTGTTGCCTCTAGGGTTCCGTTGCGGGAGAAGGCGACCAAAGAAGGGGAAATCCTAGCAGGCGTTCGACGGCCTCTACTGTTCCGCGGAAGGAGGAAGACGCCTAAGAAGGTCTGTAGGTTGTCTCCGCGGGAGGAGGACGAGGGTGGGGTTTCGCAATGGGAGGAGGACGAGGGCGGGGTTTCACAGTGGGAGGAGGACGAGGGCTGGGTTTTGAAAATCGCCGTCGAGGGGTGCGTTTCACCGCGAGGGAGATGAGAGATCGGAGGAGCGGGGTGCAAGAAAAGGGGGCGGGGTCCACTTCCAATGAGGCTATTTATTCTCCCACCTAAAACTAGGTGGGAGAAACACACCTAAATTTTTTTCGTTCTGAAGTTATATGTGTTGTGGTGTACTTTATTTCAAATTTCTTGATTTTTTTTATTTTGTAGAAACTTTGACAGTAGTAAACGGCAATGTTGTCTCGGCGTCAAGGCGAACCAATGCGAGCGCTGGGCGCCTTGACGCTTAGGCGTCAAGGCGGACGCCTAGGCGACACTAAGACGAGCAAGTTGCAAGACGCCATTCTTTTAAAAAAAAAGGCAGTATATAGACTGCGGTTATTATAATAACCGCAGTCTATACTCTGAAGGATATAGACTGCGGTTATTATAAACACCGCAGTTTATAGTACACATGATATAGATTGCGGTTTTATAATAACCGCAGTTTATAGTATACATGCTATAGACTGCGGTTTTATAATAACCGCAGTATATTCTCTGCAGGATATATATTGTGGTTAATAGAATAACCGCAACTTATATCCTTAAGACTATTGACTATGGTTCTGAAAATAACCGCAGTCTATATTCGTCTATAGACTGCAGTTACTATAATAACCGCAGTCTATAGTATGTCTGTCATACTTTAGACTGCGGTTATTATAATAACCGAAGTCTAAAGCTTCATTTTTTTTGAGATAATGTTTACCAAGTACCAACACAGCCAGAGATTTTTTTTCTTCATAACAGACTAGCAGTTAGCAGTAAACAACTAAGAATAGCTTTTGATATATGGACAGTTAGCATTAAACAACTAACTAAGCATTGCAGTTAACAACTAACTAAGCATAGCAGTTAGCAACTAACTAAGCATAGCTTCTGAATCTTCTGATATCATGAATTCATGATATCTTCATATCTCAATTCTCAACACATGATATGACAAGAAGTAAGTAAGTAGCAAGCACAAATGTTCCAACTTCCAATATCATGTATTCATGAATCATGATATCTCAAATTCTCAATTCTCAAACCTCAATACATTCATACCTATGACCTATCTCAATTCTCAAATACCATGAAGCAGTAAGCATGTAACAATAAGAAAAAACAGTTGCAATCAATGGTCAAGACTCAAGACAGACTTCAGAGAAAACAATAACAAAAAAGGGAACACAAAAATATCATAGTCTAGTATTGTGGTCAAATCCAAAATGTCTTCATCCATTGCACAATAGCATATTAGCATGAATAATATTTTTAACATAAACTTTAAATAATCATAAAAGATCAACTAGAATCATCATCTAGTAAGTCGTCATTGACATTGCATGTGTTTGGTTGGTTTGAGGTACTCGCCATTTACCCATAATTATCATAAATATCTTCATCATCACTGGCAAATACAAAAAGATCTAAATCTTCATTCCCTTGAGCTATTAGTTCATTTATTTGACGATTAGTTCAAACTGCACTTCTTAAATTTCGAGCCCCAGTTCCAAGAGCTCTCTCTACAACATCCCATGTGAGATTATCATCATCAAAAACTAGAGCTTCCTCTGGTTTGTTCACCATCCACTCACTACTCCAGTCAAGCTCATCAAGCACCAAAGGGTTGTAATTTCTTCCCTTTTCACGTCTTTCTTGGAATCGTGCTTGTAGACGACGATTATATTGGATGTATACAAGATCACTAAGTATTTGATGTTCCAATCTATTTCTTTTTTTTTGTGTGAATCTGAATCAAGATAATTTCAAACTTATTGGTAAATTAGTAAATATAAAATGTTAAATTTTTTATTGAATATTTGTATACTTACAAACTCAAAAGTACTCTAATTGCGCTCACAACTAGAAGAAGAACAACATAAGTCAATTATGCACAATGCTAGCTTTGTAAGTTCAACATTTGGTCCTCCATGTGCACCCCACCAGTCCACTATTCATTTAAGACAAATATAAATTATTTGACATATAAATAATTTAAGAAAAAATAAAAACGTAAACAATACTTACTTGGATTTAAGGTGGTTCGTTGCCTAATAGTCGTAGACTTTCCAAAACTATTTCGATTTGCTTTGTAGTTAGTACCTTGCTCGGCAATCTTGTCTTGCAATTTTTGATCGGACACTAGTCTTGCAATAACATCATTGAAAGCATCTTGAAATTTTCAGGCATCATCATTATTTTGTTCCTCGTATTCAAAATATTTGCTTGGATTTAAAAACAAAGCCGCCCTATACAATTTTTGCTCAATTTGATTTGTCCATCTATTTTCAATAATCTCAATAATCTTTTTAAATAATCTTTATTTGTTATCAAAATGTTGTTTGATCTTTTGTTTGGCTTCTTCCATTGCAGCATATACTTCAGGCATAGCCGACCTTTCATCTGCATCTACTAATCGCAAAACTGCAATCAGTGGTTTTCCTCCTTTTAGGTAATCTCTTACTCCATTCCAAAAATTGGTTGAAAGTATTATTTCAACAATCTGTTTTCCGGCTTCAGTTTTTGCCAAATTAGCGGCATTCCACGAGGACGACACAAAAAATAATTTTAGCCTCTCCTCATGCTTTAGCACACTTTGTAGAGTAAGGAATGATGTTGCAAATCTAGTTACCGAATGCCTCACTAGATCACCGCCTATAGTAGTATTTAATGCATCAAGTAAACGAGTGTGTCTATAGATGAAATTTGTAATCATTCTTGTATTTCTTATCACAATTTTGTTCTTTTGTAGCTTGTATATATCCTCTAACATGAGATCAATGCAATGAGCTGCACAAGAAGTCCAGAATAATGTAGTTCTTTTTTCCATTAAAATTTTACCAGCTGGCTTGTAATTAGAAGCATTGTCAGTCACCACCTACAGAGTGCAGACATTTGTAATTATTGAAAGCTGTAGACTATTAAACTTGAAATATAAAAATTACTAAATTAATGAAACCAAAAAAAATACCTGAACAACACACTATGCTCCTATCTCTCTAATCTTACTATCAAGCAACTCTGATAACATTGTAGCATCTTGAATATGACTGGATGCATCTACGGAACCCATAAAATAGGATCCTTCTGGACAGTTGACTAGGAAATTGATCAAATATCTCCCTCTCCTGTCTGTCCAACCATCTGACATAAGTGTGCAAGCATATTTCCTCCAGTACGCTTGATAGTTTGTCTTCATCTCCATAACTTTATCTTTTGTATTTTTTAGCAATGAGACTCTCAAATCATGATAACTATGACCTTTATAACCAGGCCCATACTGTACAACTGCTTCAAACATGACTTCAAAACTTCGTGCCTTTGCAGCATTGAATGGAATTCCACATTCAAAGAACCAATCAACAACATAACTATCAACTCTTTTTTTCTCTTCAGGTGTTCTAAAACATCTCTCGATAGTAGTTTGTGCAGGACCTTTTGCACGTCTATCATCTACTACATCTTCAGGAGCACGCCTCACATGAGCATCCATAGACCCCATTTTTGTGGCAAGTGGATTACTTTTCTTTTTTTGGCACTTGTCCCAGAACTTGGGACAAATGACGTTTTAGCTGTAGATAATGCCGGAGATATATTTTGTGACCCTGTTGGCTCTCTTTCTTGGTCACTCTCATTGTCATCATTAACAGTCAGATGCACATTGTCTTTTTTTTAGCATTTAAAGCTGAATACATCTCAGCTGCTATTTCAGAAGTGGTCTTCAAACACTTGGATACATCTCCATACCCGCCACATAAGTGTTGCTTCAACCTTTTGATACCACCCTTTATCAATCTACCACACAAATTACATTTAACTGTATTTTTATCTTCTAGGTTGGGCCAATGACCATACTTCCAATCAGGATCATTTGACTTTGCTTTTCGTTTAGGATCCGTTTTTGGATCAAGGTCATTGCTACCAATGGATGAAGCAAGAGTGTTGTTGTTTTGGTCTTCCATCTTTCACAAACAGGACCTATAGATTGCAGAGTTAGGTCGGGACAATGAAATAAATAACGGCTAAAGAAATCATCACAATGAACAATTTAATGAACTCTCAAAGACATGCTCATTTAGAAGAGTCAACAAGACCATAAGACCATTTTCATTTGTTCTACTTCTATAGTATAGACAAGACACTCCATGATAAATCTAGCAATACAAAAATACATTTGTCATTTGTCAATCAAATCATGATTCATGAAACACAATTAGTGATTATATAATGACAAATCTTATTTCTAATATTATCTATTTTCTCCGGCGAAAATTGTGTCACTCCATGATAGATCTGCAATAAAACAAAAATGGTTAAAATCAATTCAACATAATTATTACCAATCTACATGCACTAGACAGTAGAGTAGACATAAGTCGCATACCTTTACCAATGATGACATTGTCCCAATTTTAAGAGCATCAACTATATCAATCATGTAACACATGATATAATACCCACATTGAATACTATCTGGTCGTTTTGGGCACTACATAGTAACATAAATAAACAATTGGTAAGTATTTTAATTACAAATGTTTAAATTACAATACATATACTCATATATGCTATAATTCTAAAACTTACCGAAATCAACTTTGTAACCTTTAGTTTTTTAAAACTGGTACGCCGCTCTTTTGCTAAATCTTTAAATACACTTCATTAAATATAAAAAGAATTAGTTTATAGCAAAATCTAAATTTCAAATAGGAAAGTAAGTAAATAACTCATTAATAAACTTAATTTGTAATGACATTTTTAATATCATCACGAATGTCATTATTTATGGGATCAAGTCAATAAACTGTATAATTATTATAATCAATAATAGCCAACATCCAATGTTCTCTGTGAAACAAATGAAATAACTAATAACTTAATTAGAATAAAAAATAGTAATAATCATTGATATTTGATACAAAGATTTTTCATACTTACAATCTATTATAGAGCACAAATAATAAATAATCTGATTGGAGTTGACTAAGCGTCCTAAGCCTGATTTTTAGATCTTCAACTCGTGTTTTTGAATGTTCTTTGGCATAGTCATCATCAATAGCAAAAATGGCATGTGGATTATGAAAATATACACCAGTATTGTATGTAAATTTCTTTAATTGTGAGTCTATGTGCCTGCAAAAACATGTAAATTCAAAATCAATTTATATATTAATAAAAATTCTTAATTTTATAATATTTGATACTCAGTAGTCAGATGCACAATACTCACCCAATGCATGCTAATATGATGTTAGCTCCAATCATTTTCATATTTAGAAAATCATACAACTCTGAATTTTCAAAGTACGTACATGTTGATTCAACACTCCCAAATACTGTTGAATTTAACACTAGAGATATTATTTTATCTTCATTCTCCATCTTATTTATAAAACTGAGCAAGATATCAATGAATTCATTTGTAGTCTCAGTCTCACTAGCCTGTGGAAATAAAAGAATTAATATTGTGGAATGTGGACATCAATATTGAATTCATTGATTACATAAAAGTCAAAAATAATATTATAAATTATAATACCGTAGAAGATAATTGTTCGTGTCTACTCTGACTACTCTCAGGTTCATGTGTCCTGGATTCATACTCCGGCTGAGAAACCAAAAAGTAACAAAAAAATAGTTAATTACCTGCGCAACAAAAAGAGAACATAATATTTCATAAAAGTATAAATATTTAAACATAATAATACTTGTGCAACTGGAAGTGCAACACTTGTTCCAGTTCTAGCACTAAACATGCGCATAAGCTCTTCAATTTGATTCTTCATACTACTAATCTCGGCTTGTTGCGCTTGTTCTTTTTGGCTTCATAATTCTTGTTGCGCTTGTTTTTTTTGGATCCATAATTCTTGTTGCGCTTGTTCTTTTTGGATCCATAATTCTTGTTGCTGACTCAATCTTTCTTGTACTATAGCTTCAACATCTTCAATACGAGCTATTGGTGTCCTCTCGCTCCGCCTATCATTCTTAAAAAATCTTGTAATGGTGGAAAACTTGCCACCAGCTCTAACTCTGCCCGGATGTTTTTGGCCTAAAACAGATGCAAGGATGTCATTTCTTCCCCGTGACACTGTTTCAGCACTCTGGGACTCTTGGCTCGACAACTCGTCCTTAACAAAAGTAATAAATATTGGAACAGAATTGCAGATAAGAAAATATACTTCTCAAGAAATATTATCATCAATAATTTACAAATGATGAAATGATTCATTTACACTTATCATTTTAGATGTCAATTCAGCTGCATCTTTACTAATGTATTCACCAGTCTTTCTTTTATGACCGGCTTTCCATAACTCCGCACGTGAAATTGGTGCAGCTTCACCTTGTTCAACCCTGACAATAAAATGAAAATAAATTATCATACAAATAATTGAGAAACCAAATTTTAAAATACAAAAAACGAGAGAGAAGTAGAGAGCTAATATCATTCTTTTTTCTAATCCAAAATAACCCATTCTATAAGTAGTATGAAAGGTTTTTCGTGCTTTTGCTCTCTCAGTATTAACCTTACTTTTCTGCTACATAAATAAATATATGTTAATACTTAATTTGCTTATAAGTTATAAAGTTAAAGAATGATATAAAACATTAAATTTAATAAGAACACATAACCATATATTATGTAGTAGTGCGATGGTCAACAAAAACTCTCCAGCCTTCGGCAGTAATAAAACTATACTTGACAGGAACATTGTATCGATGCTCCAAATCAACATTTTTTACATAATTGATAAAAAGTTTGGATTTTCAAGTCCTCCAACTTTCACCCATGCTTTTCATTAATGCCTTGTAATGACCATCAATATTATCAAAATAAATCTGAAAATAATAGACAATATCAATTTAAAATTAACTAAAATACCAAAGATATGTAATCACTGATAACAAAGTTACGTACATTTAATTCTGCCCATATTTGATCTTTAATTTGTTTATCAACATCCTTCCATGCAACATATGTAATTGACACATAACACTTCACAAGAGATCCCATATAACTCATCAATTTATTTGTTTCAGGCCCGGGAATAATGCGACCATCATCACGGAAAGAAATAATAAGCTTCCTCCCCTCTAGCCTAAGCTTATTCAGTTCATTCATTTTCGTGAAGCCTCTTGTTGATCTCGATGAAGATCCCTTATCCGACATTTTCCTGTAAAACCCTAAAAAACCTAAACCATACAAAAAATCTAAACAAAATTCATACAAAACCGCAATGATATTGAGCTACTAGTTACTAGTTACTACCACACAATCACAATTCACACATATAAATATATATATGTTACTATGTTAGTATGTTACTCAGGAGGTTTAGACATGTATAATAGGGGTTAAACTACAATATTTCGGCACATTGTGTTGTTTATAACTTCATATACATTTAGAATAGCAAGAAGAGCAGAAACTTGAACACAATGTTTATACTACATGTCTACATTACTAATTTACTACTACTACAGTACTACTACTAGTCTACTAATAAAGTAATAAACTAATAATAATAAAAACATTAGCAGTTTAGCAAAAACCATAGAGATCAAAAGTTCAAAAACCGAGAAAAGGTATTAAGAAATAGTATACCTAAGTGAGAATATTAGTTTTGTCGAATAAGAATCGTCAAATCGAAGCAAAGGAGAGCAGAAACTTGAACAAAATCGCCTTTAGGGTTTCTCGCAAAGCGCAGCGACCGTAAAAAGAAGAACCAAAAACTCGGGGAAACACTAGATTTTTACGGCTCACGGTTAAAATTTAAAAATAGATAGTAAAGACTGCGGTTTCTGCATAAACCGCAGTCTATTCTATAATAGACTGCGGTTATTATCAAACAACCGCAGTCTATTTCATGAATTATAGACTGCGGTTGTTTTATAAACCGCAGTCTATTTCCTTATTTGCGCTTCGACTGCGGTTATCTATGAACCGCAGTCTATTCTACCGTGAACCCTAACATAAACTGCGGTTATTGTAAAAACCGCAGTCTATTCTCTGGTTCAAGGAATAAACTGCGGTTTTAAAATAACCGCAGTATATGCTCGGGTTCATGGCATAGACTGCGGTTGTTTCATAAACCGCAGTCGATTGGAGAATATACTGCGGTTTATATATAAACCACAGTGTATTCTACACTGACCCCTACAATAGACTGCGGTTTATATATGAACCGCAGTCTATTCTCTGGTTCATGGAATAAACTGCGGTTTTAAAATAACCGCAGTATATGCTCGGGTTCATAGAATAGACTGCGGTTTATATATAAACCGCAGTCTATTCCCATATTTTTTGTAAAAAAAAGGCGCCAAACGCCTTGTTTACAATTGGGCGCCGTGACGCCTAGGCGACGCCATGACAAGAATGGTAAACGAGCATTAAATTCATACCCTCTGTTAAAGACAAAATAGAATTAGCCCATTTGGGAGGCTCATGTATAGCTTCTTTAGTCCCACATTGTAAAAGTAGATATCTCTCCCTCTATCTACCTCTATATAAGTGTATGTATTCCTATACTTTAAAAACAATACAAAAAGGAGTGATTTTCTCTCTCTTACGTATCGCTTTCTACATGGTATCAGAGGAATTCCTCCTTCCCTGTGCTTCCTGCGGACTGTTGTCTTTATCCGCCCCTTCTCACTGATCGCCGGCCTCCTGCAGACTGATGTCTCTATCCGCCCCTTCTCACTGACCGCCGGCCTCCTGCGGACTGTCGTCTCTATCCGCCCCTCCCGCGGTCTGCTATTCTCTACCCGCCTCTCTCCCCTCCGTGGTTCCACATTCCTCCTTTCGGGGCTACTTATAGCCTCACCTCTCTGTCCCGTGGGGTCCACTTATTCCCTTCCTACTCGCTGCTCTGCTTCAATCCGCTGCGGGCTCTCTTCTCACTGCTTTGCTTCTCTTCTCCAGTCTGCTGCGAGCTCGCTCTCATACCTTGCGAGTTTCTTCTCCAGTCCGGTGCGCGCTCTCTTTGTGCTCGCGACCTCCTGCTATGCCTGCCGCGGACTGCTTCAGACCGCTGCAAGATTTCTTCTTACAGGCTGCCCCAGATCGCTGCGAGCTCTCTTCTCATGCATGGCTCCAGACCGCTGCGAGCTCTCTTCTCGCGGACTGCACCACCCGCTGCGAGCTCTCTTCTCGCGGACTGCCCCAGACCGCTGCGTGCTCTCTTCTCGCGGACTGCTCTTTGTCGCGGCAGCTTGTCCTTGGTCGCTGCGACCTCTCTCCAATCGCGCCTTGCCGAGCTCTTCTCCTTGTCGCTGCGACCTTCTTCTTGTCGTCGTGCCTACGATCTGCTTTGTCACCGCGACCCGTTCTAAGTCGCCTCGGCCCTTTTTCCTAGTCGTCGCCACCTGCCCGTCCGGCTCACCGCGATCTGCTCGCCGCGACCTGCCCTAATCGCCGCGACCTGCTCCAAGAATCCGGGTTCTTGCTCGCCCTCTCTTTCTTGCGGGCTCCGCTTCAGTCCGCTGCCGCTACCTGCTTAGTCCGCTGCTTCAGTCCGTTGCTGCTCTCCGTCATGGCATCCAATGACTCAACTGCAGCTACCTCCTCTCTGCCCGCCCGTGCTGCTACCTTGCCTTCCGAGGTCCGTGATGAACTTCGCATCACCACTATCTCTCTCAGCAGAAAGGCTAACTATGTCGAATGGGCTCATTCCGTTCGACGTGTTCTGCAAAATAAGGGTCTACTCCATCACCTTACTCGGGTCCAACCTGCTGATCCCTCTGATGACTGGCTCCGCGATGACGGCTGAATCCAATCTTGATTGCTCAACTCTATGGACACAACGTCTTACCGGATGGCAATGTATTAAGAAATAGCTAAGAAAATGTGGGATGAGCTACACTCCCTCTACTCTGGCCGGGATAGCTTACAACACCTCTTTGACATCATCTCTGCTCTTCAGTCACTGGACCCTGGCACCACTGGCGACTTAACTTTGTTGTCAAGACCAGAACCCTGGTAGAGGCCTTGATACAACACCAACCTCCCTCTGCAGACCTTGCTACTCAACGGGCACAAAATGAGGCTGTTGGGATCGCTATGATGATGTTCGTGTTCCTAGTCATCTTCACAGCATCCGGGCTCAGATTCTCTCTTCTTTTACAACACTCTCTTTGTCTGATGTTTGTTCAATGGTGCTTAAGGTTACACCACCTCCCGAGGCTCTAGCCACCTTTTCTCCGGCTTTGCTCCAGCAGCCCCTACTCCCTACTCCTGCTTCGTCTGGCCGGGGATCTTCTACTCGGGGAGGCCGCTTCACGTCTCGTGGTCGGGGACGTGCTGGGCGCTCTACTCTCAAGTGTACTTATTGCGGTTGTGATGGTCACCTTGAAGCTACCTGTTATCGCAAACATGGTTTGCCTCCTCATCTTACTGCTCCTGCTGTTGCTGTTGCTCTTGCTCCTGCATGCCCCTCTCCCACCGACCCCTCATCTACTGCTCAGGAGGATATCAATGACCTCCTCCTACAGATACTGCAGCTTCAAGGCATGGTCAACCGTTCCTCTGGCTCGGTTGATTCATTCTCTACTGAAGGTATCTCCTATCTCTCCTACAGCTCTCAGTGGATTCTGGACTCTGGAGTCACCCATCATATTATCTCTCAGAAACCTCCTCAGTACATGCACACTGAGTACTCCTGTGTTTGGAGCTGCTGATCTGCAACTAGTGCAGGCCTATGCAGAGAGGTGTGTGTGACAATTCAAACGATGGTTCACTCAAGCCTGTTCTGATCACTCACGTGCGTTCAAGAGTTTTTAGCCACTCCAATATAGCGATTTAAATCACATCACATGCACAATACACACCAAGAGAAACCCGACCAAAAACGGCGATTTAGAAAGTGGTCGTATTTACTCCCAAAAGAACGAAAGCATAGGATTACCCCAATCCTTTTAGCGTCAAAACAAGGAGTTATCCACTCCAATCAATGTCACAATAAGGATTTACCCAATCCGTTAATTCTCAAGAACGATCGTAAAACATGCAAAAACTTCGATTTAAAACCCGCAAAAATCCAATGGTTTCGAAGGCAACTCCGGCCTCGTTCACCACACAAAACTATCTATGAAGAATCACACATAAGAGAGTAGAGAAGTTCGTTACCACAAGCTCACTAGGAGTTTTCGGTGAAGAGTCCCTCTATCACGGATTTACCGGTGTCACACCGAGCGGATGAGCTCCTTGCCAACACTTCAACGATGTCACCTTACGGAGCTCCCAGCGGCGGAGAGGCACTCAAAACCAAGAGGGCGGCCAGAGTTGTGAGCAGAATGCACGGCGGGGCTGGATCGAGTTGGGCAGCGACAGAACACGTAAGAGGCGCTCACGCTTCGCACGCGGGAGAGTGGTGGAGTCACACCACCGAGAGGAGATCGTTGGAGTCAAACCGACGGGATCCAGGATCTACAGCTGGACGGGCGGCGCGGCAGCCGAGTCACACGAGGCCGAACCCTAGGAGGAAGAAAACACAGCTCGTTTTTTTTGTCTAAATCTCTATGCCTTCCTTTCATACCCGAAACATTTATATAATGTTTACTTTACAGAGCACTCTCAATTAAAACAACACTCACTTAATTAACACAATCCATGAAATTAAAACAGCACACTAAATTAACTAAAAAAATGTTAAATGAAGTTAAAACAACACATTAAACTGCCCACTGATAATGACCATCCAAGGGCTAAGCAGTCACGCGTGGCCGCGAGCGAAGGTTGTAGCGATGTTTGCGGTTGCGGCGGGCTTCCTCAAAAGTATGCGGGATGGCGCCATCAATCCTTCCCCGGTCAAAAGCACTCATCACCGGTGAGTGATCATGACGATAGTGTTGGAGGAGCGCAACATCCAAGCGTTCCAAATCAGCCTCGAGAAGCCAAGAATCATCCGAAGTGGGGCGGTCATGCCAGCGAACAAGATAGCGGTGGAGTCCATCGTCCGCGGAGGTAACAACTTCGTCGTTCAGAATCCTGTCAGGCACAAAGAAGGTTTTGGGAAACCTTGGAAAAACGTTAGCATCAAGTGAAATATTGGCGGCAGAATCACCATCCGATGTAACCACAGTAGGATCCTTAGGTAAGAGAGACACGGGAACACGCTCACCCCCCAACTCCATAGAATAAGACGACACATCAGATGAAGAGAATGAAAAGTGAAGTAATTCTGGTGGTGGAAGGACATACAACGTTAAATCCGAAACATTGAAAATAGGGGAAATACCCCAATCAGCGGGTAAGTCTAAAACACAAGCATTGTTTCTCAATATCTTGTTAATTTTAAAGGGGTCGGCTCTCCTATTGGCCAACTTCTTGACAGTGCCCGATGGCAACCGCTCCGGGAGCAAATGGACCAAAACCAAATCATCAACATTAAAAGTAGAAGCTCTCCGATGAGTATTAGCATGCGATTGATAAGAAGCATATTGGGTGACTAACTTTTCGTGAATGCGCTTGTGGAGATCGTGAATGTGTTGAGCGAACTCTTGTGCAAAGTGACTTGATTTGTACGTGAGAGGTAGTAAAATCAAATCAAGTGGCATGGGCGCTTTGTAACCATGCACAACCTCATTCGGTGATAGACCGGTAGATCGATTCTTAGAGTTGTTATAAGCGAGTTGGGCGTGGGGAAGGAGTAAATCCCAAGTACCCTTGTGGTCACCCACAAGACACCGCAACAAGTTGCCCAAACTACGATTAACAACTTCCGTCCGCCCATCCGTTTGCGGGTGGTAGGCGGAGGAAAATAATAGCTTGGTGCCCATTAATTTCCAAAGCGTTTTCCAAAAGTAGCTAGTAAATTTAACGTCGCGGTTCGTAACGATAGTTTTAGGAATTCCACAATGACTAACAACCTCTTAAAAATATAATTTAGCAATATAAGAGGCGTCGTTCGTTTTACTACATGGAACAAAGTAAGCCATTTTGGAGAACCGGTCCACAACGACAAGAATAGAATCGTGACGACGAATGGTCGGAGGAAGACCAAGAATAAAATCCATACTCACGTGTTCCCATGGGACGGACGGAATAGGAAGCGGGGTGTACAACCCAACATTGGTTTTATTTCACTTAGCAAGTTGGCAAGTCCGACAAATACTAACTATCTTGCCAACTAGTTTCTTCAAACCCGACAAATAAAATTTATCTTCCACGAGTGAAATCGTTTTATCCCGCCCAAAATGTCCACCTAGTCCACCACTATGGATCTCACAAATGATGCAATGACGTAATGACGTTTGCGGGATGCACAACTTAGCATGCTTGAATAAATATCCGTCGCGGATATAATAAGCGAAAATAGTAGTAGGGGAGTCATGTTGAGCGCTCAAGTAAGCGTCCCTAAAATCCGGGCAGTGTACATACTCATCCTTAATCCTTTCGAATCCGATAACTTTAACTTTCATAGTAGTCAATAATAAAGAGAGACGACTAAGGACGTCGACAACACGGTTTTGTGAACCCTTAAGGTGTTTGAGGGAAAATGTGTACTCTTGAAGAAAAGAGACTCATTTAGCGTGACGGGAGCTAATTTTATGTTGAGAATTATTGAACCTAAGGGCTTCATAATTGGAAAGGATAACGAACTCCTTGGGAAGAAGATAATTCCTCCAATATTGGAGACAACGGATCACCGCGTAGAATTCTCTATCATAATTGGAATAATTTAATTTTGGCCCCTCTAATTTCTCGCTAAAACAGTCGATGGGATGTCCCTCTTGGCTTAGCACACCACCAACACTGATTCCGGACGCATCACATGATAATTCAAAAACCTTAGTGAAGTCGGGTAAGCGAAGAATCGGAGCTTCCGTCATTTTAGTTTTGACTGTTTGGAACGCAACGGTGGCGGAGGAAGTCCACTTAAAATCCTCTTTCTTCATACACTCCGTAATTGGTGTCATAATACTACTAAAGTCCTTAATGAAACGTCGATAAAAAGTAGCCAAGTCATGAAAGCTTCTCACGTCACGGATGCACTTTGGCTCGGGCCAATCCTTAATGACTTAGACCTTTCCCGGGTCCACCTTAATACCATCCGAACTCACAATATAGCCAAGGAACTCTACGGAGTGGACAAAGAACGTACACTTCTTAAGATTCACGAACAACTTCTCTTCACGCAAAGTAGAGAAAACAATTTGTAAATGAGAGTAGTGATCTGGCGGGGAAGTGCTAAACACTAAAATGCCATCAAAGTATACGACGATGAACTTACCCATAAAGGGTTGGAACACGTGTGTCATCATGCAGGAAAACGTACTTGGGCCATTGAACAAGCCAAAAGGCATGACAAGCCATTCAAATAACCCATCCTTAAACTTAAATGCGGTTTTCCATTCATCGCCTTCACGAATCCGTATTTGGTGGTAACCACTCCTAAGATCCATTTTAGAGAAAATCGTGGCACCGGCTAGCATGTCCAATAAATCATCTAAGCGCGGGATTGGAAATCGATATTTAATGGTAATCTTGTTAATTGCACGGCTATCTACGCACATTCGCCAAGATCCGTCTTTTTGGAGGGCAAGCAAAGCGGGGTCAGCACATGGGCTCTTGCTATGCCTTATAAAACCTTTTTTGTAAAAGTTCTGAAATTTGTGATTGTAGTTTTTGGTGTGCCGCGGGGTTCAACCTATAGTGTGAGAGATTTGGTAGAGACGAACCCGGGATGAGATCTATAGCGTGTTGGATCTCTCTTAGTGGAGGTAAAGTGGAAGCATCGCTCTCAATTTCGGCGACAAATCTTCCAAATTAGGAGCATCGCCCTTAGCTTGAAGACGCACCAAGACATTCATAACTCCACCAAGAAAGGAATCACGAGTGAATTCTTTATGTCCCATCAAACTTAGCGTTTTCTTTTCTACCGGAAGGGTGGTATCCTTGGAGGGGGTGGAGTGGTCCTTAGGAGGGGTGGGTTTGAGAACCACTTTCTTGCCATGAAATTTAAATTCATACGTGTTAGCTCTCCCAAAATGTGTCACGTCATGATCAAAAAGCCAAGGTCGTTCAAGCAAAACATGGCAAGCATCCATGGGGATTACATCACGCAAAATATTTTCCGAATACGACTTGATGGTAAGGGGTACAAGACATCTCCGTGTAACGGGAAGGGATGTTTTGTTGACCCATGCTACTTGGTAGGAGTGGGGGTGGGGCTCCGCAGTGAGCTTCATACGCGTAATGGCGCTCTTCGAAATAACATTCATGCAACTTCCACTATCGATAATCAACTTACAAAGCTTCTCACCGCTCTTAAAAATCAACGAGAAGATGTTGGTGCTGTGCCAATCATCCGTCGCACACGGGGTTGTTAAAATACAACGCATTACCATGACGTTGAGGTCATCTTCCATGTCACTAGGAAATCCTTCTGGTTCTGATTCATCCGTAGCCTCATAAATAAACTCGGGGGTTTCACTTGTAGGCTCGACTATGGCCAAGGTCTTTGTCTTTGTTGGGCACTGAACAGTGTAATGGCCGGCTACCCCGCAAGCATAACAAGTGGCATTAGTCTTATTAATCTTGCCTACGGGAATGCACTCCCCTAGAGGATTCTTAGCGTCCCTAGCCGTAATAACGATGTTAGAGGAATCCTTAGTCTTAAATTTTCCTTTGTCCTTAGAAGTAGAGGCAGAAGAGTTAAACGTAGCCTTACCTTTATAGGAATTGTGTTTAGGTTTGGACTTAGCGGCTAAGTGTTTTTCAATATCTAGAGCGGCGTTGAAGGTGGTGTTCAGATTGGTGTGACCGTAGCGTAAGAGTTTCTTTTGGATATCGTAGCTAAGGCCCTTACGAAATCTAGAAAATGTAACCTCCGTCATGTCTTGAACCTCACATCAGACTATCTTATCTTTTAGTTCTCCCATGTAATCGGCAACAGACCTATCGTCTTGGCGAAGGGTGGCTAGTTCATCGAACATTTGGGTACGATGATAAGCGGGAACGTATTGATCTTTCAAGAGATTTTTCATCGCTTGCCAACCGACAAGGGGGACACCATTCTCGGCTCCAAAACGTCGCTCCTCATTTAACAAAAAAACCTTGGCTCGTCCCGTTAGTTTCATCCTAGCCACTTGAACTTTCTGTGGGTCCACTAAGCGATGTCATTCAAAATAGCACTCCATATCCATAATCCAATTCAGAAAAATTTGCGGTTCTCCTAAGCCGTCGTAGGTGGGGACATTAATTTTAATGGTGTGGGTAAGGTCGATGTCTCGTTCAAGACGACGATGTTGTGGACGAGCACGTGGAGACAAATCACCGTGGTCGTCGTCCTCGTGGTGGAGGTGACGGTTGGGTGGCCTATGACCTCTAGGTGGTGAGGGGGTTCGGTTGGCCAAAAGTTGGGCCATCATTCCCCGCAGTTCCCCCAGTTGTTGATTCATCTAAAAGCGAAGTTCATCAACCGGAGTGGGGTTTTGATTTGGGTGTCGTTCCTCGGTCATACTCGACGAGGATGTGTAATACTCGTGTCCGGAGTTGGTGTGATACTCGTGACCGGATCTAGTGGGCATACGATGGGTGAGAAAATAAATTTTTTTGTAGGAAAATAAAATTTTGGTGCACAAGTGAGACCTAGCGTGAAATCGTGCGGACCGGGGCCAAGTTAAGAAATTGGTCAACCTCCCTCTGATACCAAATTGGTGCAGACCTATGCAGAGGGGTGTGTGTGACAATTCAAACGATGGTTCACTCAATCCCGTTCCGATCACTCACGTGCGTGCAAGAGTTTTTAGCCTCTCCAATATAGCAATTTAAATCGCAACACATGCACAATACACACCAAGAGAAACCCGACCAAAACGGCGATTCAGAAATTGGTCGTATTTACTCCCAAAAGAACGAAAGCATATGATTACCCCAATCCTTTTAGCGTCAAAACAAGGAGTTACCCACTCCAATCAATGTCACAATGAGGATTTACCCAATCCGTTAATTCTCAAGAACGATCGGAAAACACGCAAAAATCTAATGGTTTCTAAGGCAACGCCGGCCTCGTTCACCACACAACTATCTACGAAGAATCACACACAAGAGAGTAGAAAAATTCGTTACCCCAAGCTCACTAGGAGTTTTCGGTGAAGAGTCCCTCTACCACGGATTTACCGGTGTCACACCGAGCGGATGAGTTCCTTGCCAACACTTCAACGATGTCGCCTTACGGAGCTCCCAGCGGCGGAGCGACACTCGAAACCAAGTTGGCGGCCGGAGTTGTGAGCAGAATGCACAGAGGGGCTGGATCGAGTTGGGCAGCGACAGAACATGTAAGAGGCGCCCACGCTTTGCACGCGGGAGAGGGGTGGAGTCACACCACCGAGAGGAGATCGTCAGAGTCACACCGACGAAATCCAGGATCTACACCTGGACGGGCGGCGTGGCAGCCGAGTCACACGAGGCCGAACCCTAGAAGGAAGAAAACACAGCTCGGTTTTTTTGTCTAAATCTCTATCTGTCTTCCTTTCATACCCTAAACATTTATATAATGTTTACTTTACACAACACTCTCAATTAAAACAACTCTCAATTAACACAATCCGTGAAATTAAAACAACACACTAAATTAACTAAAAAAATGTTAAATGAAGTTAAAACAACACATTAAACTGCCCACTGAGAATGACCATCCAAGGGCTAAGCAGTCACGCGTGGCCACGAGCGAAGGTTGTAGCGATGTTTGCGGTTGCGGCGGGCTTCCTCAAAAGTATGCGAGACGGCGCCATCAGCAACTTACTCTTACTCTCTCCTTAAACTCGGTCCTTCATGTTCCGGGATCTCCCTTCAACCTACTGTCTGTTAGTAGGCTTGCTCAAGATCTTGATTGTTGTCTGATCTTTTCTCCCTTTTTTTGTCATGTAGGATCGTCGAACACAGACTATCATTGGTAGAGGACGGCTGTCAAACGGGCTTTATCTCCTGGACGCTCTTCCCACTTCCCTCTCCGTTGTTCCCTCCGTCAACTGCATCGTCGTCTTGGCCATGCTCCTCTTCAGATTCTCAAGAAGGCTCTTCCTGATGTCTCTTTGCAGGAATTTTCTTGTGAGTCATGTATCTTTGACAAACAACATTGTATTTCTTTCCCTCCTGCATGTAACCAGAGTAATACTCCGTTTTCTTTAGTTCATTCCGATATCTGGGGTCCTTATAAACTACCCAGTCTTTTTGGTTATCGCTACTTTGTAATTTTTATTGATGACTATTCACGTCTCACATGACTTTATTTACTTCATGATCGTACTGAGCTAACTTCTGTTTTCCGTGCGTTTATTATTGAAATACACACGCAATTTTCTACTACCATACAAACGTTCGCACAGACAACGCTCGTGAATACACTAGTCGCGACTTCCCCAACTTATGCACCGACTTTGGGATAATTCATCAAACTTCGTGTGCGTACACACCCCAGCAGAATGGTGTGGCCGAGCGGAAGAATCGTCATCTCCTTGATGTCACTCGGTCGCTCACAAATGCAGGTTCCCGCTGAATATTGGAACTTTGATGTCTCTATTGCTTGCTATCTCATTAATCGTATGTCCTCCTCCGTTCTTAACTTTGCTTCTCCCTTCAGTCTCTTGTTTCCTTCCAAGTCCCCTTTTTCTCTCATGCCTCGAACATTTGGATGTGCCTGTTATGTTCACTCTCTCGGACCACCAAGTGACAAACTTGCCGCCCGCGCCACCAAATGTGTATTTGTAGGCTACTCTCATACCCAAAAGGGGTATGTTTGCTACTCTCCCACAATCAACAAGGTGTTTGTCTTCGCGGATGTTACCTTTGCTGAAGATGAAAGCTTCCTCTCTCACACCTCCACTCTAACACCTCAGACCACTATTCCTCATCCGGCTGTCCCCGTCACATCTCTGCCTCCCACTTCTTCTGCCCCTCCGGTACCAACTTCACCACCTCTCCCTCCTCCTCCGCCTACCCGTGTCTACACTCGCCGCTCGTCCAGGATTGCAGCCCGACAGCAGCCCCCTCCAACGGTTGATCTTCTGCGCATTGATGATCAAGCATCACCCTATACGGCTCATCCCATGAGAAACTATGTATCCCTACATCGTCTCTCTCAACCGCTTCGCACTTTTGCTCTCTCTCTCCACTATTTCTATTCCTAACTCCTTGCAGGATGCTCTACAACATTAGGGCTGCCGTGCGGCCATGGACGACTTGATGACCGCTCTCTGGGCTAACCGGACTTGGGACCTTGTTTCTCTCCCTCCTGATCAGTCTTGTGTTAGCTGCAAATGAGTCTTTACAATCAAACATGCTCCTGATGGAACAGTTGCTCGTCTCAAAGCCCGTCTGGTGGCCCGGGGCTTCACTCAGCAACATGGCCTCAACTATGACGAAACGTTTTCTCCGGTGGCAAAACTAAGTACTGTGTCTGTCGAATCATGACTCTGGGAATGACCCTGTTCTGACCAATACAGGGTACTATCGACGCTTGGTGGGGAAATTAATCTACCTCATAGTTACGCGGCCTGATATCTCATTCGCTGTTGGAGTGGTAAGCCGATTCATGCATACTCCTCGGACTTCTCATCTCCGAGCCGTTGAGCGGATCCTCAAATTTAAAGAAGGTTCCTGGACAAGGACTTGTTTATAATCCATCGTCTTCTCTATCTCTTGTTGCCTACTCTGATGCGGACTACGCAGGGTCACTTGATGATAGACACTCCCCAATTGGTTTTTGCACCTACCTTGGTGGACACCTTATTACCTGGCGCAGTAAGAAACAAACTGTTATTGCTCGCTCATCTGTTGATGCTGAATATCGTGCTATGACAGCGATCGTATCTGAGGTCACCTAGCTAGAGGGCCTCCTCAGCGATATGGGTCTCATACTCTCCTCTCCTGCTACCTTGCTCTGTGATAGTCAAGCGGCCATACATATTACCAAGAATCCGGTGTTTCATGAGCGCACAAAGCATATTGAAGTTGACTGTCACTTCATTCGGGAGAAGGTTCAATCAAAGAAGATAGTATTGAAACATGTCTCGGCCTCCAGTCAAATTGTTGATATCTTCACCAAGGCTCTCTCTCGGACTTTGTACTATCAGTTTCTATCCAAGATTGGCGCTTATGACTTGTACGCTCCAACTTGCGGGGGAGTGTTAAAAACAAAATAGAATTAGCCCATTTGGGAGGCCCATGTATAGCTTCTTTAGTCCCACACTGTAAAAGTAGATATATCTCCCTCTATCTACCTCTATATAAGGCTCTATTTGTTTGGGCGTTTCGCTGCTCTGTTTTGGGCAAACGCCGCCGGAAGGAGGGTAAACAAATGAACCTCCGGCGACGTTTGCTCCGTTTCAACCCGCCCTCCTTGAGAAACGCCCCAAAAAGCTCCGTTTGGAGCAGCCACCTCCCCCCTCCGTTTCGAACACTCCGTTTCCACCCGCCGGATCGACCCGCCACCGCCGAACCAAATGAAGCCTAAGTGTATGTATTCCTATACTTTAAAAACAATACAAAAAGGAGTAATTTTCTCTCTCTTACGTATCGCTTTCTACACCCTCAAATTAACTGCTTCCAACACTCCAGTTCTAAAGGCGCGTTAAATTGTGACCCTTTTGGAGTGAACGCTATTTTTGTTGTATGATTCTATGTTTTTTCTTTCTTTCCTCGATTATCCAATACAGTTTATGAATGGGCTGATTCATGATTTCTCTGTGAATATAAAATTCTTTTTCTTACTTACAGAATCTTACTGGAGGTCCTTTACTTCTTCGGAACAAATATTTCATTGTGATCTATCGTGGGAAGGATTTTCTCCCTGCTTCAGTGTCCATTGCTTTGGCAGAAAGGCAAAAAATAACCCAAGATATTCAAGAAGTAGAAGAGAAGTCACGTAACAGCACAGCAGGGCAATTCTTGTCTGAGAACAGATTTGAAGGGCATGCACTTGCTGGAACGTTGGCTGAATTCCAGGAGGCTCAGGCACAGTGGGGAAGAGTTATAACTTCCAGTGAGCGCAACGCCATGAAACAAGAAGCTTCTAGAACTCAGGCAGCTCGACTTTTCAAGAAGATTGAACATAAATTTACTATTGTAAGTTGTTCCATTTTCATGAAATTTTCTCACTTGTTTGTGAAGTGTAGGTGCCGTAAATTTTCTCTTTTTTGAAGAAATTTATATAATTATTAATCTCCAAGTTGACATTATCCTGCCTACGTACTAAATTTTTTATTTTATGTTTGCATGAAGTGAAATTGACAATGCAATCTGGATTTCGTAAATTCTTGTTATGTTTAATCTACAAAAATTTGGGGCTTGTATCTAAAAAATGGAACTAAATTTTCAAATCTCTTTGGTAAGTAAGGGAGTTGTTTTTTGATGGGATGTAAATGAGTATTGTGATCTAGTAAATTTGCATGTAAATAGAATGAATTCACTGCAAAATGAATTCATTATAGCTTCTAGCTTATTATGGTGTTTTGTTCTGCTATAAAACCTGTATATCCATGTTGGGGTGCACGCACCATTTTTCCACTGGAAGCTTTCAATACAACACTCAAGCCTTTATCCCACTATAGTGTGGTCGGCTATATGGATCCTTTGTCGCCATTGTGCCCTATCTTTTGTCATAATCTCACTAATGCCTAAGTACATCATGTCTTTCCTTACAGTTTCATTTCAAGTCTTTATTGGTCTACCCCTCCCTTGTTTAACATGCCTAGTGACTAGACTCTCACAACGCCTAACAGGTGCCTCTAATGGTCTCCTTTGTATGCGTCCAAACCATCTTAGACGAACTTCTCGCATCTTCTATGCAATTGGTGCTACCCCTGTCTTATCCCTGATACTTTCATTCTTAATTTTATCTAATCCCGTGTGTCCACACCTCCACCTAAGGATTCTCATCTCCACAACTCCCATTTTTTGCTCATGTACACAATTCACTGCCCAACACTCAGAACCATTGAGCATCGCGGGTCTAATTGCAGTACGGTAAAACTTGCCCTTAAGTTTTAGTGATACTTTACGATCACATAAGATCCATGACGCGCCTCTCCACTTCAACCAACCCGCTTGGATTCTATGTGTCACTTCTTTATCAATACCTCCGTCTTTTTGAACTATCGATCCAAGATATTTAAAACACTCACTACGGGAAATATCTTGATCACCCAACTTAATAACGAAGTCATCTGTCCTTCTTGTACTGCTAAATTTAAGTTTCATATACTTCGTCTTTGCCCTGCTCAACCTAAAACCCTTCTTTTCTGAAGTATCACGCCAAGATTCAAGTTTTGCGTTTACACCCTCGCACGTCTCATCAACCAAAACGATATCATCCGCAAACAATAACACCAAGGTATTGCTTGTTGGATATGTCTGGTGAGCTCATCTAAGATAAGGGTAAAGCGATAAGGGCTTAAAGCTGGACCTTGATGTAAGCCATCAATGATAGAGAATTCCTGTGTTGCTCCTCCAGATGTCCTCACCCTTGTCACTGAATTTGTATACATATCTTTGATTGTGTCAATATATGATATATTTACGCCTTCCTTTTTTAAGACTCTCCATAAGTTCTCTCTTGGAACCCTAAACTGGAAGCTTTCAATGATATACATTTTTCCCAAGTAATCTCTTAGGCACATTCTCTGTAGCTTATATACATTGTCATATAATCTTTGTAGTTATCATCCGTCTTTGTGATTGCAAAAATAAAAGGCAAATACGTACCTTGTATTAATTTACTTCCCTTGTACCAGTTGAATTTTCTGGCTCAGAGTTTAGTTGTTTTTTCACGATTTATTATGTTTCTTCAATTTAGAATTCATATATGAAATAAATAGTTTGTCACACTGTATAGTTATTGATGCGTGTCTATAATCTTCGGTCGTGTTGGTGTTCGGTGCAGTTTATAGACAATGTGATGAAGCTTTTTCTAATTCTCTTCCACCCTTTTTGATTAAACAGATGTTTATGTTTATGGAGTTCCCTTCCGAATATTAGAACCTCTCTTTTCAAGTTTAGGTTATGATTTTTTTTTCAGATAATGATTTTTTCCTCATTCTCAAGTACATTTTCTGTCTAAATTGGAGCAGGCCCAAACCAAAATGTTGAGAGCTGAGAAACTTTTGGCAAAGATAGAGGCATCTATGGTTCCCGTCAATCCATCAGATGACCGCGAGACAATAACCGATGAAGAAAGATCTGTATTTCGCAGAATTGGTTTGCGGATGAAGGCATATTTACCGCTCGGTAAACTTTCTGTTTAATTTATAAAAAAAAGCTTGTTCCTAATTTTTAATGTAATTCCTTTTCCGCAATTTATATGCTAGGTATTCGTGGTGTTTTCGATGGAGTCATCGAGAATATGCACTTGCACTGGAAACACAGAGAGCTTGTGAAGCTAATATCAAAACAAAAAACTCAGACATTTGTCGAAGACACCGCACGACTTTTGGAATATGAAAGCAGTGGGATATTAGTGGCCATAGAAAGAGTTCCAAAGGGGTTTGCGCTTATCTACTATCGCGGAAAGAACTACAAGCGACCCATTTGCTTGAGGCCTAGAAATTTGTTGACAAAGGCAAAAGCGCTGAAGCGTTCAGTTGCAATGCAACGCCACGAGGTTCTTTAATTTGCCATATTGTTTTAAGGATGGCATTCTCTTACCTTATTCATGTGAAATTAGTATTTGTTCCTGTCAATTGGTTGGATGCTAACATGCATATTACTTTGAATAACTATCAGGCACTGAGCCAACACATAATTGAACTGGAGAAAACCATTGAACTGATGAAGCAAGACCTGGTATGTCTTAAGTTATTTCTGTGTTCTAATAATGCCTTAAACCTGGTATATTCATTTTGTTGCGTGCTTTATGTTTGCAAGGTGTCCTATACAAAATGCATTTATTAGGAGTGAAACTAACAATGGTGCTGCTAGCAGCCCTCAAAATGAATCTCATCGCAGGACAGGGATGGATCTGATCGTTATTCTAATGCGTGCTCCTTTCCCTTTCCTTCTGGTGATCTCATGGGTGTCCTGTGGTAGAAACCTATGTGGATAATAGAAGCTAGAGGGAGAGATTGGAGGGTAGAGAGAGGAGAGAGAAAGGACCGGCGGCTAGAGAGCCAGGCGCATGTGGCTTTGGGTGAGAGAGAGATTGGGGTAATTTCATACATGTCTTCATTCTTCTTTCACATGGGTATTTATACCCTTGGTTCAATTACGATAAAACGGTCCATAATTAATATAGAATTAAATGCGAAAAACAAGAAGTAAAAATGCAGTAAAGTTATAAAAGGCACAAGTCTCAAATGTCCTAATCTTACTCCGTGGTCCATGCCATGGTACATTTCTTGCTAAATTATTGCCCCCATAATTCGTCCTTAACAGGCTCCTCTTTATAAGCTCAGATATTGTTATAGATGAGTAGATCCATGTAGGTATGTCTCACACTTGATTGCAGATAGTTTAGAAACTTACCTTTATCTGTCGACTTGACAGTGGTCGGCAACTCTGCGATTAACTATGAAAACGTTGAGTTACTCTCAATTATTCAACATTGTAAATAATTTTGAATTTAATCTGCTTATGAATATAGCTCTTATTTGGTGGAATTATTTTTTTAATAATGGAGATATAGTCTAGAATGTATTTAGATTTCTGGAACACCAATTTAAGGAGAAATAATTTTCTTACTTTATTTAGAGAATCTGAACCTTGCTCTCTGTTGGAATGTAGAGTGCAATATCATCTGAGCCACAAATCAATACAATTCATAATTTTATTGATTGAAACTTGTTAATTTACGTTGCAGTTATGTTTTTTCCCATTTGGATTGTGATACGGGACGCCGATTGTGAGCGGCTCCGAGGCTGGGAGAGGGGGTCAGCCTGGCGTAGTCCGGAGGAGCCTATGGAGAAGGTCGGGAAGGAGACCGGCGGTTGCAGCGAGCTGGAAGGGGGGATCGGCGGCATATGCGAGCGGGACGGGGCTGGCGGTGTCGTACGAATCGCTAGGGTTAGCGGGAGAGGTAACCGGGAGACTTATAGAGAGAGAGAATTAGGGAGAGTAGAATTAGATAATGGCTTGCCTACTAGTCTTGGCTCCCTACCGGGTATTAATAGTCACACAAAAGTGCCCCCTCCTTGGGCTTAGATACGGAGGATCAAATGTGCATAATAAAAATAGAAACTACAACTAAATAAGGGTTTGTGATATACGCGACCGAAAGCGGGACCATAACATCTCCACCCTGCCCGACGACAAGCTTGCCCTCAAGCTTGTTCTATGGTGACGGGGGTCGTTGGATCCCCCGTGTCTGTGTCAGCATCCTGTTCTGCAGCAAGGTCATCCACCTCCAGCCAGAAGAGGACCTTGCAGCGACGTCCGCGAAAATAGGGATCGTCTCAGTTGTAATAGAGGCCCTTGGCGCGGCGGTCGCTCATCTCCTGTGTAGACAGTCGGCGGATGGTGGCTGGACGGTCGGCATTGCGGTACTGATCTAGGAGGCTGCCTGTGGGTGATGGCAGATGGTGAGGATTGCGGCTGGACCCCTCGATGTCTGCGCGATGGAGATGAGGGCGATCCAACAACAGACGCTTCTCGCATATGCGAACCAAGCTCATTGCAGTCGTCAGATCTGCGGGGGCCTGAAATTTCACGTCTATGCGGAGGCGCTCATAGAGTCTCGCCGTTAAAATGGGCACCTGCTGGACCGGAAGAACTGAGGAGGTCCGGGCTAGGTGGACCTGAAACTGCTTAAGGTATTCGTCGATTGGACAGGTCTGCGAAAGCGAAATAAGATCCCCCAAGGGATTGCTGCGGAGGGGGTGGACGAAACTGAGGTTGCAGCTGACTTTGATATCCTCCCATGATAGGAGTGGTTTTTCCCGTTGCAGTTGGGTAAACCAAAGTTGGGCTTGAGCCCATCCGGTGGATGGAAGCGACATTGAGTCATTTTTCCCAAGGGGTGCGCTGGTTGGCAAAGAACTGCTCACATCGAGAGAGCCAGACCAAGGGATCTTCGTGGACGTCAAAGATGGAAAAGTCCATCCGCACGTATTGTGGCGCACTGTTGTCGTGCCTCGGGGGTAAAAACTCTGGCGGGGTTCGCGGAGGCGGCGTGGAGGATCCCGTGGCCAGTTGGATCGGTCGGTTAGCCACTAGTTGGGCAGTGACGGCGTGATAAATGTGGTGTTGTTATCCGCGAGGAGCTTGGCTAAAGACTCAAAAATTTGAGAGAGGGTGGGCGGTTCGACCATTGTTGGAGAAGAAATTGGTGGGCTGCCGGTGTCAGAGTGGCTGGAGGAAGGACCGGCGGCGGTAGCAGTCGATAAAGGCAATGAGCAAGGGTCCCCCGAAAGTGGAGGAGCCCAGAAGGTATGCCGGCGAAGGAGGGCTGGTGGAAGACGTCTGCTGTACAGGGCGTAGCGGCGCGGGCGGTCCGAAAGTCGCTGGCGGAGTGGCTGACGGCGGGGTGCTCAACGGGAATGTCGTGGTCGGGCACAACAGGAGCAGAACTGGCGGGATCTGGAGTGTCGGCGGTGGGGAGGAGAGTCCCTTCATACCAAGTTGATACAAGACTCCAATTTTGAGCGGGTACGAAGCCGAGAGATGGGGTCGGCCTGGCATAGTCCGGAGGGGCCTATGACGATGGTCGAGAAGGAGACCTGCGGTTGCAGCGTGTTATGAATCCTCATAACGATTTGCTCGCGGTACAACAACACCAAAGATGGCGGGAGGATGCGACATCAAACGGGGCTGAATCATCTGGTTCAACCCTCCCTAATTAAAACAAGACGGTGGTTGGGGCTACCCTGCCCCTCCATGGCCCGAGGGGTATAAATACCCCTAGGGTTTCCTGGCATGAGACAAGCAAGTATTTCCAGGTATTTCCTCTTCTCTCTCTAAACCCTAGATTTCTTATTTCTCTCCAAAATCTCTATCTTGTTCGTAACATTTGGTATCAGAGGAACTTTCCTCTCAACCCAACCAAAACTCATTCATCTTCCGCATCGTCAACAACTCAAAGTCCCTCCCATTCGCCGACTTCCGCCCATTCGATATCAGCCCACACGAGACGCCCGATCGACAACAGTTCCGCTTGTTTTCGCCTAATTTCGTCAGATCCAGCCGACTCTGCCCGATCGGCGCCCGCTCCGCCAGATCGACCGCAGATCCCGAGCCGCAGTTCGCCGGCTGCTGCTGCCGCTTCGATCGACGCTATCGTTGATCTCTACTTTCTCCAGATTGACGACTGTTGCCGCTGCTTCCCACGCCGAACAACTGTTGCTGCGACTTCTACGACGTCGACTGTTGCCGTTTTTTTATTTCCACTGTGGACTTCTGCCATAGTTCTCTACTGTAGTTCCTCGCTTCATCGACTGCCTCTTCTTTTGTGTCGGATTACCTCGCCGATCTTTGCAGCCGCGACTTCATTCGCGTGCAGCTGCCACTCTACTTCGAAATAGCCAGCGACCCTTCTCAAGGACCCTTGAATTCTCCACCCTGGTGACTTGCTCTCAAGACGAATCCAATCGGTTGGCAACTCTCAAAGAGAACTACACCGGGCTAGCCGACACGGTGGCGAACATCGAAGAAAAGTTGAAGGCATCTAAAAAACATCTGGAAGAAAAGTTGGATGCGCGCATTGATGAGATAAAAAATTTGTTGACTCAACACCTCAAGGGTAAAGTTGTTGTGGAAGAGACTAGCGCAGTCCTGGTTCTCGCTCCGGCCCTAACAGCGGGATACAAAGACTGTGTGCTTAGGGAGGGTAATGATCGGGCCTCCAATGTCAATAGGGGGTTTGGGATTGACAGCGAAAGGGCAGGAGGCTCACGACGACCACCAACAGGGCCCAAGGCAACCCAAATAGGCAGAATCGACGCGTCTGCCTTGGATTTTCTTCCTTACCGGGAAGGAAGCCAAGAGGACCAACAACCCAGAGGGATGGGGTACCCACATCGGGATGGACTCCTTCCTATTCCAGGAATGTCGGGACATGCCGATGGCGGCAGAGGAGGAGGCGGATGGGAGTTTAGGCCGCCAGTAGTGGTTGGAACCCCTACGGAGGGGATTGGGGGTACCCACACTTGGCCGCTGATCAACGACGACCGCAAAGACTCGAGCAAGAGTACGTAGGACCCGGGCAACCGCAACCAAGGGCATACATGCCGACAAAAGTGACACACGTGAACTACCCAAAATTCAAAAGAGAAGATGCTTTGGAGTGGGTCCAAAAGGCAGAGTTGTTCTATAATTATCAGGGAATTCCAGAAGAATAGTGGGTAAAATTTGCATCATTTCACCTTTGAGGAGGACGCATACCAATGAACCCAATGGTTCCTTCGAGGACGAGACCATGCGTCCATGGTACGAATTTTTGACGGATTCACAACCCGCTTTGGCCCACTAGAGTACGAAGATTTTGAGGCCCTTCTTCAAAAACTGAGACATAAATGGACAGTGATGGAATACCGAGCAGAGTTTGAAAGGTTAGCCATTAGTGTGCAGTGGGGAGAGAAGACATTAATGAGTTACTTCATTTCAGGGTTGAAGGAGCATATCAAGGATAAGATACATGCCACACAGTTTAACCCATGCTATCAGTTTGGCCCGGATTCAAGAGGAGCGACTCAACCGACAGAAATCCCGTGAAGGAAATACAAAGAACACTACATATCCGCCAAGCACCAAAAAAGATCAAGGAGCTACGAAAAGGGCGATAGTGAAGAAATTGACATGGTTAGAGCTACATGCAAGAAAAGAAAAAGGATTATACTTCCACTGTGATGAGAAATTCACCCAAGGCCACAAATGCTAGATGATCCAGGTGTACATGTTGCAGGAAGAAGGCGAGATGCCAAATACAGAAGGTGGGGAACATGAGCACATTCCAGATATAATCGAGTCAGGGTATCTAGCCTGGCCATGGAGGGAGAGTTCACGCCGCCCACTATGTGTATTGCGGGGTGGATCGGTCAACAAATGGTGACCATTTTGGTTGATAGTGGGAGTACGTATAATTTCAATCCCGCGGTGGCACAGAAGCTGGGGCAAGAGATCAACAAGGAAGTCGCGTCCCAGGTTATGGTGGCAGACGGAAATAAGTTGCGGTGCGAAGGGGTGCAGGGATACACCTGCAGGGGTCGGATATGGTTCTGGGGGTCCAGTCCAGTGGTTGCGACTATTGGGTAAGGTAACCCTGGATTGGGGCAACTTGACCATCGAGTTTGCTCAGAATAGGAGAGAGCATTGCCTGCACGGGATCAGACTCTCACCGATGAAAGGGGTCTCTCTTCGCTGCTTGGAGGGACTGCGGGAGCAAGAGAACGACATAGCTGTAATGAGCCCGAAGGAAGGGATTGAGCATACCAACACTCGAACCTACCGTTACCCAGATCTCCACCTTGAGGACAAGCTGGTTCTTGAAGGAGAATGGAATGTTGTGTATCCTCATAACGATCTGCTCGCGGGACAACAACACCAAAGACGGCGGGAGGATGCAACATCAAGCGGGGCCGAACCATCTGGTTCAGCCCTCCCTAGTTAAACAAGACGACGGTTGGGGGCTGAACCGGACGGGTTCAACCCCGATAGGAGGGGCCGACTGGTCCCTCCATGGCCCGAGGGGTATAAATACCCCTAGGGTTTCCTGGCAGGAGACAAGCAAGTATTTCCAGGTATTTCCTCTTCTCTCTGTAAAACCTAAATCCTTCCTTCCTCTCCCAAATCTCTATCTTGTTTGTAACACAGCGGCTTGGAAGGGGGGATCAGCGGCATATGCGAACAGAACGAGACTAGAGAGAGAGTAAAATTAGATAATTGCTTGCCTACTAGTCTTGGCTCCCTACCAAGTATTAATAGTCACGCAAAAGTGCCCCCTCATTGGGCTTAGATATGGAGGATCAAATGTGCATAATAAAAATAGAAACTAGAAGTAGATAAGGGTCGGCGATATACACGACCGAAAGCGAGACCATAACAAATTGCTTTGTAATATAGTGATGAATTGCCATATTTTCATTATGTTGAGTTAACAAATTGTTGGGGTGATCGTGAGGGTATTTAATTACAAAAACAACACTCAAGCCTTTATCTCACTATAGTGAGGCCGACTATATGGATCTTTTGTCGCCATTGTGCCCTATCGTTTATCATAATCTCACAATGACTTAAGTACATCATGTCTTTCCTTGTAGTTTCATTCCAAGTCTTTATTGGTCTACCCATCCCTCGTTTAACATGCCTAGTGACTAGACTCTCACAACGCCTAACATGTGCCTCTAATGGCCTCCTTTGTACTCGTCCAAACCATCTTAGACGAGCTTTTCACATCTTCTCTGCAATTGGTGCTACTCTTGTCTTAGCCCTGATACATTCATTCTTAATTTTATTCAATCTCGTGTGTCCACACATCCACCTAAGCATTCTAATCTCCGCAACTCCCATTTTTTTGCTCATGTACACAAGTGACTGTCCAACACTCAGAACCATAGAGCATCGCGGGTCTAATTGCAGTATGGTAAAGCTTGCCCTTAAGTTTGTGGTTCTTTACGATCACATAGGATCCCTGACGCGCCACTCCACTTCAACCAACCCGCTTGGATTCTATGTGTCACATTTTTATCAATATCTCCATCTTTTTGAACTATCGATGCAAGATGTTTAAAACACTCAATATAGGAAATATCTTGATCACCCAACTTAATACGAAGTCATCCGTCCTTCTTGTACTGCTAAATTTAAGCTTCATATACTCCGTCTTTGCCCTACTCAACCTAAAACCCTTCTTTTCTAAAGTATCTCGCCCAGATTCAAGTTTTGTGTTTACACTCTCGCTCGTCTCATCAACCAAAACGATGTCATCCGCAAACAACAAACACCAAGGTATTGCTTGTTGGATATGTCTGGTGAGCTCATCTAAGATAAGGGTAAAGAGATAAGGGCTTAAAGTTCAACCTTGATGTAAGCCAACAGTGATAGGGAATTCTTGTGTTAATCCTCCAGATGTCCTCACCCTTATCACTGAATTTGTATACATATCTTTGATTATGTCAATATATGAAACATTTAGACCTTTCTTTTCTAAGACTCCATATCATGAGGGTATTTAATTATTTAGAACTTCTTAGTGTTTGGATGGAATAATTTTGGAAGTCTTAAATGAACATTATAGATTCATTTAGTGCGTTAAATTCTACTAATTAATTTCTTTAGTTAAATTATGCCTTATTAATTAAATTTACCTTTTTCTTAGTCAAATTTTGGATGGTCCATTATTTGATCTTCATCATTAACAATCTTATCCCGACTTTTTGGTGACTACTTTATGAATTTTTATTTTTCATTTGTTCATGTTGAATGCTATTAAACTTAGATTAATCAAATTATCTTTAACAACCTTCATCCATGTTACCTTAGCTACTAAACCCTAAAATATTATCGAGGCAACTTTGCTCCTTTTGTAAAGAGCCATTGATGTACTTGACCTCCGATTCACTGTCCTTTTGATTTCCAATGTGACTATCGGGCTTTAGCTACATTTTAAATATGATTACACCGTGAAAATCATGTGCATCTTAGTCAATAGACATTCTCAACTTTTTCTTTGCATCTTGCAAGAAGAGGGTATGAAATGATATTATTTTTGTTAGAATATGTAGTTGTGTAGCGAAAATATTTTGTATTTCTTAATTTTATTCTCTTTGTTTTATTTGCCTCCATATATAGAGGGGATGACTCTTCCTAATGAATCAATGAACAATTTTATTTCAGCCAACATGGCATCAAAGCAGCGACTTCCGGTGCCCTAATCGCCGCTCCGCGCGTCACTTTGGCCTTCAGTTTCTCAATCCAACCCGTCTTCCGCTCCGCGCATCACTTTGGTTTCCTGTTCCAGTCGCGGATTCCTCCTTCCAGTCGCGGGTTTCTCGCCGTCTCCCATCAGCGCTTCCAGCGCCCTTCGTTTCGACGGCCTTCCATGGTTCGCAGTCCCCTCCAGGCCCTGCCAGCGCTTCCAGTCGCCCCTACAAGCAACCTTCTTAGGCTTCCAGCAAGCCTTCCGGGCTTTGTAGCCCCTTTCCTTCTGGCGCCGGATATGCAGTGAAGTTTTTGCTTCCTTTCGGGGCCGCTTCCCTTTTTTCTGTAATGGGATGGAGTGGATTTATATTCCTCTCCTCTTCTGCACTTGTGTTTGTTCGGTGTAATCAACCGCTCTTTGCTGCTCTAAGTTGTGTGTGGTTTTCAAATTTCTATTCTTGAACCACTATGTCTAGTGGTGTTGATTCTCCCACTCCACCGTCAGCGGTTGTCCCTCTAGTGTGTTCTCTCTGTGGGAATCTTGATCATAATACTCCACAGATTACTATCATTTGTCTGGACGACTCTAATTACCTTTCATGGTCCCGATCTATCACCTTGGCGCTCAAAAGCCGTCATCTTTTTGGTCATTTCACTGGACAAATGAAGAAACCAGGCAAGACCTCTTCTGAGTGGATACAGTGGGAGTCAGAGAACTCCTTAGTCTTGTCCTGGGTTACTAATTCGATGCAGGAGTCCATCGTTCAAAATTATTTGTTTCTTGACAATGTTGCGGACATTTGGCGACGAGCGGAGTCTACCTACTCTCATCGGGGCAATGCCGCTCAGATTTTTCCAGTTGTGGCGGAAGATACCCTTACTCCGACAAGGTGATCGCCCTCCTTCTGTGTACTCCATGGATTTCACACAAATGTATCAGGAATATGATGATTTTGATCCTCACTTTTGTCAGCCTTTTTGATGAGACGATGGTTCGTGCCCGAGAAGACCGCAATCAAATCTTTGAATTTCTTCATGGCCTGCATCGGGATTTTGATCACATCAGTGTTCAGATTTTGGGCTGTCCACAATTACCGTCTCTTCCGGAGGACTACAACATTGTGTAGCAAGAACTCGGTCGCCGCCAGACCTTACTTGTTGATCTTGTGCCTGAGGGCTTTGCTCTTGCTGCTACTTCCCCTTCTCTCCTTGGTGGTCGTCCATCACATGACTCGAAGTTGAAGGGCTCTGATAAGGACCACCTCCTCTGTGATTCTTGCGGAAAGAATCGTCACACTCGGGACACTTGCTTCTGGCTCCATGGGTTCCCTCCGCCGGGAGGGGGTGCTCCACCTCGTGGCGGTCGTGGTCTTGGGCGATCTTTTGGTCGTCATGTTTCCCATTGTGCTGCTTACCTCACCGATGCAATGGCGTACATTTATCCTAGCTATTCCTGCTCTGATGGCTCTGCCCCTCCCAACGCATTCACAGCGAATGAAGTGTTTGCCTTCCGTCGCTTGATGCATGATCTTTCTATGGAGCCTTTTGCCTCTTCCTCCTATGCTCACACGGGACTTTAAGGTGCTCACTCTACTTCCTCCTCTCATCCTTCTACCCAATGGATCATTGAATCTGGGGTCACTGATCATATGACTTGGTCCGCTTCAGGTTTCATCTCGTATACTTCTTTCTTTGGTCGCGATAAGATGAGCATTGCTGATGACTCTCTTTCCTCTATTGTCGGGAAGGGTTCCATCGCTTGCTCCACTCCCACCTTATCCTCTGTCCTTTATGTTCTCAATTTTACTCAAAATTTTCTTTCTATTAGTCATCTCACTAACTCCATGCATTGCTCTGTGACTTTTCTTCCTTCCTCTTGTATTTTTCAGGACCTAACGATGAGGAAAGTGATTGACTCTGGTAGTATGGTTAATAAACTCTTTGTGCTCGACTCTAGCCCAGCTCCTCATCCTCTGGCTCTTCATTCCAGCACTATCCATCCATTGTATTCATGGCATTGTTGTTTGGGCCACCCATCCACTCATGTTACGAGATTGTTATTTCCTGCTATGTCTGCTGTCATTTTTGATTTCTTTGTGTGTGATGTCTGTACTATTAACAAGCATCATCGTACTACATTTAATCATGTTTCTTTACTTAGTTCAACCCCTTTTGCAATTATTCATACTGATATTTGCGGGCCTTGCCCAATAACTTCTATATCTGGATGTGTGTGGTTTGTTACTTTTATCGATTGTTTCTCACGTACTACTTGATTATATTTTATGCGGAACAAAATTGTTGTTTTTCCCGTTTTTCGTAAATTTCATTATATGAACTCCACTCAATTTCATACCGCCATTAAACTCTTCGAAGTGACAATGGACGTGAATACATGAATACTCAATTTGAGTAATATCTTGTTGATCATGACATTCTCCACCAGACTACTTGCGTCTATTCCCCTACTTAGAATGATGTATTTGAGCGAAAAATTTCCATCTGTTGGAGGTTGCTCGTTGTCTGTTGTCCACCATGCATCTTCCAAAATTTTGCTGGGGCGATGTTGTCCTTACTGCAGTATATCTTATTAATCGATTACCCTCACGTGTTCTTGGGAATGTCACTCCTCTTAGCACTCTCCATATGCCCCCTACACAGTTTTCTTCTAAGGTGTTTGGTTGTATCTGTTTCGTTCAAACAAACTCGATCCTCGCGCATGTGTGTCTTTATTGGCTATTCTCTCACACATAAGGGATACAAGTGTTCACCCACCGACGAAGAAGTTTTTTGTCACTGTGGATGTCACATTCCGTGAATCTGAGGCATATTACCCTTCCTCAGATTACCCTGATCCTTTACCCCCTCCTTCTGTCCCTCTGCTGATACCTCCACTGTATCCCTCACTTCAGGGGGAGTCTCCACTTGTGGAAGTGAGTCCTACAGTTTCACTACCTCCTCCATCTACTGCTCCGAGCTTGAAGATATACACTTTGTGTACAAAGAGGATAGACACACAAGATCTGATTATGCCTCCAGAGCCGTCACTGGATCTTAACTCAGGGCCTTCTGACCTACCAATTCACTTAGGAAAGGTATCCGCTCATGTACTCGACATCCTCTCACATATTATGTATCTTATGACTCTCTTTCTACTGCCTAGAAGGCCTTTGTGTTTTCTCTTGCTTCTTTTTCCATGCATGTATCTTGGCAGCAGGCTCTGGAGATCCCTATGTGGAGAGAGGTGATAGTTGAGGAAAAAAATTCTCTTGAGAAGAACCATACATGGGACTTGATGTCTCTACCCTATGAAAAGTAGAATGTTGGGTGTAAATGAGTGTTCTCTGTTAAACAGAATTCTCAAGGGATTATCGAGAGGTGCAAGGGACAAGGGGTTATACACAAACCTTTGGTATTGACTATAAGGAAACGTTTGCTCCGGTGGCAAAGATGAACACTATTAGGGTCTTCTCATCCTATGATGCATGCAATGGTTGGAATCTTTGGCAACTTGATGTGAAGAACGCATTCCTCCATGGTGATCTGGATGAGGAGGTCTACATGTCTATTCCACCAGATCTCACTCCAAGAGGTACAAAAGGAAAGTCTGCAGACTGAAGAAGGATTTATATGGGCTGAAACAATCACCAAGAGCCTGTTTTGGACGATTCCACAAAGCTATGGTGTCATTTTGATATCACCAGAGCAATGCTGACCACACACTGTTCAACAAATATAGGACCGGAAAACTCAATGTTCTCATTGTATATGTTGATGATATAGTTATCACAGGTGATGACGTGGAAGAGATCCAAAATTTAAAATAGAAATTGGTCAGGGAGTTTGAGGTCAAGGACCTTGGAAAACTCAGGTATTTCTTGAGTATTGAGGTAGCAAAGTCCAAGCAGGGAATCTTCATTTCTCAGAGAAAATATACTCTAAACCTCCTTGAGAAGGTGGGGATGAGTGGATGTAGGCCAGTTGAACACCCCAATTGAAGCTAACCATCGATTGGGGCGTAATGATGAGGATATGATTGAATACATCTCTGAGTTTCAGATATTAGTGGGGAGGTTGATCTACCTGTCCCACACTCTCCCAGATATATCTTATGCAGTAAGCGTTATCAGTCAGTTCATGCATGATCCTAAGACACGTCATCTCAATGCAGCTCACAAAATTCTTAGATACCTTAGATCCTCACCAGGAAGGGGTATCCTGTTTGCTCCAAATTCATGTGTAAATATTGAAGTTTACACGGATGCTGATTGGACCGGGTCTGTTGAGGACCAACGATCAACTTCAGGATATTTCTCTCTTGTCGGGGGAAACCTTATTACTTGGATGAGCAAGAAGCAACAGGTTGTGGCAAGATCCAACTCAGAAGCAGAGGTTAGAGCTATGACTCATGGGGTTTGTGAAGACTTATGACTACGCTGCTTGATGAGTGACCTTGGCTTTACTAAAGCGGACCCATCCAACTGTATTGTGACAATAAGTCAACTATCAGTATCACTCACAACTTTGTTCAACATGACCGCACTAAACACATTGAAGTGGATCGACACTTCATCGAGGAGAACATTGAGAGAGGAGTTGTGTGTACTACTTTTGTTCCCTTTGACAGACAGTTAGCTGACATTCTCACTAAAGGGTTGAGTGAGAATATATTTGGAAGGATTGTTGACAAGTTGGACATGGTTAACATCACTCGTCCAACTTGAAGGGGAGTGTTATAATATGTAGTTGCGTGGCAAAAATATTTTGCATTTCCTTATTTTTATTTTCTCTTTGTTTTATCCACCATATACAGAGAAGATGACTCTTCCTAATGAATCAATGAACAATTTTATTTCGGCTAACAATTTTAAAGGTTCTGTAGGTAGAGATCACAATGGGAGGAGGAAGATAAAAAAAGAGGGGATAGTAATGATTGGAGTCGAATAGTCTGATTTCATTATTACTTTCAAGTATCACACTTGAAAGGAGGCAATGGCTTCAATCCATAAACTGAAACTTTCATTCGTAAACATATTATCCATCATTATTCTCATCCGTCTTATCCTAAGTATTTATAGTCAGCTTTATGTGTTATGCCCAGTTCATGTGGCTTGTGCACAAAAAGGGGATCAAATATTTTTATACTTCTACAGTTCTTTAAGAGCACAAGAAGTTATTGAAGGTAAGCTTTGTAGCTTGTTAGTAGAGCTATGAGGTTGATCTCCTCTGACTGCTTGCACATTGTTGGATGCGTCCTTCTCTGGCTGGAATTTTGATCGTTGAGACTATCTCCTCCCATGAGGCCATCAATTTCAAGCATTCTCTCTAGTTGCCTTCCACTCGATTATTGAGGCTTTCTCCTCCGATGAGCTCTCGACCTTCAGCGTCCTATGCCGTTCTACGACGAGGCTTCTGTCGACACTCAACAATGGCATTTGGCTGCTGCTCACAAGTCACTGATTACATCAACAACTCTAGAGCCCGAAAACAATATATCTGCACACTTTAGCTTGGTCTTCCCTTCCAGTATTGCTCATCTTCCCGTGTCACCTCTTCTAGCGCATTTGTACCTACCGGCTATCTACAACATTTTACCGTTATTCTGCCTCGCTTCCACTTGACCAATTTGTAGATCTTTGTTGTTGGTGTCTTGGAAAGTTTCTCTTTTGCTCTCCTTTGTCAGTGTTAGACGCTACAGTCAACTCCGCGGCATCCATCGAGACTACTTCAATGAATCCATCTCATGTGGAACAATTCTCAATCAAGTCACCATTACCATCTTGGCACTAGATATTAATTACTAAGCTTAGTCACACTCTGTTCACTTGACCCTTCAACAAAACACTTGGCGACATCGATGGTACTATTATAGAACCCTAAACTCTAAATTCTAAATTTTGAGAAATAAAACTCAAATGAGTCAGTGGTGATGTCTCGGATTCTCAACTCCCTTCATAGATCGTTTTTGTCTTGGAAAGTTTTTCTTTTGTTCTCCCTTGTCAATTTTAGACAATACAGTCAACTTTGCGGCATGCATCGAGACTACAATGAATCCATCTTACGTGGAACAAATCTCCAGTCAAGTCACCATTACCATCTTGGCACTAGATATTAATTACGGTTGAAGAATGGAGTAAACCTTGTGTATATTTCTTGAATTATAAAATACAAGTATGAGTACAAATATATAAGGAGAAGGGGGAGAGAGAGATCCCTTTTACATAATGTGGGACTAATACAAGTGGAGTAATAAAGCCTACAATGGGCCACTAAATGAGCCTTTACAAATTGTTTTCTAACACTCCCCCGCAAGTTGGAGCGTACAAGTCATAGGCACCAAGCTTGGATAAGAACTGATAGTATAACGACCGAGAGAGCGAGCTTTTGTCAGGTTGTCAGCAACTGGTCTTGTAGCGGGAACATGCTCCAATTCTATCTTCTTTGATTAGACTTTTCTTGAATGAAGTGACTGTCAACTTGTAACACCCCTTCCCAGTTTTACAATAATCAGTCATTCGGTCAGGTCAGCGATATAAAGAGAACTAGAAAACAATATTAAAACTAGTATGCAGCAGTTAAAAAGAAACAAATACTAAGAATTTAAAACTTACAACGGAAGCTAAGAAAGTAAACTAAGGGTAACCACATACCTTCATGTTTGGATTCACAGAGCCACTAAACATGAATAGAAATGAAATGACTGAAAATCTGAAATAACATAATAAGTCTGATACAAGGCATATAAAACATTAACAAGGTACATTGTCCACAATTACAAATATATGCTGAAATAGAGAAAACTGAAAGTGGAAGCAACTACAAACTGACTCCACTTAACGCTCATCCTAGGCGTAGTTTCCCACCTGGGTCACATGTAAAAACATTGCCCACGAGGGGTCAGAGTAAGGAAAAATAACTCCTAGTGACACCAAATTTTTTTTTTAAATGATGAATGCATGCCTTTTGAAAAATGGTTTTGTTCATTAAAATCTGTATGCTATGATATGCATGCGTTTACTATGCTCCCTGGTCAACAGACCTATTCGTTCTACGCTCATGAGCTTTCATTATATTTACCCAAGTCCCGACGTTCACTAACTAGTGTACTGTCTCACGTCAGGTCTATACTTGAGTTCTAGGCGGTTTCTAGCCTGCACATCTATTTGGAAGGCTCTAGGCAGAATAGCTCCTAACGCGCATCTGAAACTGACGACCCAAGACCATCTGACAAACTCAATTGTTCTAGTGTCGCGCGGACACGGTCTCGAATCTACTAACTGTCTCAAACGAAAGTCAACTCTCAAGACTGTACTGCTCATAGGGTACCATATGTCTTATGAGAAAGGTAGTGCGCCTCTACCTAGCACGAAAAGACTTATGTGTGCTTACCGACCTTTTTGGTCTGATGCTACTCTGCTTGGGACATCTCCTTTGGTGTACTACTGAGCGACCCCTTGACTTTCTCGTGGTCGACTAGAAGGGACATTCACGCCCTTTGTTGGATAAACTCCAAGCTTACGTATACGGGTACAGATTTCGTACCTAACATTACTGTTCATGATCTGACTACTTTGGTCTTGGAGAAGGGTATCATCATACACATTTTTCGCAACCGTTTTCCTACCACCACACCTTTCTATGCATGGTCATGATGTTTGTACAAAACCTACACATGTGTATACAAAATACATATTTTGTTTTGTCTAACTAACAGGAATTAGGTTTCCTTACAGTAGTGGTGCGGCGCTCGTACACTCGGCGCGGCGACATTTTCTCTTCCGAAGGAAAATCTGACTACTGCGGACTACCAAAGCCTTGTCTCGAGGCCACGAAAAATCTGCAAACCAAGCAATACCTAAATTTAACATTTTTCCCTTAGGGTTTTCATTGGAAAAATTCCAATAAACTAGGGTAACCCAAAATCAAAGGCTAACGTAGTGTATTACCTTTACGTGGGAGGGATTGTGGCTCTCAATGCGCCCTACTCAAATTTTGCGGTGGACTCCGTGCTCCGAAACCTAATTAGGGCAAAAGGAAGAAAACATAGTTTAGATTAACTTCCAAATTGAAGGATTTCCATGAAGGAATGGAGACAAGGAGAAATAAAACTCACTGGAACCAAAACGTTCAACTTCCACCAGTTAGGGTTGAATCCGGTTCTTCCACGATGGCCAAGGAAGGAAGAGGAACACCCACCGGCGCCCGTAGAGGAAGGAGGAGAAGTCGGTGATGAGTTCTGGAGGGGGATCGGCCGTCGGCTAGGGCAGCGGGGGCGTCGGCTCGTGGCGTCCCTGCTTGCGGAACGGGAGAAATCGGGAGGGCCGGCTGCAGTTTCTCTCGTGAACTGAGGTTTACGAGATTTAAAGTTACGGGCTTTTGCGGTTTTGATAACCGCCTCCCCCCTTTTACCACTTAATTACTGCTATTACTTGATATAGGCACACCCACTCAACACAAACACCTTGGAATACAAATCAATTTCGTCCGCACGTCGATACTAAAATAAAATGTGTTACACCACCACTACGATTTACACACTTCTCAAATTAACGGACGCGATCTTTAAGAATAGTAACATTGTACCTTTGACGCTACGCGCTTTCTCGATCAAAATCCGTCGCGACTTGACCCTACAATTTAAATAAATCTCGCATCAGATTACGGATGTTACACAACTTCAATATGCTTTGTTTGTTCATGGAAGACTGAATTCTTGGCAATGTATATCGTTGCTTGACTGTTCACAAAATAGGATCATCAGGAGATGAAAGTTTGAGTCCCAAATCATTCAGAAGTCTTTCAAGTCATGTTAACTCAGAAACAACAACAATCATAGCATGATACTCGGCCTCAGCAGAGGAGTGAGCAACAATGATCTGCTTCTTGCTACGCCAGGTAATAAGATGTCCACTGAAGTATGTACAAAAACTAGTTGTGGAACGCCTATCATCAAGAGATCATGCGTAGTCAGCGTCAGAGTACGCATCCAGAGATGGAGGGTTTGTAAACAAGTCCTTGTCCCGGGGCAGTCTTTAGATATCTGAGAATGCATTCAACAGCTTTGAGATAAGATGTCTGAAGAGTATGCATGAAACGACTTACAACCCCTACAACAAATGAGATGTCAGGTCGAGTAACCATCAGATAAAGCAGCTTCCCCACCAAGCGTCGGTAGTATTATGGATTTGGAAGTAATTGGTCTGAATCATAAATATTTGCAGAAAGCTTGTAATTTACATCCATAGCTGTGTCCGTAGGTTTGCACCCGGAGTAGCCAATATCTTGAAGTAGATCAATACAGTACTTTCGTTGGGATAAAACAAGACTATCAGGTCGTCTTGCTACCTCAAGCCCAAGAAAGTATCGAAGATTTCCCAGATCTTTCGTCTGAAATGCCGAGTTCAAATGTTGCTTGATTTGTTGTATCCCTATAGAGTCGTCACCAGTAATTACGATATCATCAACATACAAAAGGAGAATCACAGTGTCTGTTGGCTGATGACGAGTGAAGAGGGAGAAGTCGGTCGAGCTTCGTGCAAAACAAACTTCGTGAACAACTTTGCTGAATTTTTCAAACCAAGCACGCGGGGACTGTTTGAGACCATATATAGACTTCTGGAGATAACATGCATGAGACTCCCCCGTGGTCTCAAACCCGGAGGTTGGTGCATATAAACTGTCTCTTGAAGATTGACATTGAGAAAGACATTTTTAATATTCAATTGATGGAGGGGCCACTGACGGTGGACGACCAAGGAGATCAAGACCCGAACAGTATTCAACTTGGTAACCAGGGAGAATGTTTTGTCATAATCTAGGCTCTGCTACTGAGTGAAACCTCAGGTCACGAGGCGAGCTTTTAGACGATCAACAGTTCCATCCACAACATGTTTTATAACAAATACCCACTTGCAGCTTACAAAGGACTGGACTGGGGGAAGAGGAACCAGATCACAGGTCTGGTTAGCCCAGAGGGCAGTCATTTCATCATCCATGGCCGCCCGCCACCCCGGGTGTTGAAGCGCTTCCTGCACAGAATTAGGGATAGAAACTGAAGAAAGAGAAATGAAAAATTGGTGGAGTGGCGTAGAGAGGCGATGTAGTGACATATAATTCGCCAAAGGATAAGCCGTAGAGGTTGATGCTGGATCAGCAGGCCGCAGAGTTTCATCGGTAGAAGGGAGTTGCTATAAAGAAGTATTTTTGGACTTACGTCGAATATAGACAAGGAGAGGTGGTGACAGTGGGGGAGGTCGAGAGGGGACTAGGAGTGGTGAGGGAAGAGGTGGGAGAGACAGAGTTGTGATTGGGATGGCAGGACGAGCTGCCGTGGACGGTGGGGACGGGGTGACAGGAGAGGAGTGGAATGATTGATCTTCAGAGAAGGTTACATTAGCTGAAACAATGAGTTTGCCATCAGGAGGAAAGTAACAAACATAACTTTTCTGAGTGCGAGTAGCCAACGAACATACACTTAGTGGCACGAGCAGCGATCTTGTCAGGAGGACCAAGAAGATGAACATTGACCACACACCCAAAGACACAGGGTGTGAGAGAGAAAGGAGATGTGGAAGGAAAGAGGAGACTAAAAGGAGAGGCGAAGTTGATAAGATAACAAGCAGTAGAACGACAAAATTCCAGTATTTGATGGGCACTTGCATTTGAAACATGAGAGACCGAACGACATCGAGGAGGTGACAATTTTTTCGCTCAGCGACACCGTTTTGCTGAGGGGTATAAGCACACGAGATTTGATGTATGATGCCAAACTCGGTGCAGATATTTGAGAAGGTGCGACCAGTATATTCGCGAGCATTGTCAGTGCGAATTATTTTTAACATATTGGAGAACTGCGTGCGCATCTCAGTAAGAAAAGTACAAAAAATAGATGTCGGTTTAGTACCATCATGTGAAGATATAACCATCAATAAAGGTTACAAAATAGTGATATCCAAAAACACTAGGGACTGTATAGGGTCCCCAGATATCAAAATAAACTAAATAGAACGGAGTATCACTTCAGGTACATGTAGGAGGAAAAGAAGTATGATGATGTTTGTCAAGTAAACTCTCGTAATGAATTATCAGGAAGAGCCTTCTTGAGAATCGGGAGGGGGGCATGCCCAAGGCGGCGATGTCAATCATCAATGGACACAATAGAGAGGATGGTGGGTGGAACATCCAAGAGATGCAGTCCATTTGACAGTCGCCCTTTACCAATGGTACTCCGTGTGTGACGATCCTGCACAACAAAGGAGGATGGAGAAAATGTTATACAATAGTCAAGTTCCTGAGTAAAGTGACTAATTGATAGAAGATTGAAGGGTATCTTGGCACATGAAGAACCAAGGATAAATGGAGAGTGGGGGTAAGCCGAGGATCAGCAGCGCTAGAGACCGGAGTCGTGTCTCCATTGGCGGCAGTAATGAACTTAGGATAAGCAGACTGTATATACTGTGGAGGTTTCTGGGATGTAATGTGGTGAGTAGCACCCGAGTTCACGATCCAGTGGGGGCTATGGGAGAGATAGAATATACCTTCAATGTAGAAAGACGCAACCGAGCCAGATGTGCTACTGATAACGCTTTGGAGCTGTTGAACATGGGTGCGGAGAGCAGTGATATCCTGTCGGGTAGAAGAATCAGAATCTTGTGGAGCAGCAGTGAGTGCAGAACTAGTTGTAGCAGAGGCAACAAGATGTGGAGGCAATCCATGCTTGCGGTAGCAGGTAGCTTCAAGATGACCTTCTCGACCATAGTAAGTACTTTTTAAGGCAGAGCGACCAGTACGTCCTCGTCCCCGAGACGTATGGCGGCCTCCCCGAGTTGAAGAGCCACGAGCTGGAGCAGGAGTAGGTAAGTGGGGCTGTTGAAGGAGAGCGAGAGTGAAATTTTTTGGAACCTCAGAGGGGGGGGGGGTAACTTTGAGCAGCATAGAGCAAACATGAGATAGTGAGGGCGTTGTATAGGAGGAAAGAATGTGAGCCCGAACACTGTGGAGGTGGGGTGGAACTCGGGCCATCATCATCGCAATCCCAACTGCTTCCTTTTGTTCCCATTGTGTAGCAAGATTTGTGGAAGGAGGTTGATGTTGTATCCAGGCCTCCACCAAAGTTTTGGCCTTCACAACAAAGAAGTCAAATCCCTCGTTGTGTCGTGATCCAGAGTTTGAAGCGCAGAGATGATATCAAACAGATGTAGCAAGCTATCTTTTCCAGAGTAGAGAGAATGAAGCTCCTCTCACATTGTCTTGGCCGTCTCATGATACAGTCATGCGGTAGGGTTCGGTGTCCTGGAATTGAGGATCCAAGATTGGACTCGGTCGTCGTCACACAACTATTCGTCAGTAGGAGCAATGGGAACGTCGTGGGTAAGGTGATGAAAAAGATATTTGGTTTGTAAAACACGACGAACAGAATGCACCCATTCTACAAAGTTGTGTTTTCCACTGAGAGAGATGGTGGTGATCCGAATATCATTGTAGACTTCGGGAGTGGGAGCCGCGACACGCGCGGGAAGAGAGGAAGCAACTGTGGAGTCCATGACAGCAAGAGAGACAACCGGTCAGTGAATAAATTCAAGAGAAGCTGGCAGCGACTAGCGAAAAGAGGAGAAGGACGTAGAGAACAGAAGGTCGCAGCGACTAGAGAAGAATCTGCAACGGGCTCCTGGAAGCAGGGAAGGTTACAGTGGACAGCAGCTACGGAGAATCCGCAGCTACTAGAGAGGGGAAAGCCGCCGTACAAGAGACCGCAGAGGACATCACAACAGACGACGACTAGAGAAGGCCGCATAGAGATGCCGTTAGCAGATATACCAAGTAGAGAACAAAAAGACGCAACGACTAGAAAAGAATCCGCAGCGGACTCCAGGAAGCAGGGAAGGTCGCGGCAGACAATGGCTATGGAGAATCCGCAGCGACTAGACGAGCAGCGGATAAAGATAGGCAAACTGAGAGCACAACATAGAGAGGTCGTGGCAAGAAGAGAGGGCCGGCAAGAGCATTCCACGAAGAGAAGAGAAGAGGCCGCAACTAGAAGAGAAGGCCGGCAAGGGCAATCCGCGACTAGAAAAGAAGAGGCCGCAACGGCTAGAGGAAACCACGCAAGAGTAAGAAGACCCCGCGCTGCAAGAGAAGTACAACAAGCAGTCCGCGGCGGTTAGAAGAGATGAGGCGGCGCGTATAGAGACAGTCCGCAGTCCGCGACGGAGAGAATCAATCCGCAACAAGAAGTGGTTGAGCGGGAAAGAACAGTCCGCGACAAAAAGAGGCCGAAACGGATAGAAACAAACCGCAACAGATAGAAGCAGGCCAACAAAGAGGAAGGGGTCGAGCGGGTAGAAAGGGAGGAATTCGCGAGAAATGCAGTTCGAGGGCCCCACCAAGGAAGCTATAAAAGCTCGGGATGAGGGGAAGGGGGAAAAAGAAGTGGAGCCACAGAAGAGGAGCGGATAACGAAATAGAGACTGGCGAATAGGAGGCGAACAGGACCGGCGGACAACGACAGGAATCTGCCCGGGAACAGGCAGAGGCGGCGGTTAAAAAAGAACAGACCGCCCAGGAGGATCAGAGCTTTGATACCATGTTGAAGAATGGAGTAAGGCTTATGTATATTTCTTGAATTGTAAAATACAAATATGTAGGGAGAAGAGAGAGAGAGATCCTTTTACATGTTGTGAGACTAATACAAGTGGAAGAATAAAGCCTATAATGGGCCTTTACAAGTTATTTTCTAACAATTGTTAAGCTCAGTCACCATCCATTCACCTGACCATTCAACAAAGGTGTGTGCTTGGCTAGATCGATTGTATTATTATGGAACCACAACACCTTGATTCTAATTGGGAGAAATGAGACTGAAATGAGTCAGTGGTGATGTCTTTGATTCTCAACTCCCTTGATAAATAGATTTATCAAAACTATCCTTTTTGTTAGAAAAGCTCATGTAAATGGCCCAGTATTGGGCCCACATATTGTTTTTTTCCTTCTTCTCCTATTAGTCCCACATCATTGCATAGGATTTCTTCTCTTCTTTTCTCTCATATATATTTGTATTCTCTCCTTGTATTTCAATACCGAAATAATACATACAAGCTTTGAGCTCTTCCAACATGGTATCAGAGCCAGCGATTCCGACCTCGCGGTTTCCCCTTCTCTAACCGCCCGGCTTTGCTTCTTAGCCTATCCACTCTTCCTCTGCGGCCTGATCCTCTACTCGCCCGGGTAGCGGCCTGTTTCTACCCGTCTCTTCTCTCAGCGGCTTCTCCCTTGTTAAGCCGCTGACCTCTCCTCTTCGTCTCTCCCTCCCGTGGATCCACCCCTCCGTCTATTTTATAACCTCTCCTCTTCCCCGTGGGCCCCAGTACTCTCTGCGGCTTCTCTTGCCGCTTGCGGTTTGTCTGCCTCTAGCTGCTCGGTCTTTCTCTCCCCTAGTCGCTCGAGTTTCTACTCGCGGCCTCTCTCCCCTAGCCGCTCGAGTTCCTACTCGCGGCCTCTCTCCCCTAGCCGCTCGAGTTCCTACTCGCGGCCTCTCTCCCCTAGCCGCTCGAGTTCCTACTCGCGGCCTCTCTCCCCTAGCCGCTCGAGTTCCTACTCGCGGCCTCTCTCCCCTTGCCGCTCGAGTTCCTACTCGCGGTCTCTCTCCCCTAGCCGCTCGAGTTTCTACTCGCGGCCTCTCTCCTCTAAGCCGCTCGAGTTCCTACTCGCGGCCTCTCTCCTATAGCCGTTCGAGTTCCTGCTCGCGGTCTCTCTTCTCACCGCTGCATCCTCTCCCTCTCTTTCTCGCGCGGGCTCTCTCTCGTCAAACCGCTGCGACCTCTCCTTCTGTCCGCTGCGACTTCTCCCTGTACCTGTGCGGGTTGTCCCTTCTTTCTCCCGCACTTGGTTGCAACCTTGCTGCGCGCTCTCCTATTCGCGGCGGTCTTCCCCGGCTCCATGGGCTCCTCCATTGACTCTACCGGACAGGCGGCTATTCCTCCAGCTGACCCCCCGGCCTCTCTTCCTGATCTTCGAGATGAGTTGCGGATCACCACTATGTCCTTATCTGGGAAGAAGAACTTTGTTCTGTGGGTCCACTCTGTTCGGCGTGTTCTTTATGCAAAGGGCCTTGTGCTTCACCTTACTAACGCTCCTCCTGTCCCTAATACGGAGGATTGGCTACGCATGACGGCCGAGTCCAAACATGGCTCCTTAATTCGCTGGAGGGTGAGCCATACCAAGTGGTCATGTATCATGAGACCGCCAAAGCCATGTGGGAGGAGCTTCACTCCTTATACTCTGGAAAGGATAGTCTTCAGCACCTTTATGACATCGTTACAGACCTTCAGTCCCTTGATGCTGGTGGGGCGGCTGACATGACCTCTTTTGCTGTTCGTGCCAAGACTCTGGCTGAGGCCTGGATCCAGCATCAGCCTTCTACCACCGACCTCGCTGCTCAGCGCGCGCAAAAAGAGGTTGTATGTGTTGTCATGATGATGGCTCGTGTCCCACCTCACCTTCAGAGCATTCAGGCTCAAGTATTGTCTTCGGCTTCTACTCCCTCTCTCTCTGATGTCTGCTCTATGCTCCTTCGCGTCTCACCGCCCCTGGATCCTCCGGCACCCTCCTCTCTGGCTCTTCTTCAGCAGGCCCTTCCCCCCTTACTTCCCCCACCGTCTTCTGCTCGCGGTGGACGTTCCGGCTCTCGCGGAAGGGGACGTGGGGGTCGGGCCCGTTCCAAGTGTTCCTACTGCGGCCGGGATGGCCACACGGATGCTGTGTGCTACAAGAAACATGGCTATCCTCCTCGCCCCACTGCGACTGCTGCTAATGGCTCCTCCACTGGTACCAACCTTGCGGTTGTTCGCCTCCAGCTCCAGCAACTCCAGGGACTTCTTAGCCCTCCTCCTGCCTCTGTTGCCTCCACCTCTACTACAGGTATTACTTGTCTTTCCTCCGGTCCTCGTTGGATCTTGGACTCAGGGGCTACTCATCACATCACCTCGCTGCGGCCTCTCCAGTACTCGAATGTTCCTCATCCGAAATCTATCACAGTTGCTAATGGTGCGACAGCTCCGGTCACCGGCTGTGCCGACATCTCTCTTGCTCCCTCCATCTCTCTTCGCTCGGCTCTTTATGTTCCGAGCTCTCATTTTAACTTGCTTTATGTTGGCCGCCTCACTCATGATATGAATTGCTCTGTCACATTTAATCCCTCTTCCTTTTTGATACAGGATCTGCGGATGCGGACTACCATTGGTAGGGGACGACTGCAGGACGGGCTCTACCTTCTGGATACCTCTCCCACTATTCTCTGATTTGTCTCCGCTGTGGACTGGCATCGTTGTCTTAGGCATGCCCCTCTTCCTATTCTCCAAAAGGCCCTTCCTGATGTATCTTTTCCTGCTTTTCAATGTGATTTTTGTATTTACGGCAAACATCCGCGTACTTCTTTTCCTGCTCATTGTACTCGGAGCGCTGCTCCATTTGATTTACTACATTCTGATATCTGGGGTCCTTTTAAAATTACCAGTATCACTGGATACCGTTATTTCATAACATTTATTGATGATTACTCTCGCACCGCATGACTTTACCTCCTTTGTGATCGCTCTGAGCTCTCTCGCATCTTTCGCGCCTTTATCCAAGAAACTCGCACGCAATTCTCCACAACTATTAGAACCGTGCGCACCGATAACGCTCGTGAATACACCGGCCATGAATTTACCAACCTGTGTGCAGAATTTGGTATTCTTCATCACACCTCCTGTCCCTATACCCCCCCCCCCAACAGAATGGTGTTGCCGAACGGAAGAACCGCCACCTCCTCGATGTTGCCCGCTCACTCATGCTCCAAATGCAGGTTCCAAAACTTTACTGGAACTTTGCGGTCTCCACTGTCTGCTTCCTCATCAACCGTCTCTCTTCCTCGGTTCTCAACTTTGCCACCCCATTCAGTCTCCTCTTCCCCTCCACTCCGGCTTTCCCTATTACACCATGGGTCTTTGGCTGCACTTGTTTTGTTCACCTCCTGGGTCCCTCCTCGGATAAGTTGGACCCCCGGGCCGCCAAATCCATTTTTGTCGGCTATTCTCGCACCCAAAAGGGCTCCCTTTGCTACTCTCCGGTCACTCGGAAGGTCACCGTCTCCGCCGATGTTACCTTTTGGGAAGATCAACCTTTCTTCTCACCTCCCCCTGCTCCTTCCTCCACGACGCCATCTCCACCGCTCCCTATACCTCGCCCCGTCATCCCTACTACTGCGCATGTTTACCTACGTCCTTCTACCCCTCCACCTGCTCCATCCAAGCCACCCGTTATCCAGGTTTACTCTCGCCGTCTTCCTCCTCGTTCTGCTACCCCTCTGCAGTCGGCTTCTTCCACGGCTACCCCGTGCTCTGCTGATCAGGTATCTCCCTCTACCGCTCATCCTCTGACAAATTTTGTCTCCCTGCATCGTCTCTCCCCCCAACTACGCACCTTTGTCACTTCTTTTTCCTCCATTTCGGTTCCTAACACGGTGCAGGAGGCGCTACAACATCCCGGCTGGAAGGCTGTCATGGAGGAGGAGATGGCTGCTCTCTGGGCCAACCAGACCTGGACTCTCGCACCGCTTCCCCCGGGTCAGAAACCGGTTGGGTGTAAGTGGGTCTTTGTCATCAAACATGCAACTGATGGGACGATTGACCATTTGAAAGCTCGGCTGGTCGCTCGTGGCTTCACCTAACAACACGGGATGGATTATGAGGAAACCTTCTCCCCGGTGGCCAAACTCAACAATGTTCGTGTTCTTATCTCGGTTGTTGTCCATCGCCGGTGGCCCTTACTGCAACTGGATATTAAGAATGCTTTTCTGAATTGCGACTTGCAAGAGACTGTCTATATGCAACAACCTCCCGGGTTTGAGACCACGGGGGAGTCTCAGGTTTGTCGTCTTAAGAAAGCGTTGTATGGCCTCAAACAATCACCTCGGGCATGGTTCGACAGGTTCAGCAAAGCTCTTCGGGAGGTTGGTTTCTCTGGAAGCATGGCAGACTTCTCGATGTTCACTCGCCACCGTACAATGAGGACGGTTCTTTTGTTGGTATATGTTGATGACATCATAATTACGGGGGATGACTCACAGGGAATACAGGAGGTCAAACGACATCTCGGTACTGTTTTTCAAACAAAGGATCTGGGACCCCTCCGGTATTTTTTGGGCCTTAAGGTGGCTAGATGGGCAGATGGTCTCGTCCTCTCCCAGCGGAAGTATTGTCTCGACCTTCTTCATGATGCAGGTTACTCGGGTTGTAAGCCGATCAATACCCCAATGGATGTGAATCACAAGTTATGTGCTCAGGTTTCCGACTCAGATCTCTTACTTGAGAATCCTGAATACTACCGCCTTCTAGTTGGAAAATTGATCTACCTCACGGTAACTAGACCGGACATATCCTTTGCAGTTGGTATTGTCAGCCGATATATGCATTCTCCCCGGAAATCTCATCTTCACGCCATTGAACGCATTCTCAGATACCTCAAAACGGCACCTGGTCAAGGATTGGTCTACTAGACCTCATCTTCAGTTCCTACATTGATAGCGTACTCTGATGCTGATTATGCTGGTTCTCTTGATGATCGAAGGTCAACAAGTGGGTTTTGCACATACTTTGGAGGACACTTGATTACGTGGCGGGGCAAGAAACAAGCTGTTGTGGCTCGATCATCTGCTGAGGCTGAATACCGGGCAATGGCGTCTGTAGTGTCTGAACTAACATGGCTGGAGAGTCTTCTTACCGATCTTGGTATAAGACTTCCTTCCCCAGCCCTTCTCCTTTATGATAGCCAAGCAGCGATACATATTGCCAAGAACCCGGTATTTCACGAGAGAACTAAACATATTGAAGTTGATTGTCACTTCATCAGAGAAAAAGTTCAAATGAAGAAGATTGACTTGAAGCATGTTCCCGGAACAGAACAAGTTGCGGATGTGCTCACTAAAGCTCTTCCCAGTACACTCTTCTATCAGTGCTTGTCCAAGCTTGGTGCATACGATTTGTACGCTCCAGCTTGCGGGGGAGTGTTAGAAAAGCCCATGTAAATGGCCTAGTATTGGGCCCATATATTCTTTATTTCCTTCTTCTTTTATTAGTCCCACATCATTGTATAGGATTTCTTCTCTCCTTTTCTCTCCTATATATTTGTATTCTCTCCTTGTATTTCAATACCGAAATAATACATACAAGCTTTGAGCTCTTCCAACACTTTTTAATACTGCATCTGAAATTTGGGCCTAAGCCAAGGCCACCTACTTCAGTCAAGGAAAATAACCTCACGTATATTAACTCTGATCTCATATTACTATTTATTGCTCAATAGTATTCAGAGTTTGCCATGCTATATATGGAGCTTAATTTTCTTGATTCGGTAACTCTAAACTGTGCCGAGGACATTGAAGTGATTCATTATCAAGATCGCCTTTGGGTCTTTGCTTGTCTTGAATGTTTGGATCAAGAATTTGATCTTATTCATGTGCAGATGTTGTGAAAACAACCTATTCCCACGATGACCGAAATCTCCATCATAATTTAGCCAGAATTAGACCGTCACTGCTTATCCGAGCAAAATTTTCTACCATATGATACTTTTTTCCTCACTATGGCGGGATAGGTGGTCCCTGTATGATACTTTATTTTTTGACAATTTATGTTTGTCTAATTTATTTTACTTTATTTTCCCCTTTTTATATTGTTATGTTATTTTATTAAATTTTCACTTCATATTATTTTATAAACTTTATAGATGTTGAAATTAACAAATACAGTTTATTGGACCACTCTGATGAGTTTGATAGTGTAGACTGAGTTGCTTTATTAATAGTAACACACACGCACATTAAATTTATATATAGGTGTAGCATAAAGAGAAAATAAGCATTGACTTGCGATGTTAATCTACACGATTAGAACTAAATATGCACCAGAAGTTGTGTGGGTGGGCGGGGGGGGGGGGGGGGGGGGGGGGGGGGGGTATTGTTTGGGTTTGACATCAAACGGACAACAGATTCTTAAAACATAGGTTTAGATATCAACTGCTCTTATTGATGAAGTTATTATATGAAATCAGGAATAATTACCAAAATTTCCCCTCAAAATTAGCATAATTACAGGTTACACCCTGAAAATTATTCTATAAGAAACTTATCAGCCAATTGAGCAACTTGCATAGAGTTCTGAGTGAAGTGTGTATCCCGTTGTTTGAGCTGTTACTGCATGAAAAATATCAATTTTGAATAACTATGGAAGCTCAGAGAGCAACACAAATTAGAAGAATAAGACTACTTGGGACGTTGGTGGCAACTGAAAAAGTTCTATTTCTATGGTTGCTGCTGTTTTGAAGTTCAGTTTCCTGGAGGTGGAACGGTGTTTGTGTTAAAAAGATATTTCAGGTTTTTGTGGAAAGCAGTGAACTCTCCCACGTCCAGAAAAACTAAATTGTGCTTTCTTCGTTTTAATGAAAGTAGATTGACATCTCCCTTCTACTCCTGTTCTGTGTTAAAAAGATATTTCAGGCTTTTTTTTTACCGCTCCAATCACGTCACTGGTTTCTTGCTACTGCTTGTTCTGCAACCACACCCATCCCAAACAGAGACGAAATGATCAGGAAAACCTGTGTTTCCTCTCCATAGGATAGAAGTGTGCATGTTTTACGCATAAAATGTGTTCATGTTTACATCTTTTTCATAGTACTGAAATATCATATAAGCAAAGGCCAAAACTGTACAGCCATTGGGACATCTGATTATATCATATAACAAATATATGCTTTTCTCATACAAACAGGGACACTTGGAAGTGGAAAGTGATTCCTCAATTAATTCAGCAGATATTCAACCAGACCGCGATTCAGATTTTTGTGAGGTGAACCTATTCTGATGATTCCCGTAATTTTTTTTGTTAACTTCCTGTGACAAAAACATTTTCAGATGGACAGCGAAGATTGTGAAAATGATCATGAAAGCGATATTGGCGACAGCAATTTCGGAGTTTCCTTTGCTGATACTCGCCAGATTAATTATTCTCATGATTTGGCATTCAGTGAGGTGACCTGTGTTGTTTTTACGCGTAATTTTGCTCTTGTAACCTCAAATTTGTGCGCTAAGCATACTGTTCAACTTTTCAGGACGATGATGAAGAGAATGCAAATAATAATTCTGTTTCCAGTGCTCGGAAAACAACTATTTCTTATGTGCAGGACCAATAAAGTTCTGTAGTAGCCGGATAAATAATTTCATTTCTGGTGTAAAGATTATTCTTTTGGAAGGGCTTCAGAACAATTTTTCATCATTGAAAGGTACCACTTCAGTTTCCACACTATTATATTCCCTCTTCATTACAGTTTCAAAGTTAGTTCTATTATAGATAATGGTCTAGTATAGAGGCAGCATTGATTTAGTCCCACGTTGCAAAGGTGAAATATAAGTCGGTCTAGAAATACCATATAGTAAGTCATACCTTATGGCCCCACATTGCATAGGTGAAATATGCGTCAGAATCAAAATACAATGTTAAATAATTTTATGTTCAACTAGGTGAAGATGTTTAACATAGGTTAAATAATTGAAGGGGAGCCTTGGCACACCGATTAAGGTGTTTCTGTGTGACCTCGAGGTCACGGGTTCAAGCCCTCGAAGTATCCATTTACAAAAATGCAGGCTTATTTATTAAAGGTGCAAGACACACCAAGGGGCAAAAGGGTCTTGGAGTGTAGGCTCAAGGCGCAGGCGCGCGCCTGACGAAGGCAAGGCGCAACATCCATTTTAAATAATCAACATCAAATATCATTTCAGTTTCTCGATCAAATTCATCTTCTAGTATACTAATTAATCATTCATTACTATGGTTTATCTGTTTAAAAATAGAATTAATATGACCACTTGCATCATCTCTATTGTGGACCAACTCGACGTCCCGATCGGGCCGGAATTCTTGGACCGTCTTAGCTCTCGGGACGGTCGAGCGCGCACACAGCCAAATGAGTAGGTTGATTATACACAAGTAGTTTTAACGTGGAAAAATCCCTCGACTGGGTAAAAAATCACGTGACCGAATCTGTGCCGGTCAAAACCCATTATTTCCTGGAGGTTACAGTTGGTTCGTGAAGTCGAGGGTGACAGGCCACCTCTCGTTACAATTATGAGATGAGAGAACACTTTGCACGCAGAGGACGACAGGCCGTCGCGCCGGGAGTTATTACAGATTGTGCTTCGTGTTGGTGGTCTTCAGATAGAGACTTATTGATTCTTGGATGAGAGGCGGAACACTTGGTCTTGCAGTTGCTGGAGCCGCTTGGGACTTGGACGATTTAGCTTTGCCGGGCGGTTGTGACTTGACTCGCTTGTGGCTCAGGTGTGGCTCGGAGGTGGGTCGTAGGCGCCTCGTAGGAGGAAATTGGCAGAGCTTCGACTCGAGGAAGAAGAAGACTCCGAAAAGAAAAAGATGAGAAATGAGGAGGTCTGAGACTCCCCTTTTATAGGCTCCGGGTGGTGGTAATGGTGGTTGTGTGGTTATCCGCACACCATAACCACCATCATGATTATTTTTAATATGGTTTTAATACGCGCATCCTGCTATTTGGAGACCATCATAAATAAAATAATAAAATATTAATAAAATTCCCCCCACTAACATGGAGGTTAGTGGGTGGTTTTGCGTGAATCGGACAGCCATGGACGCTTCTCATCGATCGGACGACAGGAGCGGGACTCCATGGGCGGCTGACGAACTCGCCGGCGAGGGGAACATTGCCTCAGGCGGAGGAGGGGCGTCCGGGTTTGCCGCCCCCTTGGCCGCGAGGTGGCGGCCGAAAGGGGGCGGCCGCCCCTTGGCCGCAAGGCGGCGGCCGAAAGGGGGCGGCCAGCTTGGCCGCAAGGCGGCGGCCAAGGAGGAACGGTCGGCTTGGCCGCCCTTTGGCCGCGAGGCGATGGCCAAGGAGGGGCGGCCGGCCTGGCCGCCCCTTGGCCCCGAAGCAGCGGCCAAGGAGGGGGCTGGCTTGGCCGTCCCTTGGCCGCGAGGCGGTGGCCAAGGAGGGGCGGCTGGCTTGGCCGCCCCTTGGCCTCAAGGCGACAGCCGGGGTTGGGTGGCCGGCGGCCGGCGAAGCGACGCCCGTGATGGTTCCTTCAATGCGCGTAATGGGATCGGCGTGCGGGGCGATCGGGCGCGGTGATCGCGCGTGCGGTCAATCTCATGATCCCACTCCTTTTGGGTGGAGATCATTGGGGTGTGGCTATGTGCACACCCAATTCCTATAAAATGGGGGTCATCCCCAACAATGCCCCCCCCCCAGATTCTTGTTGCACGAGACCGCTTCGGACGAAGAAAAACAATGATCTTTCTCTGCTCTCTTTTTTGGCAGCGATGATGACGAACGATGACGGACTTGAGTCAGCGAGCGGTTGTCCCCTGCAAACTCGGTTAAAAATGTTAGAATGTATTATGGCGTTGGAGAGGCGATGAATGCTCCTGGGGGAGGAAGCTGTTGCTCCCGTATTCGCGACGGTGCGCGTGGGTGCGTGCTCGGGATCGCGCATGGGCATGTGTGGTCTCATCCGTGCGCGACATGTGCAAGATAGTGCACGAGTGTACTCGCGAAGGTGTGCGCTGGTGCGCCCGTATGGGAAATCGTGTGAGCGTGTGCGCGTGCGGGCAAGCGTGCACGCGCGCGAGGCCGGTCGCTCGCGCCTGGCCGACGCCCGCGGGCATGCGCGCGCCTGGCCTCCGCGCGCGGGCATGCGCGCGCCTGGCCGCCACGCGCGGGCATGCGCACGCCTGGCCGCCGCGCGGGGGCATGCGCGCGCCCGGTCGCGCGCGGGCCTAAATGCGCTCAGGCGCGCGCGCGGACCTAATCGTGCGCGCGTCGGGCTGCCCGTGCGGGCGCATGCCTGGCCACGCTCGTGGCTGGTCGTGCGTGCTTGCGTGGGTTTGTGCGCGCGAGTGCGCGCGCGTCGGGGCGCATGTGAGTGTTTGGGCGTGTCGCAAATATTTCGGATTGGTTGGGTGACACGCCTTTTTGTACATGACGAGAGTGGATGTTCTTTGATTAGACTTTTTAGTCTAAACCTATTTTTAATTCTTGTAACAGAGCTCGAGGCGTACTGCTAGGCCGATGTGTCTTCACTCCTCCCTTACCGAGGATCAGGTTACGATTTGGAGGAAGAGGTTTGGCTTGCCTGGCGGCCTTGAAGTGAGGATGTCGCGTGCCGAGGAAAGGGTTCAAAATCCTCCTCTTGGCTGGTTGACGATCTGCGAGACTACCTTGAGATCGGGATTCCGATTTCCTCCATGCGAGAAAGTGATTGAAATTCTGAAGTTCTGCGGCGTGCCGATTTCTCAGTTTACTCCCTTGTGAGTGGTACGCCTTATGAGGTTGGTTGTCTTCTTTCGCGAGCATGACAGGAATCTTTCTTTGGATTGCTTCCGGGAGTGGTGCGATGTTCGTTCTGATGGTGGCGAGCGGGTGGAGATTTGTAGCAACAAAAGTTGGCTTGATTTCGAGATTCGACGGACCGCCGCCACGAAAATACTTTGTTTGGTTAGTTCATAAATTCTTTGGGTTTGTCGGAGTTGTCGAACGCGTTGCCTGAGCGTTGTCGTCGCCAAAATGGAAAGGAGCGGGAGTTTTCTCCAGTACTTGGATTTTCAGAGCCTCGTGAGTTGGCGAACTGTCTGTTCTGCATTTCTTCGTTCGTGGAAGAGAAACGTTTGTTGCGGTGTGGCATTTCTTCAGTCCTTGGGCGGACTGCTGTGACGTCTTTGGGTTATAGTCGGAAGCGGAAGACCGTTGTAGTTTCCAGAGGTGGCGCTAGTTCGGCGCCTTGTTTGTCTTCCCCTAGTATTGACTCTCCTTCGGGTGGCCGTGGCGGTTCGCCTCCCGAGGTTCAGGTGTTTGGTTTGTCTGCCCCCCAGTCTTTCCTTGCGGAGGCCGCGGCTCCGAGGTTATCTTCTTTTTTGAAGGCGATGAATGAAGTGGTAAGTGAGTTTGATCATTTTTTGCTCTTCTTTATTGTTGTAACTAACTTTTCTCCATCATTTTTCTTTTGCAGATTGAGGCTCAGGTTCAGATTGTCACTACCTAGAATGACCATTATGTGAGTTTGAAAGACGGATATCTGACCCTTCAGGAGAAATTTCAAGCCACGACGGGTTCTCTTGTCGCCTTGAAGGATGATCATGACCGGGATGTTTCTCGATTTCACCGTATTGGATCGGAGCTGAAGGCGGAGTTAGAGGAGGCTCGGGATTCCCTAGAAGTTGAGAAGTCTCTTGTGGAGAGGACTACACAGATGCTGAAGTGTGCTCAAGAGGAGACGGAGTTTGGTGCGGCGAAGGCCCAAGTGGAGGCGTTGTCTTCCGATAGCTGTGTGTCGGAGTTGAAGGTTGCTGTCCTTGCGGAGTATATTAAGTCTTAGGACTATATGTGGGATCGGTGGTTGATCAACGGGGAACTTTGCGGTGAGATCTGGAGCAAGGAGGTGAAGCCTCAGATGGAAGAATTCGGGAGTTGGCCCTCAAGCGTGGAGTCTCGAAGGCTTTTCGTCTTGTTGGCAGGGACTTGGGATGCGATGTGTCCGACATTAATTTTGATGATATCTCTGGTGATGAGAGTTTTGATGTTGACGCGGCTGATGTGTAACGGCGATATTTCCCTATATTTGTGTGTTTTCATCTTTTGCTTTTCTAGTTGGGTATCTTGTATGTCGTCATTATTATTTGACGGTTCTTGATTGGCGCATTTGCGCATGTATTTGCACGTCGCTGTGATGATGCTCTTTTTCATTTTTTTATCTGAGCGTTGTTTGACTCGTGGTGTGAAAGCTCCTGGTGGCATCAAGTGTTGAGGACCAAGGTCCAGCGGGATTGGGTGTGTGTGGGACCGCATATTTGGGCTTCCCCATCGCGTTCCAGGTCTGGGTGTTGACCCCGGTGGGCCCCCCGTGTGGCGGAATATCCCCGCCATCCCGTGGTTGGATTAGTCCCACATTGCCTGCAGCAGGTGGTCCTTGGTGTTTATGTACCCCCGTCCCCCCTTACCATCACCTCGGGGTTTTGGGAAGATGTGTGGTGACGGGTGGTTTCCACATGGTATCAGAGCCAGCCCGCTGCGGGGGTATGTTGAGGACCAAGGTCCAGCGGGATTGGGTGTGTGTGGGACCGCATATTTGGGCTTCCCCATCGCGTTCCAGGTCTGGGTGTTGACCCCGGTGGGCCCCCCGTGTGGCGGAATATCCCGCCATCCGTGGTTGGATTAGTCCCACATTGCCTGCAGCAGGTGGTCCTTGGTGTTTATGTACCTCCGTCCCCCCTTACCATCACCTCGGGGTTTTGGGAAGATGTGTGGTGACGGGTGGTTTCCACATCAAGGAGTGTCTTAACTCAATCCCAGGGTCAGTGAATGCAAGGATTCTATCCGGTTGTGAGGTCGAACCTGACCAAGAGAGTATTGCTGGAGAATGCGAATATTCAATCCAGATGTCGGAGAATATAAGGATTCTATCTGGTTGCGAGGCCGAACTTGACAAAGAGAGTATTGTTGGAGAATGTGAATATTCAATGCAGGTACCGTAGAATGTAAGGATTCTATCCGGTTGCGAGGTCGAACCTGGCCAAGAGAGTATTGCTGGAGAATGTGAATATTCAATCCAGGTGTCGGAGAATGTAAGTATTCAATCCGATGACGCGAACACAAGGGGGGCAGGTCCTGGCGATGGCATGACGTTGACTTGCAGTAACAGAGGAGAGTGTGAGTATTCAATCCAACTGCTGGAGAATGTAAGTATTCAATCCAACTGGCGGAGAATGTAAGTATTCAATCCAACTGGCGGAGAATGTAAGTATTCAATCCGGAGGTGCGGTCGCGAGGGGGCTGGCCCTGGCGATGGCGGGGTGTTGGCCTGCAGTAGTAGAGGAGAATGCGAGTATTCAATCCAACTGCCGGAGAATGTGAGGATTCAATCCGGTTGCACGGCCTAGCCTGGGAGAAGAGACGGCTTCCAGAGAATGTAAAGATTCAATCTGGAAGTGTCCAAGCTTTGTCGGAAATGGCTCACCGGAGAATGTAAGTATTCAATCCGGGCAGTGGCCTACCCTGGCCGAAGAAGTCTAAAGCGAAAATAAGAGAAACATAATGCGATATAATTAAGTCAAAGATAGTCCACGCGAGTCATGGCTCGTAACTTTTATGTCATTCAGAGTTTAAGAAAATAAAGGGACAAATATAGAAACATAGTTAAAGTACAGTCTTGTCCCCCGGCTGGTGCGGGGCCTTCTTCCTTTACGAAGAGCTTTCAAGTTGTGCGGCAGCTTTATTGCGCTTGTCCTTGTAGAAATCTTCCGAGGAGTCCATGCCAGACGAGTCGCTCGATTTCGTTTTTCAGTCCAGAACATTCTTCAGTAGTGAGCTACTGGGTCATGAATTGTTTCTGCCTCGAGAGGCACGTCTACAAGTAGATGAGAGTGGGCTGGCTCAGTGTGCCCCCTGGGACGGATTCTTCCGCTGTCCGAGCGCTTCTTTTTGCCACTGAAGCCGTTCCTTAGGAGCTGTCAGATTGGAGGTTCTATCGCTTATTCGCTTCGTGCCGTTGTGCGGAGGGTACAATCTTCAGAAGATGTTGGGAACTCGTTTCCCACTAACAGTGTCAAACTGTTGCGGGACCAACTCGACGTCCCGGTCGGACCGGAATTCTTGGACCGTCATAGCTCTCGAGACGGTCGAGCGCGCACACAGCCAAATGAGTAGGTTGATTGTACACAAGCAGTTTTAACGTGGAAAAATCTCTCAACTAGATAAAAAATCACATGACTGAATCTGTGTCGGTCAAAATCCACTATTTCCTTGAGGTTACAACTGGTTCGTGAAGTAGAGGGTGACCGACCACCTCTCGTTACAATTATGGGGTGAGAGAACACTTTGCATGTGGCGGACGACATGCCGTCGCGCTGGGAGTTGTTACAGATTGCGCTTCGTGCTTATGGTACTCGGATAACGAGTTGCTGATTCTGGATGGGAGGCGGAACACTTGGGTTGCGTTTGGAAGAACTTATTTTCACCGGTCAAGCGGTCATGACCGCATGAACCGGGACTTATTTAAGTCCGGATTCATGCGGTCATGACCGCTTGACCGGTGAAAATAAGTCCCCTCAAACGGAGCCTTGGTCTTGCAGTTGCTGGAGCCGTTTGGGACTTGGACGATTTAGCTTTACCGAGCGGTTGTGACTTTACCCGCTTGTGGCTCGGAGGTGGGTCGTAGGCGGCTCGTAGGAGGAAATTGGCGAAGCTTCGACCTAAGGAAGAAGAAGACTCCGAAGAGAAAAGATGAGAAATTAGAAAGCATGTGGCTCCTTTTATATGCTTCGGGTGGTGGTTATGGTGGTTACACAGTTATCCACACACCATAACCATCATCATGATTATTTTTAGTATGATTTTAATGCGCGCATCCCGCTATTTGGAGACCGTCATAAATAAAACAATAAAATATTAATTAAATTCCCCCCACTAACCTGGTGGTTAGTGGGTGGTTTCGCGTGAATCGGACGGGCAGAGACGTTTCCCATCGATCGACGATGAGAGCGGGACTCCATGGGCGGCAGGCGAACTCGCCGCCGAGTTCGCCGGCGAGTGGAACATTGCCCGCCGGCAGAGGAGGGGAGGTCGGGTTTGCCGCCCCTTCGCGGCGGCGGCCGAAAGGGGGGGGGCCAGCTTGGCCGCAAGGCGGAGGCCGAAAGGGGGCGGCCGGCTTGGCCGCCCCTTGGCCGCAAGGCGGCGGCCAAAGGGGTGCAGCCGGCTTGGCCGCGAGGCGGCAGCCGGCAAAGCGACGCCCGCGGCGGTTTCTTCGATGCACGTAATAGGATCGGCATGCGGGGGGGTGGGGGGATTGGTCACGGTGATTGCGCGTGCGGTCAAGCTCATGATCCCACTCCTTTTGATTAGAGATCATGGAGGTGTGGCTATGTACACACTCAATTCCTATATAATGGAGGCCATCCCAACAATATATAAGTCTCAACACACAATCTTCTTTCACAAACAATAAATCAATAAAAAATATTAAGTTTTTACATTATTTTTTTCTTAATTTTTGAAAAAAATTTGACAGCAAAACTCTGACTCAGCCGCGGCTTTTATATTTCAAAGATGCAAATAAAGCCCACGGAGACGCAAACCTCTGAGTTGATTAGCTTTGAGTCTTAGGCGTTTCTGAGGCGTTGCTTTAATAACATTGAATGTAGGGTAAGATTTGCCTACATTTCACCATTATGACGGGACCCTTACTGTTGAGGGCTGGTTTGTGCACCGGGCTACCCTTTCATTTTTAATCAACAAAATATTAAATAACAATCAAGCAATTACGATCATTGCAAATTCTGGAGAGCTTTTTCCCGAAATCCCGGTGGACTTGTTGGAGTGCCGACTCCTGGACATTTTCTTCATCGATGACTTGTTAATACATACCAGCAATATGACCCTTCCTCCTTGGCTACTATCATCAACAACATCCTACCCGGCGACCAGGATCGGCAACCTCCTCGGAGAAACCCTCTCTTGCTCTGTTTAGAGCTCTGCCCCCTTGCTATTTTTTTTTTAAAAAAATAAGATGTTTTCAAATATTTTTAGTATCTTGCTATAGAAAGAGCTCTTTTTATAAAAATAATTCAGTTTTTTTACTTTTTCATCAAATGTGATTTCCGTTCTTAAATATAGCAGAGGGACTAAATTCTTGTGCAAAAAAAGAATGGGGACTGATTTCAAATTTAGGGACTGATGTATGATTTTTGCCTAAATTTTTAGAATGTATATACATAATTATTTTCATTCTCAAGTAAAACAAAGCATGTCTATTTTGAATCCTATGCATAGCTTTTATTTTATTGTTAGGCACTGTGCATATCAACATATCGCATCTACAGAAACGCGTACATTTATTGCTATTACATTTATTGCCTTAGCAATGAGTTTAATCGTTGTTTGTCTTCCCAATATAATTAGGGTGCTGCTATCCGCACCGCAGTTTTGGCTACTCGCACCGCACTTTATCCTAATTTTTCGTGTCTTTTGTAATTAAGTCTTGTACATGCATTTTTAGGAAAAGTGTTCACCACGAAAGTTGTAGATCTCGTCAAGATCTACAACTTTCATGTTGAGCACTTTTCCTAAAAATGCATGTACAAGACGTATTTCCAAAGGACGCGAAAAAATAGGAGAGTGCGGTGTGAATAGTCAAATCTGCGGTGCGGATAGCAGTGCCCTATAATTACTTCACAAAATAGAAAATTAATAAAAATTAAAGAGAAACGTTTTTTTAAAAAAAAAATAAATTAAAATTATTATAAAAAAAATATCAAAGTTAAAAAAAAGTAAAAAATGTGAATATTTTACACCAAAAAAATATTTTGTATATGTATACATTTTGCATAAACAAAAAAATTAAAGTAATTGTTATTTGCATTCAGTTTTGGTTATCCGCATTTAAAATTAAGTATTATTTTTCCTTCCCCAATTTGATAATGTTTCCATCAATCTTCAGCCTCTTCGGTCGCATTGCATGCATGCCACTTCGCCTCCTGTTAAGATTTGAGAGAGGAGAGACGTGTATACATGGAGATGAGATGGGCACAAGCTTGCTGAAGATGGCAGCTGGCCTCTGGTGGTTGCGATTTGCAAAATCCCAATTAGAGGTGGAGAGATCAGTGGGTTTTAGTAGGTAGGGCACTTAGAACTTGCACTCCTGTTTGACTTGTTTATATTGATCTTCCATTTAAAGTTGAAACATTTCAGAAGATTTGATCATTATTAATATTATTTTTGTAAATGTAGCCCTTAATTTGTATTTTGAACATTCAAATTTTTCTTTGTGAATATCAATTTGAATTGTGGATACTTTTTTATCAAAAATTGTTGTGGATGCCAAAAAAAACTGCGGATTGTCAAAACTAAAATGCTGATAACAATCATGTGGGATTTTTGAACATAGAATAGAAATTATTGATTGGCGCGTATATCATATTTATTTTTAGTGAGAAATTTTAGTACCAAAAAAGTTTGGGTTACGGAAATCGTGAATTATGCAGTCAAAATGGTGAATCAAGGGCCCAACACAAAAGATCAAGGGCCCGACAGCCCAGGCTAGATTTGGGCTGAATTGAGTCCCACCCGGCCTACGGAAGAAGGTTAATAGACGTTGAAAATATCCCATAAATCATACATAAATATTACCACGGTAAAAACCTGCCTCTCAGCTGGCTCCATTCAAATACATAATAATGGAATGCATCCAGGTATTATATGAGATATTCTCATCAAAAGGAGACATGCTGCATTTGCTTCCTCAGCCTCCATCGAACGCACGCCTACAAGTACAATTGCAGAGCTTGAGAAATCAAAACGCTAAGCAATCGCCATCACCGCCGTCTATAAAGATTGGCTGCTGATTGTGTCAAAGGGCAGTACGGTGCACAAAGCATCCCCACACAATAAGGGTTTGGGGAATGATCCCATCACAAGGATGAAATGTAAGCAAATTTTACCCTACATTCTTTGCAAAAGATTGCTTCGAAGAACCTGTGACCTCAAAAGTCACAGGCAGCACCTTAACTGGTGAAATGCTGAATGTGTCGAATACGAAAAATACTTCAATTTTACCGAAATTTGAAACCATCTGAAGTTATTTGCAGGAATTTTTTTAAGTAAAAATTCCAACTCAGTTCATTCAAAACAAAAAACCCGTGCAGAAGTCCATTTGAAACCATTTGAAGTGATTCAAAACGTAGTTGGTGATTGTTAACCGCAATCCGATACTTTGCTAGTCGCACCTTAAAATCTACCAAATTTTCACGCCTTTTCGAAATACGCCTTGTACATGCAATATCAGGAATAGTGTTCAACACGAAAACTGTACATATCGACTAGATCTACAACTTTCGTGTTGATCACTTTTCCTAAAAATGCATGTACAATGCGTACTTTGGAAATATGCTCAGATTTTGCGTCTTTTCGAAATACGCCTTGTACATGCAATTTCAGGAAGTGTTCAACACGCAAGTTGTAGATCTCGTCTATATCTACAACTTTCGTGTTGAACACTTTTCCTGAAATTGCATGTACAAGCGTATTTCGAAAAGGCGCAAAAAATTGAGAGAATTTGGGTGCGACTAGCCAATTACAGGCTGGGAACAATCACCTTTTTTTTTTCTCCCTCAACAGTATCTCCACCTGTAATTGCATTTTTTTCAACCACTTTCAAAGAAAAAAAATCAACTCAAATGGTTCAAAAATAAGAATTTTCAGAGCGTTCTACACACGAATCCTAATGCCGTCTGCGCGCGAGTTGAAGAGCGCATCACAGTTTCATGAAAACGCAACTAATTATAAATATGATATTGATGTAAACATAATAAGCAAGTCTCACATTATAGGAAGACTTGCTCTTTCCCAGAAGACCCCGAAGGCTATGGAGCGGAAACACGAGAATCTAACCAGGATATGATATCATCGATAACATTAGAAATCCGTTCATCCGGCTCTCCCTCGAGAATAGCATGATAGCCGCCCTCATAAAGCCTCAGAGTTTTATCCGCCGTGGAAGCCTGATCGAAAAGGAATTTGCTCACGTTCGGATCGGTTACCTTGTCAGTTGCTCCATGAAGGATCAGCAATGGACAAGACACCTGAAGAGAGGAATTTATAGATCAGAATTGTGTCAAAGAACAATAGCAAACCTTTGCATAAATATGAATTATTGTTTTATCAGCCCTAAATTTAAAAAAAAATGTATAGAAGTTTAGAATTTTATTTCACCCATTTTGTGTGGAAATTAAATCATAATTTTGTAGGGTTTTGAAGGTAATTTTCTATAATTTAAAACTAAATACATTTAAGGACGAATTCTCTTTATTAAAAAAACAAATCTAGCAACAATGATTATTCATATATTAAACTTCAGAGCTACCGAAGCAATGAAGTTTAAGGAACTTCAAAATAAAGAAAGGTCGTTTATGGGGACCTCCCAGCCATATTTTTGATTACACCCCTCTATTATTTGAAATTACATTTCAAAACTATGCATGGAGGGATAATTTTGTGCATGCATGTTTCAAAATGTAAACTCTCGGAGGAGATTTTTGTAATTTCAAAAGCTAGATTGGTGAAATTTGTAATTTTGCAAATTCATATTGGCAATTTGGGCAATTAATAGAACTGGAGAATGCATTTATAGAAGGATCTTTGCACAAAATAATTTCTAAGATTGGAAATTTGTAAGCAGCTCAGCAATGGTTATTATAGCTATCAACAATGCATAATCATGATGGAAGATGATTACATGTGAATCATTCCCACCACCCAAAGAATTATCTCCTATTTTCTGCTCCTGTATAGGAAATGTGATGTAGGCTCCTTTTGGTGCGGTGCTGCCGTACTGGCGGTCGTGAACGCGGTGGTTATGAACCATCGTCCGTGAAAGCCCGACCTCACCTAAGGAACTTCCATCTTTTTTTGGGGGCGGACATAACCACTGTCATGTTAAACATATATTCTATAGGGGTGGCATTTTTGTCCAAACTCACCAAAGCAAATAAGCCGTGCCAAACGGAGCCGTAGTAATTTTGTTAAAGGTTTTGTTAGTAGAGCGGGAGAGAAATACCTTGGAAGAGCTTATCTCGAATATTGGGACAATCTGCCTCAATATACTTAATTAGCTCAGGAAATGTTGGGGTGAATGCAATGCACAAGGTTGTTTGGTTCTCTAGGCTAATTCCTGAGTGGCTTGGGTCACGATAACATACTCTGACTCTATGTTAGAGCATGCGACAATGCGTTGATTCTTTGTCCTCCAGAAAACCTCTACCTCAGAGTGCCCATTCTTCTTATTATAACATATCAATATCCTGAGTTCCCTTCAAGTAACCTAAGAATTCAGACTACTACATCGACACGTGTAGTTCTTAGGAGAATGCATGAATTGACTTGCAACAAAAATAAAAAAGGATTTAGGGTGAGTGACAATTTTGAGGGATTAAGCTCTCCGGAAATACATCATGCTTGTCTGAATCAACATACATCAGTCCAGTATTGCTCCACAAATTGAAGATATACTTCACTGAATAATACATCCCTTTGGCATTGTTCGCAACCTCAATTCCAAGAGAGTATCGCAATCTTCCAAATCCTTGGCCTGAGTATGAGTATTCAGCAAAGTCATCACATAACTGACTCCCCTAATGATTCTCTATGATCACTAACATTGATAAACACAATTGATAAGATACTCCTCCCAATAGTATCTCTGTAGAAGACAAGGTGATCAACCTGACACTTTATATGATCAAATTGAAAAATAGTGGAAAATCTGTCAAAACAAGTTTGAGGAGACGTCTTTAAGCCGTACATTAACTTCTTCAGCTTGCATACTAATTTCCCCTACGATAAATATTCAAATAAAATACAAATGTTAATGAGATTTTTCGGATTGGTATAAGGTCTGTGTTTAGTAATGCGGAGCAATAATAACGTCAGTATTATTAGATGGATCAAATTTTGGGGAGGATCCCAAGTCATAGGGATGTTCACTGATGTTGTAGAGTCGGTGATAATACGTATTGATGATTGGCAGTCATTATAGACTGGATATCAGAGGCATAAGTGCATCATGGATCACTACTTCTGAACAAGTCATCTACGATAACCTGATATGGGTTATGGAGTCATACTCGGAACAGCCGAACAGGTGTCCATGTCAGAGTTTATTCATCTCAATTATTGGTAATTTGATATAGGTTATTAATAGAGTGGTCAAAGAATGTAACATGATTACATGCAATATCTTCAACCGAGGATTACTCGTTTTGAGACCGAGAGTGCCCCAGAATGTACCTGGTAGCTTTTGGATCTAAACATGTATTTCCAAATTGTTTTGATGAAATGAGAGTTTCTTTTGGAAACATGATTTGGTGGGATGATTTAGTTCTCAATATAGTGGAAGACATAGGGTTAATGGGGTAGGTAACTAATAGGAGCCCCTGATCGAGACATCGTTTGTGGCCGTGAGAAATGAAAATCGAGAAGGAGATAGGAGTTACCCTTCTTAGATCGGCGGGAACCTAAGGTAGATGCGCGGAGGAGAAGGGCCGGTGGATGAGAAGTGGCTTCTGCGGCTTGCGTATTTGGTTAGGGCACGGGAACGAAAGGGAGGGATAGGGAGAACGAGAGATTTAGAGAGAGAAATTTGAGATTAATGTTTGCTTGCTTCATTTTGTACCACATCCCTTCCTAAGTAGGAAAAATAATACAATACAAGCTACAACCAAACATTAAAATGTGACATGAAAAGAGAACAGATAAAATAACAACATAATGTCGAAATAAAACGGTTAAAATGATGGTTGGTATAGAATGCTCCCTCCCCTAGTCCGCATGTGTTGTACCGCAGTAACATTGCGGGTCCGTAATATTGTGGGAGGACGCCCCATTGCGGGTTCGTAACATCTCCCTCCCCATTGAAATCAAGTTTGCCCTCAAGATTGTCATCGAGCTGTGGTGGAAAGTGCACCAAGGGTGCCGCGGGTGGACCGGGTGGTGGACCGTGAAATTGTTTCAACTCGGAGACGTGGAAGATGTCATGAATGCGGGCTTTTGGTGGGAGCTGGAGGTGGTACGCCACCTCCCAAAAAAGTTGGAAAAACTTGAAGGGCCCGTAGAACTTGGGATCCAACATGTTATATGGGGTTCAGACTGTCGAATTCTGACGATAATATCGGCTTCTAAGTCACGCCCACTCTCTCGGGGCAAAGGCTAGCTCGTTATGGCCCCGATTGTAAGCAGTCTCCATGTGCATGGGCCTGAAGAAGAAGCTCCCAGGCAAATGAAAGAATCTAGTCCCGGTCCTGAAGGTCATGGTCGATAGCATCCATGCGGGTTGTGCTGCTCTCGTGGGACAATATGAAGGGGGCATCACAAACGTAAATAAGGCGAAAGGGCGTTGTCTGCAACAACGAATGGTAGGAGGTATTGAAACAATATCCCACCCACGGTAGCCAGCGGACCCAATCCTTGGGCCGATCACTGGTAATGCAACGTAAGTACATCTCCACCGTGCGATTGATGACCTCCGTCTGGCCATCAAACTACGGATGGCAGGCGAACGAGAAGGAAAGCTTGGTGTCGTAGCGAGTAAACAGTTTCTTCCGGAGTTGCTCGTGAACACTCTATCCCGGTCTAAGACAATGTGTTGGGGAAGGCATGGACAAGCCCCTCAGCTATCAATGGCCTACTCATGGCTATGAAGTGTGCCCCATTTGAAAAATGGACGACCATGACCATAAGAATAGACTTCCTGCCTGAACTAGGTAAGCCCTCGATGAAGTCCGTCGAGATGTCGGCGCAAATCTACATGGGAATCGCAAGTGGTTGAAGAAGGCCGGTTGGAAGAAGATGCTCTGATTTGTGGAGTTGACACGATGTGCAAGCGGCAATAAAATCTTGGAGACTGTGTTGCAGGCCCTTCCAAAAGAAATCGGCATCAATCCGATGAAAGGTCTTGCAAACTCTTTCGTGACCCAAGGTGTGGGTGTTCGCCACAATTTGGAAATGAAGGGAGAAGGGAGCAAATACGCACACCTCGTGTAGAGCACAAGCCCTTGTACCGCCCGATGGGCTGGAAATAACCTTCGGCAATCCGCCGACTGAGCTCCTCGAGAATGGGAGAATCCTAAGACTCATGGCTCAACCGAAGGAGGATCATGGGGGTGGGTAGGGATGTGGCGCATAGTAGCCCGTCCTCCTGCCCGCGGCTAGAGAGAGCGTCGATAACACAGTTCAAGTCGCTGACGTGGTCTTATACTCAACACAGAAGTGGAAACTCAAACGTTTGCTCACCCATCATTACTGGGGAGGGGTGCTGAGACGTTGCTCCAATAGGTACTTGAGGCTTAAATGGTATGTTCGGATCAGAAAAGATCTTCCCCGTAAGTATGGCAGTTAGTGTTGCAGCGCTTTGGCAAGGCCGATTAACTCGAGCATATAAATTGGTAGTTTCTGATGGTGACCCCCATCTTGCGACTGAAAAAACTGATTTGGTGGTCCGCCTGTTATAGCACGGTGCCACATCCCTGCCTTAAGGCGTCGCACTTGACGGGGAACTCATGTTAAGGCTGGCAAGCAGAGGACTGGGGAGGTGATCAAAGCCTGTTGAAGGGCCCAAAAAGCCTGGGTGGCGCGATCACTCCACAGGAACTCATTCTTCAGTAGAGCATCAGGGATTCCGCAATGATATGGCAGCCTTGAATGAAATGGAAGTAGTATCATACCAGGCTAAGGAAGCCCCCAACTCCCGAGGAGACTGGGGAACCGGCCAAGCTGTCACCCCGTAAAACTTTTCAAGGTCTACAGAAACGCCCGTGTCGTGGATCACATGACCTAAGAAGGTCACTCTGTTGGTCTCGAAGGAGGACTTAGCCCACTACAAAAATAGCCGATGTCGGCGGATGAGGGATAGGACGGCTTGCTGGTGTTGCAAGTGTTCTTCCTAGGTTTTGCTATACACCAAAATATCGTCAAAGAAAATGAGAACATAACGACGAAGAAGCTCATGGAATACCTCATTCATCATGGCCTGAAAGATAGACGGGGAATTGGTGTCCGAAGGGCATCACCAAAAACTCAAAATGCTTGTGGTGAGTGCGAAAAGTCGTCTTCTCCACATCAGATGTGGTCATGCGCACTTGATGGTAATCCGAACAGAGTTCGAGCTTGGAGAAGAATCTAGCGCCATGGAGCTCATCCAACAGCTCCACCATAGGAATCAGGAATCTGCCCTTCACAGTCTTGGCGTTCAACACTCGATAATAAACGCAAAACAGTAAGGTGGTGTCCTTCTTTTGGACCAAGAGAGCAGGGTTGGAAAATGCCAAGATGTTACGGAGAATAATACCCTGCCGTAGTGTGGCACTACACTAGTGCTCGATCTCATCCTTCTGTCGAATGGGATAGTGATAGGGCCGCACCACAACGTGAGTGATGCTTGGTAGGAGGAAAATGTGGTGATCATGACAACACGGTGGAGGAAGTCAATGAGGAACCAAAAATTCCCAAAACTCCAGCAGTAAGTGATCGAGGCTGTCGTGGGAATTTCGGTCGAAAGATAAACATAATGCTCAATGTGACATCCCTATCAAACAACTATGCCAGACCATTTGTTCTCCCTGATGCCAAGTCACAATGAGGCAATCAAAATCCCGCATTAGGGGGTCAAGAGTGCGCAGCCAATAGACACCTAAAACTACCTCGAAACCCTGTAGAGCAATCACTAAGAGTTCCACCTTGGAGTGGTACCCCTTTACCATGATCAACACCGACCGACAGATACCAGAGCACTCCATAGTACTCCCATTGGACACAACAACATGCAGAAGGGGCATCTCGTCACTGTTAGGTTAAGCCGGTTGACGGTCTCCTCGCTTATGAAGTTGTGTGTGCTCCCTGTATCCAAGAGTGCGACCAAGAGATGGTCAGCAAAGAGAATCGGTAGCTAAAGTCTCCCCGGAGTGGGGCCCGTCAATGATATGGATGGAAATCTCGGGATCCCGAACATCATCCTCTTCCTTCTAATCGGATGGGTCATCCGCCTCCAAAAAGAACAGGCGCATTTGTGGTCGTATGTGTAAGTCTCATCACAATTGTAACAAAAAACATTAGCACGACGATCTGCCATCTCTTGGAATGAGAGAAGGCAGATAGGCAGGTGGGAGGAGCACTTTTTCCCCTTAAGAGGTGGGGTAAATGCGGACTGTGAAGGTGCACCGAAAACAAGGGAGGGGCCCTCCCCACCCCGTCGGCGGTTGGTAGGTCGATCCATTAGTAGGCATTTCTTGCAGAGGCGGGAGATACTCATAACACCGGTAAGGTCATCGGGTGTTTGAAATTCCATGTCGAGATGCAGACGCTCATGGATGCCCGACGTAAATATGGGCGCCTAATGGGTTAGGAGCACGGACGAGGAGAACTGAAACCGCTCCAGTTAATCATCGAGGGATCACGTCTGTTTGAGGAACACACCTTCGCCAACGAGATTGCCACGCGGGGGGGGGGGGGGGGGGGGGGGGGGGGGGGGGGGGTGTTGTTAAGAGAAGGTTAGGACCGATGAAACATGTTGAAAATTCAAAACAGCACAAACGTAAGAAACAAAATGTAAATTCATACTTCTGAGACAAAAAATCAAATGCACAGGACGGACAAATTTTTAATCAAGTTGAGAAACACTAGCAATTTCAATAGTGATAGCAACACTGAATACCTTTGAAGTTTTTGCAAGAGTAACTTGCGAGTTATACTTTGTTCCTAAAAGTTATTGTGTTGTCTGTTACTAAAATGTGCTTATAGAATTAGGGAAGCAAATCTAACCTTCTCAAGCTTTGACTCGATTTCACGAGTTGCTTTTATAAGTTCAACAGCTGTTCTCAATCTCATTTGATCAGCATATGAGATAACATTATATTCAGCCTGAAAGAAAATGAGAACAAGAAAGCATAAGAAACTAAAAGGCCTACGGTCCATCAAGCTCATGGGTTAGTTGCAGTTAGCTGGTGTGACACAATAGTCCATTAAAAGTTTTGAATGTTTGTAGTTAACAGAAAAAAAGAGTTACATTTAAACCTTCCTGAACTAAAAACTAAAAGACTCTGTAGAGAAGGGGGAAAAAGAGAGATAATCATCAGGACATAATCTAACATATTAATGTTGCAATCTCTTTTAAGCGTTCTCACACATTTATAATTGTTAGAAACGACAATGTAAAGGCCCATATTTTAGCCCATTTGTGTATTTTCTTCCTATTTATTTTAGTCCTGCATCTTGGATTTGGGATTCTTCTCTCTCTTCTCTCCCTATATATTTGTACTCATACTTGTATTTACATACACAAGAAGGATATACAAGGTTTCATTTTTCCGCCTAAGTGTTCTTCTACATGGTATCAGAGCAAGACGATCTCGGGCGGTCTCTGAGTTTCTAACCGTAATCCTCCTTACGGTTTAGTGTCCGCACCTCTCGCGGTTTACTTCTTCTAACCGCCAGTTTCTCTGTTGCTTCTTCTTGAGCGGTTTACTTCTTCTAATCGCCAGTTTCTCTGCTACTTCTCGTGGAACCACCCTCCTCCTCTTCGCCTTTTATAACTCTCTCAGGTCTGCTCCGTGGGTCCTACCTCCTCTCTTATCGTGCGGCATTCTCCTCTAGTCGATGCGGTCCTCTCTTCTAGATCCTCCGGTCTCCCAACGACCAGCCTCTCGTGCGACTTTACGCCGCTCCGGCCTTTTTCTTATTCGTACGGGTTGCTTGTCATGCAATTTGCTCGTATCAACTTAATCTTGCCGCAAACTGCCGCGTGTTTGCTTCCTCTCTTCGTGTTCGCGTGGTTTGTTCTTATCGCTCCTGTCTAACCGCAGCTCTTGCGGTCAACCTTCTACTCGCCGCGGTTTGTTCTTGCCGCTGGTTTGTGCCCACCACGGTATTGGTTTCTCTCAGGTTGCCGCAGTCTCTTCTCCGGACGCGGCTCTTTGACCATTGCGACCTTCCCGGTTTGCCTGTTTCAAACCACGTGTCGTCCTCTCTGCTCGCTGCGATCTTATCTCTTGTTCGCTGGAGGTTTCTCTCCTAGCCTCTGCGGCCTTCCTGCTCACTACGGCCTTCCAACTCGATGCGGCCTTCCTGCTCGTTGCAGCCTTCCTGCTCGATGCGTCCTTGCTGGCTGCGTCCTTGCTTGCTGCGGTCGTGTCTCCTGCTCGTTCCGGTCCTTTTTAACCGTTATGCCTCTTGTCGCAGTCATTTCACTCTTGCCCTGGCCTCTTATCACAGTCTTGTGCTTAGCCGCATCTGGTTAGCCGCGGATTGTGCTTAGCCGTGTCTTGCCCTTTTCTTCTGATGCCCGCAGCTTCCCTTTGTTCTGGTTTGCCGCAATTGTTTTGTTGTACGCCTACCCACAACCGATGTTGTTCGCTCGTTGCTACTACGGCGACATCTCTTAGCCGCGACTTCTGCTAGCTGATGTGTTCTTGCAGAGACTTCTCTTAGTCGTCGTTGACTCGCTTGCTTACGGGTTGCGATTTCTCTGTTGTTCGTGACCTCTCTGCTTGTCGCTGCTTATCGCTCCTCTGTTCACCGAGGTTGTTCGACTGTTGCGGCTAATCTTGCTCGCGTCTAATCTTTCTCCTGGCCGCTACGCCGGCAGGCTGGCCCTTATACAATGGTCGTCCATGCTCCATACATGTTAAGGCTGACATTACCGCTCTGCGCACTCAACTACAGCGACTTCTAGAGCTACCTTGCCGCTCAACTGGATTTGTTGTGTTTATTTCTGATGGGGGCATTTCCTGCCTTACCTACGGTTCCTCCTGGATTTCGGATTCCGGTGCAACACATCATATTACCCCCACCGAACCTTCAAGATACTTAAACTCTGCATATCCCAAGTCATTATTGTTGTCAATGGGGACTCTACTCCGGTTGCTGGATCAGCCGACGTGACCCTTACCCCATCTCTCACTCTTAGCTCGATTCTTCATATTCCAGGCTCTACTTTCAATCTCCTCTCTATTAGTTCTCTTATACACGATCTTGATTGTTGTGTGACTTTCTCCTCTACCACTTATGTTGTGCAGGATCGTTGGATGCAGACTGTCATTGGTAGGGAACAACTGGTTAATAGTCTTTACATTTTGGACCACCACCCCATGCTTCTCTCCACTACAAGTTCTGTCGATTGGCATCTGCGTCTTGGCACCCCCCTTTTCGCATACTCCAGCAAGCTCTTCCAGACACGTCTCACACTGACTTCACCTGCGAGTCCTGCATTTACGGCAAACACCATTGTTCTATCTTTTCACCACATTATACTCGGAGCAGTGCTCCTCTTTTTGGCTCATTCCGATATTTGGGGACCCTATAAAACTGTCAGCGTCTCTGGTTATCGCTACTTCGTTACCTTCATTGACGATTACTCTCATGTCACTTGGTTGTACTTTCTTCATGATCGCTCTGAATTGTCCGGTGTCTTTCGTTCATTTATCCTTCTAATTCAAAACTAATTCTCTACAACAATTAAAACTCTCCGGACCGATAATGCTCGTGAATACACAAGTCATGCGTTTACTGACTTGTGCACTGAGTTCGGCATTATCCATAAAACCTCCTGTGTCTATACTCCTCAACAAAACGGTGTCGCCGAAATCAAGAACCATCACCTTTTGGAGGTCGCTTGCACCCTTATGACTCAAATGAATGCTCCCACCATATACTGGAATTTCGCAATCTCTACGGCCTGCCACCTCATTAACCGATTGTCCTCCTCTATTCTCCATTTTCAAACTCATGTTTCCCGTCTTTTTCCCTCCACACCTCTATTTGCAGTCACTCATCACGTTTTTGGTTGTGTCTGCTATGTTCACAACCTTGGCCCCTCTACTGACAAACTTGTCCCACGTGCAACAAAATATATTTTTGTTGGGTACTCTTCCACTCAGAAACGTTATGTTTGCTACTCTCCCACTGATCGAAAGGCTGTTACATCGGCCGGCGCCACCTTTATTGATAACCAGCCCTATCATTCGCAACCCCTTGACCCTCCACTGCCATTATCGTCCCCTCCTCTGCGGCCAGTTATTCTCGTTTCTTCGCTACTACCACCTCTCCTCCCCACGCCACTCCCATGCCAACCACCTAAGCCGCCTATAATCCACGTGTACACTCGTCGTCTTTCCTCTTCTCCCACCCCAAGTTCGTTACCTTCTACTAATGACAGTCTGTGTTCCAATGATCCGGCAACGCCTTCTACAGCTCACCCAATGGCGAATTATGTTTCTTTACATCGTCTGTCCTCGGCACTTCGCACCTTTGCTACTTCATTATCCTCTATTTCTATCTTTAATTCTGTGACGGAGGCTCTCCAACATCCGGGCCCAAGTCCACTGACAAAGATCATCTGTGGTGACTAGTGCGGGAAGTATTGTCATATCTGGGAAACCTGTTTTAGGCTTCTTGGACTTCCTACACCGTGTGGTGGTTCTACACCGCATAGTGGTTCTACACCGCGTGATGGTCGCGGTTTTGGTCGCTCTCACGGGCGCTCTAAACAACCCCGCTCTACCCATCTGCCAGATGCTTCTAAAGATACTCCCTCTCTCCTGGTCCAGTGTGCTCCTTCTTTGGCCCTGTCTGCCAATGAGATCCTGGCTTTCCGTCGTCTGATGCAGGGACAGTCTTCGGAGTTTTTTGCGTCATCGTCTTCGTATGCTCATCAGGGACCTTCTTTTGCTCTTGTTACATTGCCTCACCCTTCTACACACTGAATTATTGATTCTGGAGCAACGAATCAAATGACCAGCTCAGCTACAGGTTTCGTGTCTTACCTTCCTTTGGCTGGTAGGAACAAGGTGAGAATTGCAGATGGTTCGTCCTCTCCAATTGTTAGGAAAGGCTCTATCCCCTGCTTCTCACTTACTTTTTCTTCAGTCCTTCACATGTCAACCTTTACTCGTAATCTTCTTTCTATTAGTCATTTGACCTGAATACGGGAACGGTGATCGACTCTGGTAGTCTGGTGGATGGGCTCAACGTGTTTGATTCTTCCACTCCTGTCTATTCTCTCCGGGCTCTTTACACTGAACAGGCAGCCACCTTGGAGTCCTGGCATCGTCGGTTGGGACACCCGTCTATCCTATCTATGAAACATTTATTTCCTACGTTTCTGTTTGTATTAGTTGATAATTTTCATTGTGATGGTTGTGAACTTGGTAAATATCAACGTACTTCATTTAATCATGTTTCTACTCCTAGTTCTACACCATTTCATATCATACATAGTGATGTTTGGGGGCTTTGCCCTGTTGCTTCTATTTCTAGTTGTTTTTGGTTTGTAACTTCATTGATTGTTACTCTCACACAACAAGGGTGTACCTCATGAAATCAAAAAAAAGTTTTTTCCTTTTTTTCGGCGTTTACACAAAATGATTTCTACGCAATTTGACACCTCTATTAAGATTCTTCAAACTGATAATGGTCGTGAGTTCATTGACTCTCAATTCGACCACTATCTTGCTACTCATGACATTATCCATCAAACCTCCTGCGTGTATTTCACTATTTCCTCTCCCAAAATGGGTGGCTGAACACAAGAATCGTCACCTCTTGGAAGTTGTCCGATGTCTTCTTCTCCAGATGCACCTTCCAAAATACTATTGTGAGGATGTTGTTCTCATCGCCGCCTACTTTATCAATCGTATGTCCTCATGTTTCCTCGGGTATAACACTTTTCACACTCTTTGGGTGCCTACTACCAATTTGCAACCTCGTGTATTCGGTTGGGACTGTTTTGTCCATATTCATCAAAAGACTAAACTTGATGCTCGTACACAAGTGTGTTTTCATTGGCTATTCTCCTACTCAAAAAAGTTATAAATGTTTTGACCTAGTTCACAAGGACTTTGTCACCATGGACGTCACGTTCTGTGAATCTGAGAGTTATTATGGGGTCTCACATCAGGGGGGAACTCCTCTATGTTGGAAGTGAGCACCTTACCTCGAATTGATTTGTCGTCTACCTCTCTGTTACTCATTCCCCTAATATATCACTCTTCTTCGTTATCGTCTCCTATTACTCTTGTGCCAACTGTTGCAGCTCATGGTGTTAAACCCATGCAGGTTTACTCTCATCGTCCTAAGAGAACAAACACACGGTCCCCTATCAGATATATAGCACGGGGACGGAAACGAGATACGGGATATGATATGAAACGGATACGGGAAACGTGATTTTTAAAAAAATTAGGATACGAGAGATGTTTTTAATTATTTTAATATAAGTATTAATTAATATAAGAATAAGACAACTAACAAACTATTTGTACATATCTTGAATTATAACGAAAAAATTTAATAAGACTATATTATATATCATTGACATTTCATATAATACTATAAATAACATTCAAGAAAACAAGCACCATAAAGAACAATCTATCACATGTCCACATCAATACATCATTACATTAATTGAGAGCATTGTTTTGTTACATTCACATGCAAAATATCAAGTATAAAAATTAAACATTCTCTCCAATAGTATCAACTTCATCATCTTCTTCAATAATCGAGAGCTCCAACCTTGGTTCATCAAGCGATAGATTAGCTATCTCAAGTGTACCTACATCTTCGAATGACTCGAAGCCATCGCCGACAATATCCCACAATGTAGACTCTCCTTCAATGAAGACGAATATTGCTATGGATATTTATTAAATTTTTTGCACGTTGCGGTGTCATTCTATTCCTTTTCAAGTACAACAATAATAAGAATCTACAACACTTGTTTAATATCAGAGTACACCAAAATTGCCCAAAGGGCTACAATCATGACTCTCTCAAAAACTCACATCCGTAACTGACGGCAACGAAGGTAACGTCGTCTCAGGCCCTGTCACCATGCCTGGCTACCCTCCTGTATGACCTGTTGTTGCTGCTCTATCTGCTAGGTTTTCTCCTAAAATGGAAGACGTCGGCGCATGAAGAAGATGACGGTTGTACTAATAACTTCAATGCAATGGTTTGAGGCGAAGGGGCCGACGAGCCATGATTTATCCACCAAGTCTTTGGATCTAAGAGATAACGATTTTGAATTGAATCATAATCGTTTAAATCCCCCGATTTGTCAATGAACTTTGCATACTTCTTGGCGACCACATTACGCTCCATTAAGCTTGAAAAATACTTTTTCAAGCATTTAATTCTTTCTTTGCTAACTTCCGAATATTTATGAGGAGCAACTCTATTTGAATCCTCCGCTAGCCATTGTTCAATATAATATCTAGTAAAAAAATTGAGTTAAAAATCAATTATACAAATGACAAATATAAATTTATAATTAAAAAAGATACCTTGGATTCAATGAATGCGCAAAGCAATGAAGCGGAGTATTATTCTTGTTCTAACGATCCACTAGGATAACATGTACTACCTCAAAAAAGGTAGACACATCTTCTTCTCTTTTCCTCTCATGAGAGTAGATAGTCGTTCTCACCCTTTCAATTATTGTGTACCACATATCATATACTAGATGAAGACAAGTCTTATCCGTATCGCAAAAGCGAATAATGTCATATATTGGAGCGGTGAATGAAAAAATATGCAAGACCTTCTCTTTCACATGTCATCCAAGACCTTCTCTTTCACATGTCTCGTCTTTTTCATATCATCATCACGATATAGAAGTCAATGATCACTAATAACTATTCTTCGAAGTCCATTTTTTATAAGTTTGAATCATTTTAACATGATGATAATTGAAGCAAAACAAATTTCGGCTACACTCATTTTTTTGTACAACAATAGATTAACTGTTGAGTGGAAAATTCTAGCTACACGCATTTGTTACTACTATAAGTGCTACATAGAACTTAACATGGTGCTAACATTACAAACTCAAGTTTTGTGGAAGGAAAGTCATCAAGGGCAAGGGGAAAATCTGATCTCCATTACTTGTTTGAGTTGGTGTTGTTGGGGGATTATCAATATAAATACCATAAGCAAAATAGACATAATTTAAACAACAATGAAATTCATAACAAACAATGTTAACAAACTCATAATAAGATTGGATCATGTGAGAAATTCCTATCTACAATCATTTCTTTTGTACAACAATAGATTAACTGTTGAGTCGAAAATCCTAGCTACACTCAAATCAACTAGAGGGAAACTCAAGTAAACAACTTATCCAACTAACTAAAAAAATTTAAAATTCTAAAATATATATTTAAAATGGAACTTGAGAAAATATTTATTCTAGTAGAAAAAAGTAACCAAAATTGAACACCAAATACTTAAACTATCGAAATCGTTGAATCCTCCCAAAAAACCTTCTATTAGCAAGATTAAATTTAAAAACATTGATCTATAACTATCAGTTGCCTACTTATACAGACCATGTGATTCAAAGCTAATGGAAAAACAGTCTACACAAGGGGGAATTTTGTGAATTAACAGTCTAAGAAGAAGAAGAACCTGCGGAATCACAAAGAAGAAGAAGAAGAAGAAGAACCTGCGGTATCACGAAGAAGAAGAACCTGCGAAATCACGAAGAAGGACCTGCGGAATCACGAAGAAGAAGAACCTGCGGAATCACGCCTGCGGGATCGGGAGGGGAAGAAGAATTTGCGGAATCACGCCTGCGGGATCGGGAGCGGAAGAAGAATTTGCGGAATCACGCCGACGGATCGAGAGCGGAACGCCTGCGGGATCGGGAGCAGAACGCCTGCGGGATCGGAAGAGGAACGCCTAATGCGTAAAATGAAATACGCGACCTCTATATCTCACGGAATCGTGTATCCCCCTGCGGGATACGCGATGCCGAAAATAAAATATATATTTTTTAAAAAATGTGTTTCCTGGAGTTTCAGAAACGTGTTTTCGGACGTTTCCCGTATATGGTACGCATTCAAGTCGATACGTATACCATTTTTAAGTATCTGTGCTTCGTAGCCTATCAGAATGCAAGATCAAACTCTAAGGGAAGGTACTTGTACACAACACCTGTTATCTCAGTTTGTCTCTTATTCGTCTCTAACGACTTCCCATAGAGCTTTTTTCACTTCTTTGTCTGCAACTTCCATCCCTACATTATGGCAGGACGCCCTTTCTGATGAGAGGTGAAAGACGGATACACTTGAAGAAATGCATATCCTTGACAAAAACCGCACATGGACCTGGTACAGCTACCTAAAGGAAGACCGTAGTGGGATGCAAGTGGGTGTTCTCTGTCAAATAGAACGCCCCGAGTGTCGTGGAGAGAAAAAGGCAAGGTTGGTTGCAAGAGGGTACACTCAGATGTTAGGGATTGATTACCAAGAAACCTTTGCCTCGGTCGCTAAGATGAATTCTATAAGGGTCCGCATGTCGTGTGCTGCCTGTAAGGGATGAGATCTCAGCCAACTGGATGTGAAGAATGTGTTTCTTCATGGTGATCTGGAAGAAGAGGTATACATGGCTCTACCTCCTGGCCTTTCTCCTAGTGGATCTGAAGGGAAGGTGTGCAAGCTGAAGAAGGCTTTGTATGGCCTAAAACAATTTCTTATAGCTTGGTTTGGAAGATTCCAAAAGGTCATGACATGTTTTGGGTACTTTCATAGTAACGTGGATCATACCCTCTTCATCAAAAACAATAATGGGAAGTTGACAGCTCTGATAGTTTGTGGATGACATCATAATAACAGGAGACGATCAGGATGAGATCCAGGCTCTGAAAAAGAGATTGACAGAGGAATTTGAAGTGAAGGATTTGGGGAACCTCAACTACTTTTTATGTATAGAGGTTGCAAGGTCAAAATATGGAATTTTCATATCACAGAGGAAATATATATTTGACCTCCTTGAAACCTCAGGGATTATGGTTACTCTGTTTGTTCCATCTGAACAACAATTGGCTGACATCCTCACAAAGAGATTATGTACGAGTGTCTTTAAAGAGCTTGTTGGCAAGTTAGGCATGGCAGACATCACACGCCCAACTTGAGGGGGGGGGGGGGGGGGGAGTTGAGTTTTTCCAAAGTTTTATTTCCTTATTTTCTCTCATATGGTCTATTCTCCTCATTGTGTCTTATTACAACTCTTTAAATATCTCCGATGTGGATAAATACATTTGATTGAGTCCTCCATTCAACAAGAGATTTCCTTGGGAAAATTTTAAATGTTAGATTTGGAATTACCTTAAAATTTTGTGACACTAGTGGGACTACTGCGGGTGAAGCCAATGAGATGATTGGCCTTGGTTTAGTAAAAGCACAAGGGTGTATAACAGACCAGCAAACCAGCATATGATGCAATTTGATTTAATGATTTCACAAGTTGATGTTGCTTACTTTTTGACTTGCTTCTTGCCACGTTTTTTTTATTCCACACTTCTCTCCTCTTGGTTCTGCTCCCATATTTGTTGCTATAATTTTTACTGATTGTTTACATATTATGCATAAAATTAAGGTTAACAGTTTGCAAGTATCCTCGAAAATCTATAAATTCATGGTTGATTTTATCACCGGGGATTATATTTTTTCGAAGGCGATTAGTTTCATGCATCTTCAGAAAAGATGGGGTGCCATCATGTCATGTGCAGCAGCGTCCGGATCTTCTTCGGCCTCCGTATCTACCACCACAGGGCTGTGACTAAGTATTTTATCGGTTCGACATCTGGATGTTTCCAGAACGGGATCTATCATATTCTCGATGTGGTCGAGATCTCTCAACCTACATCGTTATTTTTATATGTCGCATTTTTATTTATGTTGTGCACGTCCTCGCGCAAGTTGATTTATTTTCCGAGCACGTTATTTGTTCGGGGTTGTAGTTGTATCGCGCATATTCCTTGCATTTGTTGCTCAGCTTATTGGTGTGACCATCCAATAAGACCATGAATAAAAAAAGTCAGTCAAATTAGGTAGTGTGAGACATAGGGCAAACTTTGAAATACCATTATTTAAGAGTTATTATCATTCCTGAAATGATAAATATCAAACAAAGCATTTTAAATATTAGAAATGATAATAACTAATTTATGTGAGAATGTCAAAGATCACTCCACTTTTTCTATTCCTGTGGCTAGAAGGCTATTAAAAACTTCTATGATATTTTAAGCCTTGTCAGACGGGTTTTTTTTGACCCCCCTTTCCCCAGGGGGAACTTAGATTTCAAATTCTTGAAATCCCTTCCAGGATTATTTTATTTGAAATCTGCTTGAAGAACTCAAAAACCTTGAGTTCGACCAAGAACCAAATATCACGTTAGAAATCTCATAATATAATGAAACTACTCGCTTCGCTAAAGAGTGCTTCGAACAAGAGACTCCCAATCTCTAGCTCTAATCCCTCCATTTAGCTACGCTCTTTTCTCTTCTTTTTTTCTACAAGTCACATCCCTCCGCTAGAAAGGAAGAATGGGGTTCGAGCCTTTTTATTACCTAAAATGACATACGTACTCATCTGAAAGTATCACGATCATCTCTATTCTACTTTGACTGAGACTGGGCTGCTTTGAAAACATGGAAAAGGGTGCACTCATGGGGGGGGGGGGGGGGGGGAATTTGAATACATAAGAATAGCAAAGGGAAACTTGGGGATTTGTCAAATTTCTTATCACAATGATTAAAGCCATTGGCAAGAACTCAATCAGGAGGTTCATCTTGATTACCTTGAGTCATGCTGAAATCAGAAACATCACGAAAGAGGAAGTGTCCCAGAGGATTAAAAAGATCTCCGCGTGTCGTTCTGTTATTGTTGCTAAAGAAAAGCATCAGGCGTCGAAGAAACATCAAGCAAGCTATGCTCTTCTCTACGCGCCTCATGCACTGAGTTGTAGCAAAGGAGACATGGATGTTGACTTTGCCTTGCCCGATTCTTCAATTACTGACAGCGCATGCATTCCTTTTCTGCCCTTCCTTATGACTGGCTGGACCCCGCCTATACCTATTTATTACACGGGAAGAACTCAAGCAGCGTGCCCATTTGACTTCCCTCCTGACATATCTTTTTTGATTGCCCAGCTTTCAATTTCAAACTAGCTTGCTCTGAGAGGAAAGCGGAAGCTAAAGCTCTAATGAAAAGAGAGGTTTTTCTTCGAAAACTATTACTGCAGATCAACATTTTTCTTCCTAGGCTGTGACGCTTCCTGTTGAGTACACAATGTTGACTTGAAGTTCGTACGAGAAAGACAATTATAAAGAATGGGACTTCAACAATTTTTTGAGATTCTATTCTTTAATATAACATCAACATAACAAGAACATTCTAAAGCGATATAGACATTTATCCCATCCATCAACCGAGAAAAACACCTGCGTTACACCTCAGTAGCGTTGTTGGTAGAGCGGTCGTCTCTGACTAGTCGTAGGTTCGAATCCTACCTGAGAAAAATGTCAGACTTGCAAGAAATTTCACCCTTTTTATGTTTCTTTAAGGGGACTTGTCACCGGTGGCAAAGAGGAAGAGATCAAGACGACTGGAGTGGTCCTCTGTCTAAATGAAGTGGGTTTCCCATAGTGGAACCGAGGAACTAGAAGTCAGCCGATTTGAGGGTGGGCGACTTCCTAGGGCCTTTTTTGTGGATAGGTATAAGTCGGCATTTCTGACGAAAAAGTAGAGGTGAATGGCTTCCATTACTAGTCTAATTACATGATCAGTTACCGCTCGCACCTTACATAAAATGACGTCAGTATAGAAGGAAGCGCAAAAAGCAGTTTGAGAATCCTGCCCCCTCTTAACTGACAGCTTTTTAAGGAAGTGGGTGCTTTCGTTTAAGCAAGTAGTCTGAAATGTCTCTAATCTGGATGAGTGAAACGAAGGTGCTTGCGTCTATTAAGAGTCTTTGCATGGCAACCTCTAAATGAAAAAGCCTCTTTTGATGGAAAAAACCACTGGCGATTTCCGACTCAGTCTTTCTTCATTTTGAGAGCAAGGCGGCGCTAGTTTCTTTTCTCTGAAAAGAGATCGCTAGTTTCATTTTAGAAGAAAAGAAAGCACTTTTTTTTGCTTGGAATTTGGAATGGAAGAAGAAAATGAAAGACGAACAACCGCGCTGGTCGTAATAGATCGACTTGAATGCTGGAGCAAGAAGACGCATTCAAGTTCCATTTCAGGGAAGGACGACGTATCATGATACTTTCTGTTTCGTCGAGCCCTGCTTTGGTCTCTGGTTTGATGGTTGTACGTGCTAAAAATCCGGTACATTCCGTTTCGTTTCCCATCCCAGTCTTTCGCGACACTGCTGGTTTACTTATTTTCTTAGGTCTCGACTTCTCCGCTATGATCTCCCCAGTAGTTCATATAGGAGCTATTGCCGTTTCATTCCTATTCGTGGTTATGATGTTCAATATTCAAATAGCGGAGATTCACGAAGAAGTCTTGCGCTATTTACCAGTGAGTGGTCTTATTGGACTGATCCTTTGGTGGGAAATGTTCTTCATTTGTGATAATGAAACCATTCCATTATTACCAACCCACGGAAAGACGACCTCTCTGAGATATACGGTTCATGCCGGAAAGGTACGAAGTTGGACTAATTTGGAAACATTGGGCAATTTACTGTAAACCAACTATTTTGTCTGGTTTTTGGTTCCTAGTCTGATTTTATTAGTAGTCATGATTGGGGCTATAGTACTGAATATGCATAGGACTACAAGGGTGAAAAGATAGGATGTATTCCGACGAAATGCGTTGGATTCTAGGAGGACTATAATGAGGAGGACGACAGACCAAATCGACATCTCGCTCACGCCTCCCGGTCGGCCCTGTTTGCGACCAGGGGAGGGGCGCGCAGCGATGTCGCTATCGCTCATGACTTTGATTGTAGGCCCGCCTCCTCCTTCATTCGTGAAGCAGTAGCTTCCGCGCTGCCTACAGACGTGACCCCTACCTTTTCAAACCGCTACTGGCCTGCTAACCAGGATCGTCAAGGTGAACCTGACTCTATCCTAATCTGTATCTTTCTAGCGCCTTATGTCAGAACAAAAGAAGACGCTTCGCGCCTCTTTCTCAGTCTAAGATAGGGGAGCGGGGGGTGAGCAATTCCACTCACGGAGAGCTCATCACTCTCCTGCGTACGGTTCAAAGTGTTTGCAATTTTGAAAGATCGCACTATGAGGCAGCTGGGCGGTTTAGGGTATATAAAGGTATCGCTCAGTTCACCTGAACTAAGCTATAGCTTCAATCAGTCCGTACAACACCGGATTTGGTTGTAGCGAAACTGACTACTTGGTTCATGGACCAAGCGCCCCCCCTCCTGCTGATCATGTGTCGGCAGGTCCAGGCGAACACGTGCCTTCTCTCTTTTAGAACAGATTCACAAGCGCACTATGACTGAATTCTTTCATATCATCGAGCGCTTGGGTACTCGTCGGAACTGGCTCCGCACTTTGGAAAGTGCTCGACGCTTGCTGGGAGGTTCTTACTTTACTTAGGTGTGAAGATCCAGCTTTGCGTCTTTGGTAGGCTGACTAAGGAGCACAGCCTTGCGATGTGCTATATGGTCCGATACATTGTACGTTTGCATCGAACCCTCTTCGTAGGGCATTCAAAGGCGTATAAGTACGCCTTATGTGGTACTAGTAAGACCTCCTGACGTCCTTCGTGCGTATCCTTGACCGCGTCGGGAATACCCAGGTTTAGACCTCCGTCTTAAGAATTTCATAGTTGACGGAGATCTAGGAGTGGTGCGCCTGAGACTGAGCTTATGCTCATTCTCCCCAAAGGCGTGTGAACCCCGAGACTATACAGGGTCAGGGATATACACGGGTGAGAGATCTCGTTAGAGAAATCATAGCGAGATCAGCCTCTATCCGTCTCGGGGTATTCACCAACAACCACGCAAATCCCGCTTCAACTTGCTCTCCAACTAGTCGAGCCCTCGTGGCCTCACACATCTTTATATAGAAACCCTGTTGATAGAGTGTCTTAGGCGAAGAGAGACAAGCGCTGAACGGCACGTCTTTCCAGTGGATGTGCTAGCTGTTAAGAACTTGTACCTCCCCGCCCCCCCGATCGCCAGGACGAATACAGCTTCGTCGCTACGCAACGAAAGAGAAGATTACGAATGAAGGTGACTTACCCACGGGTTTAGGGTATATAAAGGTGAACAAGGTGTTCCGATCCTTTGTTGTGTAGGGATTTCGTTGCTACGGGAAAGCCATTCACTGGAAAGACGTGTCGTTGATCTTGTTCCGATCCTTTGTTGTGTAGGGATTTCGTTGCTTCCCTTTAGTAAAGAGTAAAGTAAGAGAATGAAAAGAGAAGGAGTGAGCAGCGCTATTGTTCTCGCTTGTGTTGATATTTGATCTTGTTTTTCCCTTTTTCAGTTAGCATCACATGTTGTACATTTCATTAAGGAATTATTTGCAAGTAGAGAAGTGGCACCGATGGTAGAAGTGGGTAATGCAAACTGGCCTAAATTATCTACAGAGGATCAGTCTATGCTACTTGCTGAGGTAGAAGAGTTGGAGGTGAAGAATGCTTTGTTCTCCATGAAAGGATTGAAGGCACCTGGAAAAGCCCGATAAATAGCTAAACATCAGGCTGGTTCCTAATACGCAAAGGCGCGCCAGCTCTCGACCAAGAACCTGACGGTATCCAACCTCTATTTTCCAACGGAATTGGGAGGTAGTCAAAGGTAAACTAATAGAATTTGTGAAGCTGGATGGTCTGACTTGGAGCTTTGTAAGGCTAACATAACTTTGATTCAAAAGAAGGAAAACCGAAAACCCGACTTCTATTGTATCCTATAAGTTTGCTAAACACTACTGAGAAGGTCATTTCAAAGGTGATAGTTGGGAGACCCTACAAAACTGAGTGGGGCCTTTTCAGAGCCTGGTAGAGGCACATCAGAGAATATTAGAGTCACACAAGAAATGTACTATGATGCGCATGAAGGGGAGGCAAGGAGGAGTCATATTCAAGTTTTGAAAGCCCTACGGTAATGCTTCGGGAAAGCCATTCACTCGCTTTCGGATCGACATACTAACATACGATCTTTCCTAATTGAAAAGTGACACGATTTCAATGTCAGTCAACAAAAAACACACTTTCGTTGCCCCATGCCTGTTCGCTCAACCCAAGGTGCGAAGCGAAAGTTAGCCGATTGAAATGACTTCCAAGCGCTAATCTAATAGAAAGCACATACAGCCTGGAAAGCTTCGAAAGAATACAATTGCCCCCAAAAAACACCATCCCCCCCGAAGGAAGAAGGGCTGACGGCTAGACCGACCTGGCATGTTCCCTGGAGCCCCAACCACCCAACTAAGCTAAGCCAGCATAGCCCCGCACAAAAGAAGGGAAGCAAGGCCTAGGCTAAATCCTAGGACTCCAACAATTTGAGACAAATCAGACAAATTCTAGGGTTCTAAATAGCATAGAATCTCTTCCAAAATAGAGAAAGAATCTCTTAGTCTTATGAGAATAAGAAAGATTAGTATTCTTTCTAGAACAGGTTAAAGACGACACAGTAGTAGAGGGAGTTGAACTGGGTAAAACAAACAAGGAAAGGCGAACGCCAGTGAAGAAGACGACAGGGGACTTTCTTGCTTGAGTAGAAAAGGGAACAGTAGTTTGGGTTCTCATGTATGTTTGTGTGAATTTGGGAGATTCTTGATTGTATGTGCGGGCATACTATTCCGCCTATTTCGGGAAGTTGATGATCAACGTTCTTGGTCCTGTCCCGTACTCTATCTATCGGCCTCAACTAAATTGAATCAATGGCTTTTTTTTTTAGCCACATTCAAGCTTAGGAAAGCAAGTCAAGATTGTTTCCTTTTTTTATAGCTCCCAATAGACTGAAATGGGGAATCCCATCTAACTATCGCTGAAGTCAAGAGATGAGGCTTCAACTAGACAGATCGACGAGATTACTTACTCAATTCCCCACCCAGAATTAGGATGATGCTAGAAAGGGGGCTTTGCAAGGGTCGATAATTGTCTGACGAAAATCAAAGAAAATGACTATGTATGAGAACGAGATGAATGACTACTTTGCAATGTGAAAAAACCATTCTGACTCTCATTCTATTATGTTAGTTATTCAAATGAAAAGCTGCTTAATGTATATCAAAGGATTTTGAAAGCAGTCCCTCCTATCCAACCACCCACCACTATGATATTGGCTATTGGATTTGGATAGGCCGATCCTGAAAGGGATAGAGTAGCCGTTGAAAGAGGATTCCTTCTCTTCTCTCTCTTCACTTCAAAAGGAATTGAAAAGACGCTCGCCGAGTAGCACAGTAAAGAAGCTGGTTGACCTATGCTATGGCCTTGAAGGATTTGGCCTCGTTAGCTCGCTTACTCTGATATTCGCGAGTCACTGATAAGCTTCGACGGTAACCTTCTTCCTTCCCTTTATGGTCTAGCTTTGATTTCACTCTTGATCGAAAGGATGGTCGCGCTACTAGTCGTCAAAAAGTTCTCCGTCTTCCTGTACATCTCACTCTACCTGTAGGAAGTCAATGGGAATGGGTTCTAACCTAACTAATCAGAGTGGTGCGGACGGATCGTCTGTCTTGCTTGCTATCTACGTTATCTACAAGAAAATGTACTAAAAGGACGAAATTTACTACCTGAGAAAAACTAGATCGGAACCTCCTACCGAATCAAATCGCCCCCTAATCAGGAGGTTCATCTTGATTACCTTGAGTCATGCTGAAACCAGAAACATCACGAAAGAGGAAGTGTCCCAGAGGATTAGAAAGATCTTCGCGTGTCGTTCTGTTATTGTTGCTCCAGAAAAGCATCAGGCGTCAGAGAAACATCAAGCGCTAGGGTTTCATTTTCATGTTGTTGTGCTCAACGACAATGCTTCGAAAAATCACGCTACCTCCATTATTCGGAGGAGATTTCCTGAGTTCGACGGGCGTCAGTGTGAAGTTACCTTTCACAGGGGATGGAACTCTGTTTGCGTGTATGTATGTAAGGGACGTTTTGTTTTTTTTGTACTAGTTGGTCTTTCGGTTCGACAAAGAGAGTGATGAGACAAGGTGAGCATTGAGCGCAGATCTTCTTCCGTCAGTTTCCGCGTTGTTGGGCTCGTTTTCTCATAAAGAGTTGGAAAGCGCTATGAAGCATTTTCGTGATCTATATGCAAGACACATGCAAAGAGCCGACTGACTCGCCGCAGATGCTCTTTCATCTTTCATCAATCAAATCAATTAGTAAAGCGGATTTCTTCCTTGACTCTATCATCGTCTTTCTTTGTTCAAGTATGGAATTCTCTCCCAGAGCTGCGGAACTAACGACTCTCTTAGAACATAGAATGACAAACTTTTTCACCCATTCTCAAGTGGATGAGATCGGTCGAGTGGTCTCAGTTGGAGATCTTCAACCTTGACAAGAAAGAGCTTATTCACGTCAAAGAGCCAAACGGGAGGCTATCTATAACAAGCTTCTCGTTGAGCTGAGTGCTAACATCTGCTCAGATAAGAACTTCCCTAATATTCATCTCTCTTCTTTGCCCTCTTTAGAGGCTTTATCATCCTTAGCGGATTAACACTCCCTCTTTAGAGGCTTTTTGAGAAGACGGCAATGAACCGTGCTGACGAACCGGAATGAGACTTTTTGGAAAGCTAGCTAAGTTCTTTCAGAGCCGGAACCTGCTAGCTCGATCCGGCCAGCTCACTATCAATGATGAACTGATAGATAGTCAATTGACTAGAAACGATTGGTAAACTCCATCCCTAGGACTAGCAGGAGTTGATTCTCTCTTGCCTCAGAGTAGTAGGACTGGGAGTTGGCTCTGACTTTCTAAGCTTTCTTTTGTTTCTAATGGTTAGCTGAGATTCTTTGGGAACTCACTCACGGGAACAACTTTTCACTGGTACATCGGTCTAACCCAAGCCCCAAACTCAGTTTGGGGGCAAATAGAGTCTATGTTTCACTCCCCATATTCAATTTCTCATAGAAAGGTAACAATGTGTTCAGAGAACATGAAAGGATTCTAAGAAATCTTTACTTAGCACAGGGTTCGTGTTCGTTTTCTCACTTAAGGCCCCTCCGTACAGTTAGCCAGCTGAGTCAATGACTAGTTAGTTCGGATGATTCGGTGGTTCTGCCCCCTTATCCCAACTTAGTCGGGTGGATGGAGAGGGAAACATAGACTCTATCTTGGTTGAATTGCTTTAGGTGATTTAGAAGCTTTCTCTAGATCTGCTCAGATGATGCCTTGATCATTCAACAGCCATGGTTTCCGTTTCAACTGTCATTCCTGATCTAACGTGTCTTTGTTTTCTAGGTCGGAGTACTGCCTTAGGAGAGGATTGTAGGGACTGAGGGCGGCTGAACATCATGTATTAAAGAGGGCCTCTCTAACAAGTGAAATCTTACTGTGATATATAGAAAGAGAAAGGGTTATATTACGGTCATCGGCTCCTACGAGAACTAATACAGACTGAGATGGAACCGTAAAAGCAGCCATGAACGAATATAAAAAGGCATTACTTAGTTTAAGATAGTTCTTGTTCAGGTTCTGAAAGAACGAGGCTGGTAGTGCACTCTGACGCCTTCCAGAATCGGGAATATACTAAATCGGCGAACCGGGAATAGACTAAAAGGCAGCCAGAAAGAAGAACAAAATGGCGAGACATCATAATCCTCGTCTTTTTCCTCATCCAGCGCCATTGTTCAGCTCGTCTACCTCAACTCCAGTGCAGCACATTGCCCGTTTCGCCACTCCTCGATCTTTTGAAGCTCCGGCGAACTTCGCTGACTCGTCGTTCGCCATCCTCTGACGGGATCGAGCTTCCTCTACTCTGTTGGAGGAAACTTCCAACCTCAGGCGTCGGACGAAGCTCCCTCCGAACTCTTGCCGACTCCGGACGAAGCTTCCTTTAGTTTCCAGCTTCCCGGCTCACATCCCGCTCACAGCAGGTGTTTGAACCTCCACCCAAACCTGCAACCTCTGCTTCCTGCTACAGCTAAAGCACGGCTAGACCTTTCCTAGTTGTCATTTGACTGATGGTATGGCCCACAACTCTTCCACTGCTCTTAATTGCTAGTATACTTTTATGTTTAAAATGGAATGCTCTAAAAATCAGAGTTTGCCTTAGTCTCAAATTACCTATTTGTCGTTAATTTCGAATTTTTTGTTTTTACCTTCTTACCATCGCTTGTGGAATGCGTTCAATCTTATTTAATCATTGTGGCAATGTATTACCGTCGCGGGAAGGTGGAGAGCGGTCGGGTATCACCCGGCGAAGTTGATGTCGCCCGGCGGTGCGAGAGAGGAGGAGAGGCGGGAGAGAGATAGAGGGAGAGAGTTAGGGTTGAGAGAATTAAGAGGGAGCAGCCCCCTTCCTTAGTTAAGTGATCCAAAGATACTCAAGAGTCCAAACACACCCCCTTATATAGTGAAGGTCCAATACAACAAAATAAAATTAAACTGAAATTAAAATAAGCTGAAGTTATCATCCGGTCCTCTGCGGGTCAGTCGGCCTCCGGTACTTGTGCGTCGCGAGCCCCCTCCTCGGGGCCGTGAGCCGGCCCGCCTTCGCGTGTAAACTCGTCATGCCGGCTCCTCCGGCTACAGCTCGGTAACAATACCGCCATCTGGGAAATTGGTCTTGTCCTCAAGGCAGTAGTCTGGAAACTGTCGACGGAAATCGTCATGTAGGAGCCAAGTGGCTTTGTTCGTCGGGCAGTGTCGCCAGGCGACGCGGATCTCTTCCGGGCTGGCGTCCACGGGTAAGTGGTGTCTACGATCGAGAATGGCCTGGGGGTACAAGGGCTCGGACCCGGAGTACTCGAGGTCGGCCAGAATGTGGTCCACTACGGGATGGTCGCCTACCACCCGTCGGAGCTGGGAGACGTGAAAAAACGGGTGAATGTGACTGTCACTGGGTAGGCGGAGCCGGTATGCCACAGCTCCGATGCGACTGATGACCTCGAATGGCCCATAATAGCGTGGTGCCAACTTCGGGAAAGGATGCCGCGCGACAGAAAGCTGGCGGTAATGCTGCAGTTTGAGGAAGACCTTCTCACCCTCTAGGAAGGTGAGATCTCGGCGCTTACGATTGGCGAAGGAGACCATCTTTGCTTGGGCTCGCCGAAGATGATGTTTCAAGCTGTCGAGGATGATGTCCCGATCCTGCAGGTGATCGGCCAGGCTGGCTACGGGGCATTCCCCGGGTAGGTGGCGGTTTAGGAATAGCGGTGGGCGGCCATACACCGTCTCGAATGGGGAGGTATGTGTTGCATGATGATACGCTGTGTTATACGAGTATTCCGCCCAACATAGCCATTTGGCCCACGTGTCTGGCCGCTCTCCAATGAAGCAGCGAAGATATGTCTCTAGGCACCGATTGAGTACTTCTGATTGCCCGTCAGACTGTGGGTGATCGGCTGTGCTCATACGGAGACGGGTACCCTGCAGGAGGAAAAGGGATGTCCAGAAACTGCTGAGGAACAAGGGGTCCCAGTCACTGACTATGGAGCGGGGAAACCCATGCAGTCGTACAATGTCGGCGATGAAAGCGCTGGCCACCGTGGCTGCTGTGTATGGATGGCGCAGGGAGTTAAAGTGCGCGTACTTGGACAGGTGATCTACAACCACCAATATGCAGTCGAACCCGTTCGAGCGAGGTAGCCGGGTGATAAAATTCATAGCAATGTCTTCCCAGATGCGTTTTGGAATCGACAGGGGTTGTAGCAGGCCGCCGAGAAACATAGCCTCGTACGTGGCCTTCTGGCAGGGAAGGCACGCGGCCACATGGGCCTTCACCTGGCGGAACATCTGTGGCCGGTATAGGGATGCTGCCAGTCGCCTGTAAGTGCGGAACGCTCCCGCGTGGCCGCCGGCCGGGGTGGCATGGAACTCGTCTAGTAACCGGGGTATATTCGGGGAGGAAGCGGAAAGGACAAGGCGTCCCCGGTGGAATAAACGGATCCCCGCGAGCGAGTAGGGCGGATGAGCTTCTGGATTCGCCAAGAGGGCCGTCTGGATGGCCGCAAGGTGGGGATCCTGCTCGACTTCCGACTGAAGGGTGGCCGCATCGTCCCAAACCGGCCGAGAACTGGCCGCGAGCTTCAGGGCGTGTGGTTGTCGGGATAAGGCGTCTGCCGCCCGATTCGACTGGCCGGGGCGAAACTCAATGGTGAAATCATAACCCAATAACTTAGCCACCCAGACTTGATGTGCCGGAGTTGCGATTTTTTGTTGCAATAAGTAGCGGAGGCTGTGATCGTCGGTACGGACCACGAAAGGACGACCCAAGAGATATGGCCGCCAGTGTTGGACCGCGAGCACACGGGCCATGAGCTCGTTTTCATAGGTTGAACGGCTCCGGATTGAGGAGGAGAACGTGCGACTGTAGTAGGCGATGGGCCGGCCACCTTGCATGAGGACCGCCCCTACGCCGGTGCCAGAGGCGTCACATTCGACGACAAAAGTTTGATGAAAATCAGGCATGGCCAAAACCGGTCCTTGCACGAGGGCGGTTTGGATCGCGGAGAAAGTCATCATGGCGGCGGGTGACCATGAGAAGGGGCCTTCCTCCGAAAGCTTGAGCATCTGGGTGAGTGGGCGAGTCAACGCCCCATAGTCCTTGATGAACCGCCGATAGTAGCCGGTGAGCCCGATAAATCCACGGACTTCCCGCAGAGATGTAGGAGTCGGCCACTGCATGACCGTCTGGATCTTATCCGCGTTCATGGCCACGCCGGCGGCCGAAATAGTGTGGCCCAAGTAACACACGGTCGTTGCCCCGAAAGAACACTTCTTGCGGTTGAGGACTAGTTGGTGTTGCCACAACGTCAAGAATGTGCACCGCACGTGATTAAGGTGTGCCTGCCAAGAACGACTAAACACCAACATGTCATCAAAGAAACCGAGCACATACTTACGGAGAACTGGGCGGAAGATCTCATTCATTGTTGCTTGAAACGTCGTTGGCGCGTTGGTGAGGCCGAACGGAATGACCAAGAATTCGAAGTGACTGTCATGCGTCTGAAAAGCGGTCTTCGGCACGTCATTCGGGCGAACCCGGATTTGATGGTACCCGCCCGGAGATCCAACTTCATGAAGTATGCGGCCCTGTGTAGCTTGTCCAACAGCTCCTGTATCACTGGAATGGGGTACCTATCCGGTACTGTGACCTTGTTGACCTCCCTGTAGTCGACACAAAAGCGCCAACTCTCGTCTTTCTGGCGCACCAACAGCACCGAACTGGAGAAGGGACTGGCACTGGGTCTGATGGGGCCGCCCAGCAACATCTCCCGCACGAGGCGTTCGATCTCGTCCTTTTGAGCGTGCCCGTAGCGGTAAGGGCAGACCGACACGGCTGCTGCCCCAGGTTGGAGCACAATCGGATGATCGTTGAACTATTACAGGCTTGGAAGTCCCTGGCCAAGGGTGGGGAGGGTGAATCCGCGAAAACCGGCAGAAGCAATACTGAAAAGTCCATGTCCGCCACCCGAGTAAGAGTGAGTGTCGATATGGGCGACCGACCCTCTAAACGGCATGTGCGACACATGTGTTGAAACAACATGGTCATGGCGGCCCAATTGACGCGGACATCCCCTAGAGTCTGGAGCCATGTCACTCCTAAGATGACATCGAGACCTCCCAATTCAAACACATAAAACTCCACCGTAATAGTGCAGGAACCAACGGACAAGGTGACCCCGTCACACTGTCCGAGAGTCGGTCGGCGGCGGCCATCCCCAAGGTAGACCGAGAAGGTCGGGGATGGAGAAATCGGCAGGGCGAGGTCATGTGCTCGGGGGGGCCGAAATGAAGTTGTGGCTTGCTTCACTATCTACCATCACGATCACCTGTTTGCCGAGGATCACCCCGGTCATCTTCATTGTCCGGGGTCCGGTAAGTCCGCCCACGGAAAAGAACGGAAGGTCAAGCACATTGAGGGCCGCCCCCTCGGCCGGAGCGGGAGGGTCGTCATCCGGTATGGCGAGTGCGTCGAAGTCGGCCATGGTGACTTTAGGCTCGTAATCGCTGAAAACTGCATGGAACTCCTTGACGGTACACATATTGGGGAGAATACGGTTGGCGGCACCGGAAACACAACCCCTTGCGGCGGAGTTCGTTGAAATCATTATTGGAGATACGGTGCGGGTTGTCGGTGCGGCCCTGTCGGACGCCCCCTGGAAGTGGGGGCCGATCCCGAGGCACGTGCAGCCGGGGTGCATGGTGGCCCAGGGGTGGGGTCGGCCGAAAGCCAAGGTCCGCCTCCACCGCACGAGCAAGCTCCAATTCCTCTGAGACGGTGCGGGGGTGATGAGTTCGAATGCGGGAGTGGATGGCCGGAAGAAGTCCTTGAAGAAAGAACCTCAAATAGTGGTCGGGTGGGAGACCCGGCACCTGTGTTACCAAGGCAACGAACTCGTCGATGTAAGCGTCCAAATCCGTCGTCTGGAGGGCACTGCAAAGGTGCTCTATGGCCGAGCCGGTGTAGCGCGGGTGGTAGCAAGTGATCATCTCCTGCTTTAACTAATGCCAGGAAATGGAAGGCTAGACTTGGCGGAGCCAGCGCGCAAAATGAAGGGCAGAGTTGCTAAGGCCGACCACCGCCGTGCCGACCCGATCCGTCGGCGGTGTAAGATTGAGGTCGAAAAATTGTTCAGCGCGGGCGATCCAGCCCAAGGGGTTGACACCAGAGGAGGGAATATCCAACAATGGTGAGGCCCGCGCGGATGTTGGCGGGGGAATCGCGGGCGGAACCGGCGGGTGTAAGGGGGGCATCCCTAAGATGGATGTGGCGTCGGTCGCGGAGGTCTAGCCGGACGGCATGGTGGTGGAGATCGGGGCTGGAAAGGAATCAAGGCGGCTGAGGAGGAGCGCCTGACCGGCGACAAGGGCGTCGATGGAGGATTGGAGAGAGTCGAGGCTGGCGGTCAAGTCGAGCGCGGGTATCGTACGTGCCCTCGTGGCCGTCGGTGAGATGGGCACGGGTGTTAGGGGCCATCGGCGAGCACGGAAAGGATCCGGCGGCATGCAGGCGGGCGGAGCGACAGGTCGGACCAAATATTACCGTCGCGGGAAGGTGGAGAGCGATCGGGTATCGCCCGACGAAGTTGATGTCGCTCGGCGGCGCGAGAGAGGAGGAGAGGCGGGAGAGAGATAGAGAGAGAGAGTTAGGGTTGAGAGAACTAAGAGCGAGCAGCCCCCTTCCTTAGTTAAGTGATCCAAAGATACTCAAGAGTCCAAACACACACCCTTATATAGTGAGGGTCCAATACAACAAAATAAAATTAAAATGAAATTAAAATAAGCTGAAGTTATCATCTGGTCCTCTGTGGGTCAGTCGGCCTCCGGTTCTTGTGCGCCACGAGCCCCCTCCTCGGGGCCGTGAGTCGGCCCCTTCGCGTGTAAACTCTCCATGCCGGCTCCTCCGGCTGCAGCTTGGTAACATAATGCTAAATGTTTAAGTGCGTTTGCGAGACCACAGTCGACTATGGCAAGAAAAAGCTAGTGAAAATTTCCGCTAGCGCCGCCGTTTTTCAAAGTTCTCAATTTTAACATTTAAAATATAATTTGGGGAATTTTGGAATACAACAGATGTTAGTTAAGAGTAAGTCATTATAAGTCTTGTAGCCTATTTAAAAGCATGTGTTGTTTGTGAGAAGGTATCCAAGAAACTTAATTCTATTTCCTTTGTCTTCAAGAGATTATGATAGCTCTCTCTCTCTCTACGAGCACACACCACCTAGGGAGCAGCGGTTCCGGCTCCATAGTATACTTTGACTCCGTCTTTTCCGCCTTCGACCATCCTCTGGCAACACAATTGGCATTACGGGCTAGGCCCATAACAGGTCCCTTATATATGCTACGCAAACATTATGGTACTAGTTGAAAAGAGGATTTCCACAACACAAAAGGTACAAGAGAGGAAAAATAGTAATGCATGAAAAAAATAATTAATACTGTCAATACTCTTACTAAAATAATATTGGTTATTTCAGAATTCAATGTATGATAAATTTATGAGTCTGGCAGTTTCAACATATGAATACAAATTATTTACTTTTGCACATTCTTTTAACTTAATAAGTAGCGGGCTTACAGTAAGTTTGATTGATATGGAATGGAACTACTCCTAAGAACAGAAAACTAGAGTAACTTGGATGTTCCCTTAATCAAAGATGGCTCTATTATTTCAAAAGATTCTACTCAATGATAAAACTGAACATATCAGGAGCAAGATAGCATCAGTAAATAACAAAAGCTATATGAAGAAAGTACATATTAAACAAGAATAATACTGAGACAACCCTCCAACATATTAAACGAGAATACTACCATCAACAAACTATGATAAATCAATTTAACAGTCCAATTATCATAATATTTTGCTCCCTCAATCATGCAAAAATCTCAAAATTCCTCGCTTCCGTGATGTCATATATCTTGCAACAGGAAGTTCAGAAAAAACAGTAATAGTCAAGTTTCACATTGAAGATTGGCATAGGTTCAGCAAAAACTAACCACTTTTCTTTTCTCAGGATCTCTGAATGCTAGATTACCAAGATCTTTCTGTGGAAACAACTTCGCTTCAGGTAAAATGTATGATAGGAAAGATAATGCGCTCAAAATGGTGGCTGATGGTGTCACTTCTTCTGCAATCTTAAAAATTCAACAAAATAAAGATATCTCTGGCTCGAATTGAACATATAACATAGCAAAAAGAGCAAAACTATCTATGTCAAAACACACAAGAAAAAAAAAACAGATCAGGAATGATATATAGAAACTATATCAAAAGATCTTATTGAGTATTGCAATTTTGAATAATAAAAATAAAGACAAATAAAATAGGAATCTGCCAATATGCTAACCCATTACTCTGGTCCTAAAGAAAAAGTACATTTTTGAATGGAAATCAAATCTTTAATAATGACTTCTATTTAAGTAAAAAAATTGAGCTAGCTTTGCAGATGATAGACATGATGTTATGGGCCTACTTTGGGGCTTCATCGGAACCAGATGTGTGAATTGTGGGAGGGAAGTGGGTAATAATTGGAGGCGATGGTGGAGCAACCATAACTGCGGTGATCATAGGAGCTACGTCAAGCGTTGGAGTAACCATAACTGTGGCGGTCAGAGGAGCTACTTCGAGCGCAAAAGCGTAGGTGGGATCGATGACTCCGATAGTGGGATCAATTGTAACATCCGAAATTTGACGCAGAAATTTAATTTTAATTGTAGGGTCGAGTCGCGACAGTTTTTGATCGAGGCAGCGCGCCGTCTAGGTAAAATGTTATGTTATAATGTTTGTCATCATTAGTGAGAAGTATTTTTCTTTTAAATTTAGTAACGATGCGCGATAAGATTAATTGTGTTCATAGGAATTAATGTGAATTAGCTCAATGGGGTGCCAATAGTATTTTTCTCCCCCCTCTCTCTTGCGGTTAATAAGTAAAAACCAGAAGCCAAGTAATAAACTCCCGCACGACTCATTTCCACGGGAAAGAGGAAAAAAAACCGCAGCCCGCAGTCCCGTCCCGTCTCCCGCACGCAGCGACCTCGTCGCCTCCCGCAAGCTTCTCTGGCGCCCGATCCTCCTCCGAAACCTTTCTCCGATCACTCCTTTTCCCTCTACGAGAGCCGGTGGACATTCCTTTTCCTTCCTTGGCCGTGGAAGTGTCGGATTCAACCCTAACCGGTGGAACTTGGAATCGTTCGTTTCCGGTGAGTTTATTTCTTCCTTTTCTCCATTTCCTCTCAGAAATCCTTCGATTTCGGAGTAGTATAACCTAGGTTTTCATTTTGATTGTCCTATTTTAGGTTTTGGTGTTCATAGTTCACCACGGATTTTGTGTGAAACGCATTGGGAACCTCAATCGCTATACGTAAAGGTAATATGCGAGGTTTAGCGCATGTATTTTTTTGTAACCCTAGATGTTTTGGAGATTTTCCACCGAAAATCCTAAAAGGGGATCAATTATGAAAATAGGTTTGCCTTAAATTGCAGGACTCTAGCAGGTTCGAGGCAGCACTCTGAGTTTTCCATACAGAAGAATTTCCTTCGGAAGAGCTAATGTCGCCGCGCCGCGTGTACGAGCGTCGCAGCACCTCTGTAAGGAAATTCTAAATTCTTTTAGTTAGACATATCAAATAATTATATTTTCATACGCATGAGTAGGTTTCGTACAACCATCATAACCATGTATAGAAAAGTGTGGCCATAGAAAAATAATCGTGAAAACCGTATGTTAACGTCTTCTTCCATAACCACGTTAGTAAAGTCATGAACAGTTATTTAAGTACGAAATTCTACCCGTGTACGTAAGTTTAGAGATTGTCCAACGAAGGGCGCGAAGGTCCCTTCAAGTCGACCACGAGAAAGTCAAGGGTCGTTCAGTAGTACACCAGAAAAGATATCCCATGCAGAGTAGCGTCAGACCAAAAAGGTCAGTAGCACATCAGTCTTTTCGTGTTGGTAGAGGCGCACTACCATCCTCATAGGGCATATGATATCCTATGAGTTTCAGAGTCTTGGGAGTTGACTCCCCTTGAGACAGTTAGTAGATTCGAGACCATATCCGCGCGACACTAGAACAATTGAGTTCGTCAGATGGTCTCGGGTCGTCAGTTTCAGATTTTGCGCGTTAGGAGCTACTCTGCCTAGAGCCTTCCCAGTAAATGTGTAGACTAGAAGCCACCTAGAACTCAAGTACAGACTTGATGTGAGACAGTACAATAGTTAGTAAACGTCAGGACTTGGGTAAATGAACGGAAAGTCGTGAATATATAACTAATAGTGTGTTCACCAGAAAGTATAGGAAAATGATGCATAACATATAACATAAAATGTTTTCAGTGCACGAGACTAGTTTTAAAGACATGCATGCATCCATATGTAAATCTGTTTTAGTGTCACTAAGGGGAATTGTTTTTCTTTACTCTGACCCTTCGTGGGCAATGTTTTTCAGGTGACCCAGGTGGGAAATATGTCTAAGATGAGCGTTATGGTGGCATCAGTTTGTAGTACTTTTACCTTTCAATTTACTCTATTTCAGCATGTATTTATAGATGTGGACAATGTACCTGGTTAATATTTTATATAACTTGTATCAGACTATTACTGTTACCAGATTTTCAGTTAGTACAATTTCATTCTTGTTTAGTGCTCTGTGAATCCAGCTATCAGGTATGTGGTTACCCTTAGTTTATTTTTTTAACTTCCGCTGTAAGTCTTAAATCTGTTTAGTATAGACTTTTATTACCTGCTGCTACTAGTTTTAATACTGTTTCCTAGTTTTCTTTATATCGCTGACCCGGCCGGACGGCTGATTTCTGAAATACTGGGAAGGGGTGTTACAAATTTGTATCAGAGCCAGGTTTAGGATCCCTGGACCCTAGAAGGTTTTCACAGAGTCATAGGATTGTGTAAGAGTAAACTCTTGTTAGTAGAGTATTTTAAGTTGCGTTTAAGCCTTAGTTTTCGCAAGAGTACGAAATAAAGTTGCTAAGCCAGATTTTAGCAGATACTTGGTAAATAATCAGATTTTCTTTTATATGTTCTATCAGGCAACTCGAGTAAGTGAACCGGGTGAATCTTCACGTCAGGACCCTGTTCCTAACGCGACTATGGGAGATGCTGCCGTGCCGCAGGTACCACCAGTTCCAGCAGCTTCAGAGGGCACTGACATAGCGTCTCAGATTGCCAAGGCGGTCACTGTTGCCTTGATGGAGTTTCAGAGAGGACTGGCTGCAGGGTTTCCAGTTCCAGTACAAGTACCAGCCCCTGCACCAGCTCCTGCCCCAGCACCCGTGGAGATGACCCTGGAGCGCTATTTGAGGAACTTTAGAGAGCTGCAACCTTCGAACTACAGTGGGGACGAGACCCCGATGGACACAGATGATTGGGTGGCAAACACCAGAGACCTGCTGGATGTTTTGGAGTGCCCAGAGAACAAGAAGGTTCCTCTGGCAGTTTTTCTCCTCCGAGGTGAGGCAAAGGTCTGGTGGGACAAGTACCGGGCAGATGACCCCGCAGGTAGATGGTTATGAAAATTTCTTTTATTTTTGGAAGTGATATGTTCTCTTTTTAAATTATATGATCATGCTTTGGCCAGGTCGTACGCCAGACATGTTTACGTGCGGCGAATTTTCTAGAGCCCTTGCAAATTAGTTCGTGCCTCCTTCTGCACGACGAGGTCTCCAGGAGAGATACCTTAGGCTTTTCCAGGGGGATAGGACTGTTGCTGAGTACGAGCGAGAGCTTACCCATCTGGCTCGATATGCGGGCGTGATGCAGGGAGACCAGACTGAGAAGTGCAGCCGTTTTGTGGATGGTTTACGTGACTCGTTGAGACAGCCGCTGATGACTATGGTCAATGCTGATTACAGGAAGCTTAGTGGATATAGCTCGCAGGCTTGGAGGCTGACCAGCAGAAGGTTCAAAAGCGCAGTAATTTCCGTGCGAAGCGATCTCAGGATTCGCATCAGGCGCAGCAGAGCAGGAATGATCAGGGGAAGAACTGGAACAAGAAGCAGAAACCTGATGCGAGGAAGAATGGTCAATCTGGTGACAGGAGCAGGGACTACCCCCTTTGTCCCAAGTGTCAGCGTCGCCATCCAGGAGAGTGTTTGGCCAGCGCGGGCGTGTGTTACAAGTGTCGTCAACCTGGACACATTGCTCGTTTCTGCCAAGAAGTTGGAGCGAATCAGGTAATAAAACATAGTTGTAATTTACATTTATGAAATTACTGTAGATGACAAGTGTAATTTGTTCCTGCAGTCGAAGTATGAGGTTGGTGGCCCTAGCAGAGCAGAAAAGGGCAAAGCTTTAATGATTACTGATGGAAGACCACAGCAGGGTCGAGATTTGGTGCAGCCCAGAGCTTATGGGCTTGGTCAGCAGGAGGCTAAGGAGCAGGAGGATGTAGTGACAGGTAAGTGTTTACTTTGCCTGACAAGTTTATTTAATCCTCCGTAGTGACACTCTTTTTATTTTTTTAAAAATCATTCATGTAGGCATCCTTATGATTCGTGATTTACCCTCCAAGATTCTATTTGATACGGGTGCCTCGCACTCGTTTATCGCGGAATCTCTAGTGCGTAAGTTGGATTTAGAAATCGTCCCAGAGGCAGTACCGCTGGAAGTCATGATGCCGAATGGATCCCTTCTGCAGACCAGAGATAAGTGCATGGTGCCGGTGCAGTTTGGTGACACCGAGATTATCGTGGAAGCTTTGCGGCTACCTATTGCAGGATTCGATCTGATTTTTGGTATGGACTGGCTTTCGGCAGTCAACGCCAGAATTGACTGTAGGGCGAAGCAGATACAGTTTGAGGGCTCTAATCAGACTTCATTTTCTTTTCAAGGCTTGAAGGGAGTAGTGAAGATGATCATATCAGCAGTCCAAGCGAGAAGGTGCATCAGTAAGGGTTGTGAAACCTTCGTAGTACTGATGAATGCAGAGACTAAGGCTGACTTGGTAGAGGTACCAGTGGTGCAGGAGTTCCCCGATGTTTTCCCGGAAGAGCTCCCTGGTGCCCCTCCAGATAGAGAGATTGAGTTCCCGATAGACTTGCAGCCTGGGGCTACACCGGTAGCCAAATCTCCCTATCGGATGGCTCCAAGGGAACTAGCAAAGTTGAAGAGTCAGTTGCAGGAGTTGCTTGATTTGGGTTTTATACGCCCCAGTACTTCACCATGGAGTGCTCCGGTACTATTCGTGAAGAAGAATGATGGTAGTCTGAGACTGTGCATAGACTACCGTGAGTTGAACAAGCTGACAGTAAAGAACAAGTACCCGATTCCCAGGATTGATGATTTGTTTGACCAGTTGGTGGGATCGTGCACTTTCTCCAAATTAGATCTGAGGTCAGGCTATCACCAGTTAAAGATTCGTGATTTGGATATTCAGAAGACGGCTTTCAGTACCAGATATGGACACTTTGAGTTCGTGGTCTTGCCGTTTGGGCTGACCAATGCTCCTTCAGTATTTATAGATCTGATGAACAGGGTATTTCGGGAGTACTTGGATCGTTTTGTCATCGTCTTCATAGATGACATCTTGGTGTTCTCTAAGAGTGCAGAAGATCATGCCGCACACCTCAGGTTTGTTTTGAGCACACTCAGGGAGAACCAGTTGTTTGCCAAGTTTTCAAAGTGCGAGTTTTGGCTTTCAGAGATTGCATTCTTAGGCCACATCATCAGTCAGAAAGGAGTTAGTGTTGATCCGAAGAAGATAGAGGTCATTAAGAATTGGCCAAGGCCGACGACAGTTCCAGAGGTTCGCAGCTTTTTGGGTCTAGCTGGGTACTACAGGAGATTCATCAGGGATTTTTCGAAGATAGCCTTACCACTGACTTCCCTCACTAGGAAGGGTAAGGGCTTGGATTGGACGATGGAGTGTGAGTTAGCTTTTGGGGACTTGAAGGACAGGTTGATGACAACACCGATTTTGAGTTTACCTTCAGGGCCTGACGGGTTTCAGATTTATAGCGATGCGTCTGGTCAGGGTTTAGGCTGTGTTCTCATGCAGCATGGAAAGGTCGTAGCCTATGTCTCGAGACAATTAAAGGTTCATGAGAGGAACTATCTAGTGCATGACTTGGAGCTTGCGGCAGTCATACATGCTCTGAAGATTTGGAGGCACTATCTCTATGGAGTGCGTTGTGAGATCTTCACTGATCATAAGAGGCTCAAGTATATCTTTGATCAGCGAGAGCTCAATTTGAGACAACGCAGATGGTTAGAGTTTCTATCAGACTACGACGTAGACATTCAGTACCATCCAGGAAAGGCGAACGTTGTAGCTGATGCCCTTAGCCGTAGAGGTTCGTGTTTCGCCCTTCTCACTCAGCAGGAGGAGTTAGTGCGAGAGCTAGAGAGACTGGATATTACCGTTGTGCCACGCAGTAGTTTTGGTTCTGCAAGTTTGAGTTGGATGGAGATTACCTGTGATATCAAGGATAGAATCAGGACAGCTCTACCGTTGGATCCAAAGATGGCAGAGATTTGGAGCTCAGTGCAGACGGGTCAGAAGGAGGGATTCACCATTCAGGATGATTTATTGTTGTTTGATGGCAGGGTGTGTATCCCCGATCTTAGTCACCTTCGCGAGAACATTCTGTTTGAGGCACACAATTCCAAATATTCTATACATCCGGGTAGCACGAAGATGTACGCAGATCTCAAGAAATTAGTCTGGTGGCCAGGTTTGAAGTGCGATGTTGCAGATTACGTAAGGAAGTGCGAGACGTGCAAGTTGGTTAAGGCCGAGTGCCAAAGGCCTGGAGGCAAGTTGCAGCCACTTCCCATTCCTGAGTGGACATTCGAAGATATATCCATGGATTTCATTCATGGTTTGCCGAGATCGCAGAGTGGGAATGATTCCTTGTGGGTTATAGTTGATCGACTTTCTAAGGTCGCCCATTTCATTCCTCTTAGGAAGACGGATCAAGGTCCGAAGCTGGCACAGTTATATTTAGACGAGATAGTTCGACTTCACGGTGTTCCCAGGACTATAGTTTCAGACCGAGATGGCAGATTCACCTCCAGGGAGTGGCGATACGTACAGGAGCGGTTGGGTACCAGATTACATTTCAGCACCGCATTCCATCCCCAGACCGATGGACAGACTGAGCGCACAAATAGGACTTTGGAGGATTTGCTACGGATGTGCATTTTGGACTTTGGAGGAAAGTGGGAGAAATATGTTACTCTTGTGGAGTTCTCCTACAACAACAGTTTTCAGACGAGTATTGGGATGGCACCGTTCGAGGCCCTCTATGGCAGACGTTGTCGGACACCGTTATGTTGGGCTGAAAGTGAAGAGAGATCCACCATCAGGGAGTCATGGATTGATAAGACCACTGATAGGATCAAGCTTATTCAGGAGCGTATGAAGACAGCTCAGGATCGCCAGGCCAAGTATCATGATCAGAAGCACAGGTCAGTAGAGTTCAGTGTTGGAGACTATGTTTATCTGAAGGTCAGACCAGTCAGAGGAGTTTCTAGAATAAAGCGGATGAAAAAGCTGAGCCCCAGATTCATTGGTCCTTTTGAGGTGCTGGAAAGAGTTGGTGAGGTTGCTTACAGGTTGGCCTTACCTGAGGAAATGAGTGGTGTACATGATGTATTCCACGTCTCCTATCTGAGGAGAGCAAGCAGTCAGAGATTCCAGTCAGATCATCAGTACCGAGGAAGCACCAATTGAGACGGATCTTAGTATTGGGGTTAGACCAGTCAAATAGTGGATTCAAGGATACAGAAGCTCAGAAATAGAGAGATTCGTATGGTCAAAGTCCTTTGGATGAACTGTGGCAGGCCAGAGTATACTTGGGAGCGAGAGGATGAGCTTCAGAGCAATGAAGACTATTCTTTTCTCTTCGATTCAGGTATGGTTACAATTTCCGAGGACAAAAATTTTGTTAGGAGGGGAGATTTGTAACATCCGAAATTTGACGCAGAAATTTAATTTTAATTGTGTGGTTGGAACGAGTCGCGACAGTTTTTTTTGATCGAGTTTTGCAGATTTTCCACCGAAAACCGTCAAAAGGGGAACAATAAAATGTTATGTTATAATGTTTGTCAGGACTCATTAGTGAGAAGTATTTTCATTTTAAATTTCCTTCGGAGAGCTAACGATGCGCGATAAGATTAATTGTGTTCATAGGAATTAATGTGAATTAGCTCAATGGGGTGCCAATAGCATTTTTCTCCCCCCTCTCTCTTGCGGTTAATAAGTAAAAACCGGAAGCCAAGTAATAAACTCCCGCACGACTCATTTCCACGGGAAAGAGGAAAAAAAAACGCAGCCCGCAGTCCCGTCCCATCTCCCGCACGCAGCGACGCCGTCGCCTCCCGCAAGCTTCTCCGGCGCCCGATCCTCCTCCGAAACCTTTCTCCGACCACTCCTTTTCCCTCTACGAGCGCCGGTGGACATTCCTTTTCAGATGGTTAGATTCAACCTAATCGGTGGAACTTTCGTTCGTTTTCCGGTGAGTTTATGATGCCCTATTTTCAGGTTTTGGTGTGTCGTAGTTCACCACGGATTGTGTGGAACGCATTGGGAACCTCAATCGCTATACGTAAAGGTAATATGCGAGGTTTAGCACATGTATTTTTTTGTAACCCTAGATGTTTTGGAGATTTTCCACCGAAAACCCTAAAAGGGGATCAATTATGAAAATATGTTTGCCTTAAATTGCAGGACTCTAGCAGGTTCGAGGCAGCACTCTGAGTTTTCCATACAGAAGAATTTCCTTCGGAAGAGCTAATGTCGCCGCGCCGCGTGTACGAGCGTCGCAGCACCTCTTGTAAGGAAATTCTAAATTCTTTTAGTTAGACATATCAAATAATTATATTTTCATACGCATGAGTAGGTTTTCGTACAAGCATCATAACCATGTATAGAAAAGTGTGGCCGTAGAAAAATAATCGTGAAAACCGTATGTTAACGTCTTCTTCCATAACCACGTTAGTAAAGTCATGAACAGTTATTTAAGTACGAAATTCTACCCGTGTACGTAAGTTTAGAGATTGTCCAACCAAGGGCGCGAAGGTCCCTTCAAGTCGACCACGAGAAAGTCAAGGTCGTTCAGTAGTACACCAGAAAAGATATCCATGCAGAGTAGCGTCAGACCAAAAGGTCAGTAGCACACCAGTCTTTTCGTGCTTGGTAGAGGCGCACTACCATCCTCATAGGGCATATGGTATCCTATGAGTTTCAGAGTCTTGGGAGTTGACCGAGACGAGACCGTGTCCGCGCGACACTAGAACAATTGAGTTCGTCAGATGGTCTCGGGTCGTCAGTTTCAGATTTTGCGCGTTAGGAGCTACTCTGTAGAGTCTTCCCAGTAAATGTGTAGACTAGAAGCCATAGAACTCAAGTACTTGATGTCAGTGTTAGTAAACGTCAGGACTTGGGTAAATGAACGAAAAGTCATGAATATATAACTAATAGTGTGTTCACCAGGAGTCCATAACTATAGCATAAAATGGTGCTAGTTTTAAATACATGCATGCATCATACCAGAGAAACTACGTCTAGGATGAGCCTCATCTTGCATTCCTTGACTCCCTTCACAGACTCCTTGACCCTATCCAGCTGATTTTCCATGTTCATAAAGGAGGTTATGAAGTGTGATGCATGTTCAGCCATCAGGCTAACGAGGGAGGGAGATATCTGTTGAATTGCTTGAAGAATACTAGCCTCAAGATGCGGGGCAGGAATAGAAGGGTCAGCAGACACACTTGTTCTGACTGGACAAGATTAAAGTGATGTCATTTGTTGTTGTCGAGTGAAACTCAACGTAACCGTGAACTTTCCTTATCAGCATCTCTATTGACGCAGATGTTGATTAATGTCGGAATTACATCGAATAAAATCAATACTCCTTTATGATCATCATCTATGGATGTTGTGCTGAATTGAAGTTGATGCTACGTCGACTACAAGTCGACGTGACTTTGAGAATTGTCTTAAAACTGTCTCTTATGTTGTTTTTTCCCAGTAATTCTCTTTGTTTTTTAGTCAGGTGTCTGGAGTACTCACTGTCCAAATGTCACAGTTAACTTGTGGAATGGCAGTCCTTATCCTGCACAGTAAACTAAAATTAGTTGGGACACAGGTTACATTGGGCTCATTGCTTCTTTTTTCATTATATGGGGTGATGAGAGTACATGAAGGTTTTTCATGATACCCTTTTGGATGAAAGAGTGTTGGTTTATCAAACCAACAGCTTTCAGCACTATGACCATGCCTTAAGCAATTAATGCATTTGAGGTTATACTGATGATAACTAGAGAAATTAGCCACATAAAATCCATCTAGATATTGTATTGGGAAGTTGCTTCGAATCGACGCAGCTTTCTGGTTGCGTCAACGTAATGTCGATGTATATAGCAAGTTGAGTTGATATGGTGTTGATGCACCCGCGTTCCTTCGGTGACTAGAAGTCGACGTATCCATAGAGTAGCGTTGATGTGAAGTCGATGCATGTTCCCAATGAGCAGAACGTTTATTCTTTATTTCTTTATGTTTTATTGGTTCTTTTCCCTTAGTGTCGTACATTGATGTGTTCTTACTATGTTGAAATCAGTAATATTTTCATATTCATCGTCTGTTATGATATAGATTGGGTCATCATCTGGGATTTCACAATGTTGATTGTCTTTACCCTTGAGTGGTACAGAATTCTTCCATGCAAGTGTGCTGAAGGAATTTTTTGAACTGGTCAGCTTAGCCCCCACACCCTGGTAATTAAAACTTTTATTTAGATTCTCAATAATGTTCCAGAGTTGTTGGTTTCTTTCATTTAAGGAGTCCTCAAAGGCTTTTACCTTTGTTAGCTCATCCTTTAACTGTGCATTTTCTTCTCTTAATTTTGTTACTTGTTTCTTAAGTTTTTCTACCTCAATTTTTAGAAGAGTATCATGTTGAATTAGTTCATTATCACATGGATGGCTCTTAATCAGTTCAATTTCTTTTCTTAGTTGTTTTATTTGTTTTTTTGTTTCTATCTTATCTCTACAAAACTATTTAAAACATTCTTTAAATTCTTCAGAAGAAAATTCAATATTATAAAAATAACATACATGATCTTTATCATCTAAGTATGTTCACAAAGCCATCAGACATGATTCTTCTGCAGCAGCTTCATCTTCACTCTCTGATGATGAGCTTGACTCTAAGTCAGAATCACTCCAGGTTTCTGCAATGAAACGTCTTCCTTTTTTGTTGTGCTTGTTGAAGGGTTGCTTCATGTGCTCCCTTTTGTTGGGCTTGTCCTTCTTTCCTTCATGACATTCTGGAGCAATATGGCCCGGTTTCCTGCAGGCAAAGAAGATGACCTCCTTGCTGGGAGTTTTATCAAACTTGAGCCTGTTGAAGTCCATTTCTCTTCTCCTTGAGTCTTCTGCCTTTACCCACATTTTAAACCTCTTTGTCAGGAGATTAAACATCTCTCCAGAGGTTGAATGTTCTCTATCTCCAGCTTTCAAAGCAATTGACTTCTCTCTAGGGGTAGAGAGTTTGTCCTTCACTTCAGACTCAGTCTTACTCTTTAATAGAAGTTCATATGACTTGAGTTTGTCTAACAGGGCATCATTGGTGATTTCCTTGTGACATTTGGACTCTCTGATGGCCCAGATTCTTGAACCTCAAGTGTTTGGGAAGCACATGAGAAGCTTGACATTGATCTCAGTGAGTGAGATCTCTTTATTCATTTGTTCATTGACTATGACACTTAATCTTTCATACATTTTTGTCACTATCTCTTCAGATTTCTTCTGGAGGTACTCATATTGGGATATGAGAAGGGATCTCTTATCCTTCCTTTTATCTAACTTCCATCTACAATCCTAGACAGTGAATCCCAAATTTCTTTGTCTGACTGACAATCAACAACCTTCTAGAAAATGTCATCTGACATGATTGAGACTAGAATGTTCATGGCCTTTGCATCTCAGTCCTCATCTTCCTCTCTTCATTTGTCCATTGTGATCTTGGCACAGGTTCTGATGTGGTGTTGTCATCTGCATCTTTCTTATATGGCATGGGTGGTGTTGTCAAAATAGAACCAAATATGTCTTCATCAATAGAATTTATATACAACTTAATTTTGGCATTACAGAGTGTGTACTTGTCTAAGTTACACATTGGAGGTCTGGTAGATGCATATCTTTTAAAAGTATTTGAAGACAATTTTGAAAATAGATTTGTATTTATAGGTGTAACTTTGCAACTGTTCAGATCTTTGTGATCAAGGTGTTAGCCTTTATTTGATCAACCTATCTCTGATATCAGTTAAAAGTATGAACAATTGTAGAAATCTTCTGAGAATTCTCTAGAGGAGAGTCAAAAAAATATAAAAAAACATTCTTAAATAATTTCAGTTAACCTATGATTTGCACTCACACAGATTTCAAATCAGAGATTATTCACAGCACAGCACATAAATAAAGTAAGAAAGAAAATCAAAAACACAGAAGACACCAAAGTTATAGTGGTTTCCTAAAATATGGGTACATCCACTTTTTTACCACCTTGGTAGGAATACGCTATATCAGTGCATGAGTATTTTGATAAGGAGACTCTTAGAACCAGCAACTAGATCTTTTGGTAAGGAGATCTTGAACCACTATACCAACTGAGTCTTTTGACAAGAAAACTCTCAGAACCACAACCTGAATCCTTTGAAGAGGGATTCTACAAACTCTTTACTCAGTTAATACAAAAGTGAGAGAAAGAGATTGAGAGAAGGTTGAGAAAAAAATTCTTCTAGATGAGTCCTCTCAGCAAGAATATGAGGACTATTAGGCATTAAGTGTTTTTGATCCTTCAATATGATGAACCCTTTCTGATAGAAGATTTGTAGGGGTTATAAGCTTGGGATCAGGTGATCTTCTCTGAATACTCTAGTTGATTATTGGTTTCAGCACTGGCAGAGAAGAATTTGTGTTGAAAAGATGAAGAAGCTGAAGAACAGTCGGCTATCAGTCTTTATGCATTAGTTCCTTGTATTCTTCGTTTTATTCACTGAATATATTACCTCTGAATTATTTTTGAATTATCTCTTTCTTGGCATAAAATTTTCAGAAGAAATAATGATATATTCTTCCAAACATACTTCAATCAATCTCGATATTTTCTTCAAGTACTTTCTATAAAATCATATATGAATCTGATAGACAAATCTTTCTTTTATTCTGTCTTCCAACGATTAGAATTGTTTAAATAAATTCCCAAGAAAGTCACTTGAATTATGTCTGAAAGAACTCTCTGACTTTTCCATTCTGGACTGTACTCGACACTACGTCGACTTCAAATAAGAGTAGCATTGACTTCATGCTTCTGTATAGAATAAATCTGTTGTCGCAGTTACGTTGATATCATATCGATGTATGCGTCGACTTTTATCTGGTAGTGCCGATTTCAGCATATGTAGGTGCTCTGAATTCTTGTCGAAGCAACGTCGATATCTAGACGAAGCAAGTTAGTTTTTCTTGATTTTCTTCTACAATTCAGAGTGTTTAGCTTATGCCCTTGACTCTGCTAACTTCCTAGGACTTTTATGATCATATTACCATCTCTATACAACATTAGTAATCAACTTAGTGAGTAAAATCACTTTTAATATAATTTGTGAAGTTAAATCATCAGGGTTTTTCCCAAAATATTAATTTAATGTGTTATGTTATTTTGTATTAAATGTTTTGATGATATCTCATATTTGTTGGTGAAAATCAAACCTTTAATGTGTTGTGTAATTTTCATAATTTCTATAAAACTTATTTGTGCAAATTGTAGTTTAAAGCACCACTTGTGAAAGAATGTGATTATTTGCTTATGCGCATGAAAATTATTGTAAACATTGAGTTGATTTACTAGACACTTATAAATTTATTGTTAACCTTTAATTCTAGCTTAATTTAAAACATGCATGCAACAGTTAAGTTCAGCTTGATCACATTCATTTCATGTATGCACGTTAGATTGCATTATCGTGTCGGCAAAGTCATTTCACCCACAGCTCGTTCTGCGGCAGTTTGGTATCAGATCCCAGGTTAGGGATTAGTTTTAAATACGTGAGACTAAATTCCACATCAAGCAATGTCATACCATAGTGGTTGTCACTACCCTAATCCTTTATTTGAGGAACCACAATCTGTCTACGCTCGACCCTATAGAGTGCCTTAGGAGAGGTTTTCACATTATTATGATGATTATCATCATCCTTATCCTCGCACTCAAGTGGATCATGTTGATCCTTCAACAGGATTTTATGATGGTAGAGTTTAGTATTGTTCAAGTTATCGTCATTACACATCTCCTTTATTTGAGGAACCTGAGTCTATATATGCATGACCATCACCACACATTCGTAAGACTCATGTCCACCCCCGAGTATGACATGATTATGTTATGGACGACCGTCTCGATGGCCCTCAAGAATCCTATAAATGTCACTCTCATCTAGATCACATCACATATTGTTCTTCCAAGTGTTCCGAAAACGGGTATGATGGAAGCCGAATTTCAACGAAGGGTTCTTGAGCAATTTGATCGTTTGGAGGCAAATTTGGCTCATATAACGGATTCCTTAAAAAGAAAGCCTAAGGATATGGGTCAAGCCATCGATGCGTCGAGTAGAGCTTTTACTGACATGAGTGACCCGACACATGAGTTTGGTTCATCTTACCATGAGGAAACTCAGTGTCCACTTGATTTTGGAGTTGACCTCGAACATGATCGTACGATACAGGTGGAGAGTGACACTAGTAGGATTAGTGAGAGTGGTCAAGAAAGCGAGGACGAGCGAACCAGTGACACTGTTATGGTATGTCTATCCTTCACACCTCACTTAAACTCAGTGTTCGAATCAGCTAGATATCCTGTCCTCGACACTATACCTATAGGCCCACTATTGAGTATAGACTTCTCCCGCACTTCACCTGATGGCGCCCCGATCTACATCATGACCAAGAGCCGAGAGCCTAGTAGTGATCTTATGGTAGCCGCCTCGCCCATTTTTTGGAACACTACCCCTTTTTTACCGTACTGCAATTAGACCAGCGATGCTCTATGGTTCTGAGTGTTGGGCAGTGAATTGTGTACATGAGCAAAAAATGGGAGTTGCAGAGATGAAAATGCTTAGGTGGATTTGTGGACACACGAGATTGGATAAACTTAAGAATGAATATATTAAGGATAAGATAGGACTATAGGAGTAGCACCAATTGCAGAGAAGATGCGAGAAGATCGACTAAGATGGTTTGGACACGTACAAAGGAGACCATTAGAGGCACCTGTTAGGCGTTGTGAGAGTCTAGTCATTAGGCATGTTAAACGAGGGAGGAGTAGATCAATAGGATCATCATCCTATTGATGGGTTCTTTGACAACCCCCCTGTTGAGTCTCTAGTTGAGCCACCTTGTCTATGTGAGGTTGAGATTCAGGTGAGTGACTCATTTATGAGTATTGAGACATTGACATCTCACCCATTATCGCCCCTGATATCGATTGTACTCCAGAGAGATGATCTTGAGTGTAGCATCCAGTATATAGGGTTCTCCTTAAGAACACCCAAGTATAATTTAGATGTTTTAGGAGTTTGCTATCTGGTCACTCGCACTCTTGAAAAGTTTTGGGTTGTACCAACTTCTGACCTGCCAGATGAGTTCTTTCTTGTGAGAGACACTCACCACACACTAGAGTCGCATCCTATTGTCGATGCCTACGATTTTCACTTGGTGATCGTCACATTCACGATGATTGTACGTCCCTCCTAGTGGGCCCCCTGATGCGTCTCATTCCATATACGAACATGTCATATTTGTTGCGCTTCATTTGCACTGTCGTTTTTGTGAGGACACTTCAGATATTTTTGGAACATATGTTGGTACTCGTTGCATTTACAACGAATTTTATTACACCACTCCCGGTGAACTCCTTGATGAGCCACTTGTTGGATCACTGCTCATCTGGGATGTATATCGTTAGTAGCACAGTCAAGTTTGAGAGTGCATTTAATGACTCACTGATATTATGTCTTACTACACGCACTTATAGAGACAGCCTGCACTATATATTGGCATATCATATTACTGACGTCTACGATGTTCATTAGAGTGTTCATTGCGCCAGCGATGAATTCTTTTATGACTCATCTTCTGAACTTCTTGATTATGTGTGTATCTTAGGAATTTATTATAGCACCCAAAACCACCGGTTTATAGAGTTAGTCGTGTTAGTAGTTCATTTTTTGTTTGTGTTGTTTTTTCATTTACATTTAGTGCATAACTCATCTGTGTTGCATTAATCACACATGTTGTACGTTTAGCATCATCTGCATAAAATGCATGAACTAATCCAGAAGAAAACAACTAGCAATTTTGAATTATATAAGGTATAGGAAGATATGCGCCTATGTGAGCAGCATTTTTGGGTGTGAAAGCATGTCGTGGTCGGACTTTGCAAAGAGAGACTCCTAAAAGGAGTCGGTTATAAAGAAAGTTGGGGCAAAAGTCTACGAGATCGATTTACCTGCATATATAAGTATTCATCCCGTATTTAATATTGTTAAATTGTAATGAAAATGCCCATTAGGAGGAGCCCATGTATATTCTATTTAGTCTCACATTGTAGATGTAGAAGGCTCTCTCTATCTTTCTCTCTATATAAGTGTATGTACTCATGTATTTACAAGATAATAAAGATCTGGGTTATTTTTCTCTTTCTTGCATTTCTCTACATGGTATCAGAGTCATCGGTCCTGTTCTAGGCAGATAGTATTTTTGCTAACCGCGGTCTCTCTGCCCTAACCGCCTAATCGGCCTTGCACTAGGCGGTCTCTCTTCCTAACCGCTCCTGCGGTGTCCGCCTCCTGTTGCGGCTTCTCCTTTTCTAACCGCTTCTCTCTCTTTCTCCACATCCTTCCCCCCCTCTCCTCCTCATCTTGAAGCGTACTCTCAAGTGTACTCATTGTAGTCGGGACGGTCATCTTAAAGCCGCCTGCTACCGCAAACATGGTCTGCCTCCTCATCTTACTGTTACAACTGTTGCTGATCCTCATCACCAAAGCTCTACTCCTACTGGGTCCCACTTGTCTACCCAACAAGATATCAACGACCTTCGCCTACAGCTTCAGTAGCTCCAAGACGTTGTTAATCGCTCATCTAGCTCAATTGCTTCTTTCTCCACCAAAGGTATCTCTTGTCTCTCCTATAGCACTCACTGGATCGTGGACTCCGGTGCTACTCACCACATTACCTCCCCGAAGCCACCTCTGTACATGCGTTATGATTATCCCAAATTCATCACTGTGGCCAATGGGGACACGACTCCGATGTCTGGAGCTGCTGACCTGCACCTCACTCGTACTCTCTTTTTCTCCTCGGTTCTTCATGTTTCAGGATCACCCTTCAATCTACTCTCTATTAGTAGGTTAGTTCAGGATCTTGATTGCTGTCTAATCTTCTCTCCTTCGTCTTTTGTTGTGCAGGATTGTCAAACACGGAATATTATTGGTAAAGGAAGGCTGCTGAATGAGCTTTATCTCCAGGATGTTTCCCCTACTATCCACTCTGCAGTCCCCTCTGTTGATTGACATCGTCGTCTTGGTCATGCTCCTCTCCTGATTCTCAAGAAGGCTCTTTCTGGTGTCTCCTTGCAAGAGTTTTCCTGTGAATCATGTATTCTTGGCAAGCAGCATCGTGTTTCTTTTTCACCTACCTATAATCGGAGTATTACTCCGTTCTCTTTAGTACATTCTAATATCTGAGGGCCCTAAAAAATCTCAGTGTTTTTGGCTATCGATACTTTATAACATCTATTGATGATTATTCACGTTTGATCTGGTTTTATCTACTACGTGATCATATTGAACTAACATCTGTCTTTTGTGTCTTTATTACTAAGACGCATACGCAATTCTTCGGTACCTTAAAAATACTTCGCACCGATAATGCTCGTGAATATACTAGTCGCACCTTCACAAACTTATGTACCGAATTTGGGATTGTCCATCAGACCTTCTGTGCTTATACCCCCCAGCAAAACGGTGTGACCGGACGGAAGAATCGACATCTTCTTGATGTCACTCGCTCACGAATGTTACAAATGCATGTGCCCACCAAATATTAGAACTTTGTTATCTCTACTGTTTGTCATCTCATCAATCGCATGCCCTCCTCCGTTCTTAACTTCGCCTCTCCGTTCGGTTTCTTGGTTCCTTCCAAAACTCCATTTTCCCTCACTCCCAGTGTCTTTAACTGTGTCTGCTATTTTCACTCTCTTGGACCACCGCATGACAAACTTGCCCCTTGAGCCACGAAATGCATGTTTGTTGGCTACTCACGCACTCAGAAAGGATATGTATGCTACTCTCTTGCGGACGGAAAGGTGTTTGTCTCCTCTGATGTCACTTTTCTTGAAGCACGACCCTTCTACTCCACCTCTTCCACACTACCTCCACCTTACACTACTCCTCGTTCGGCTGTCCCCGTCACGACTTTGTCACATCCACCTCCTTCTCCTCCTCTACTTCCTTCACTCCCAGTGCCCGAATTACCTCCACCACTACCTCCTCCGTCACTTCTTTGTGTTTATACTCGTTGCTCATCCAGGACAAATGCTCTACAACAGCTGCCTTCTACCGATGATATCTCGCGGCTTGATGATTCGACAACACCATTTACGGCTCATCCACTGGCGAATTATGTATCTCTACATCAGCTCTCTCTGCCTCTGCTCAAATTTGTCACCTCTCTCTCCACTATTTCTATTCATAACTCTTTGCAGGAAGCTCTCCAACACACGGGGTGACGTGCGGCCATGGACGAAGAAATGACAACCCTCTGGGCTAACCAGACTTGCAACCTAGTTCCTCTCCCTCCAGGACAGTCTTGTGTTAGCTGCAAATGGGTTTTTGTTGTCAAGCATGCTCCAGATGGCATTATTGACCGTCTCAAAGCCCGTCTGGTGGTCAGTGCCTTCACTCAACAACATGGAATTGATTATGACGAAACCTTCTCTCCAGTCGCCAAGTTGAATATTGTTCGCATCCTGACCTCCCTTGATGTGCATCGACAGTGACCCATATATCAGCTGGACATCAAAAATGCATTTCTCAATGGTGAACTCCAGGAGACCGTTTACATGCACCAACCGCCCGAGTTTGAGACCACAGGGGAGTCTCGTGTATGTCATCTCCGGAAGTCTATATGGTCTCAAACAACTTCTTCGCGCTTGGTTTGACAAATTCAGTAAAGTGGTTCGCGAGGTTGGTTTCACACGGAGCTCTGCTCACTTCTCTCTCTTCACTCGTCATCAACCAACAAGCATTATGATTCTCCTTGTGTATGTGGATGATATTTTAATAACAGGAAACAACACCAACGGGATCCGAAACATCAAGCAACATTTAAACTCAGCATTTCAGACAAAAGATCTGGCAATCTTCGATACTTCCTTGAGCTTGAGGTTGCAAGGAGACCTGATGGACTTGTCATATCCCAACCAAGGTTATCAGGATCGAGATCCTAGGTGGGATCGTTTAAGGGGTTGGATCGGATCGGATCGTAGGATCGGATCGTGGATCGTAAGATCCCACTACATTCTTAAAACAAGACTTAAATGATGAAATTGAATTTGATATCAATCATATCATACAATTACACAAATAATCTATACCAAAAATCATATAATTAATCATTTCCATTTGTCTATTATAAGAGTAATAAGACTATTATTACGAGAAATCTAGAATAGATCCTAAGTCTAAGACAAAATAAGAACATGCATAAAGAAACAGTTATGATTGTAAATGTACCTGAGTAGTGTAACTTCGGACTCTACGTTAGCAACTCTAAAGACAAGATGAGTAAGCATTTTTGTCTTAGCTGTCCGTCTGTACCATATTCGTCAAAATATCATCAGTAACCAAATTATGAAGATGAACCTATAAATGAGAAAACATAAATCACAGAGACAATCAACCCAAATAACCCTTTTGTAAGTTATAACAATGACAAATTAAGTAATTAACAATGCTATCAGTCTATCAGATCATTAAATTTGAAGTGTAAAATCTAAAAAAAATAACAAATCATTAATAAACACTTCAAATATAAGTCCTCCAGCATATCAAATATGAAATACAAAAATAATGTCTAAAACAAAATAACAAATCGAAGAGTAGGTTCATGGTTCATCTAATAGTCAATGAAAATCATCAACAATCAGAACAAATCCTTAATCGGTATGTCGACCATGTCCTCATCATCAAGTGTCACATTTTCCTCATCATCACCACTGACATTCTCGTTATCATCTCATTCACCCTCACTAATATATTCGATAGCATCGTGATCACTGCCCTTTATGGTGAGATCATCAACTCCACCTACAAAAAAAAGAATTTAATTAAGAAAAGAGAGCACAATGCAAAATCTATTAAGAAAAGAGAACCTATCAGATCTATTTTAAATTTAATATGAAACTTACCTTCTTCATTCATTTCCGTAGTGGTTTGTTCAACATTTCTTTCAATGCTATCATCACTATATGTTTCTTGAGCATCTTTTTGTTTAATAATCCTCAACCAGTTGCCCTTGCGGGGAAGAACTGGATCTTTCATCTCTGTGATCCTTTCATCATCAGAAGGGATATCCTCAAAATTAAAAAACTTTTCCTTTAACTGTATATCTCTTTTATCTTGTCTTTCCATCAACTTTTTGTTATACATTACAAACACTAGATCATTTATCTTCTTTTGATGTAGCCGATTTCTTTTTTTTTCATGAACTTTTGAAATAAGAATTATAATGCGTTAATGACAATAAGAAATCGCCTGAGATTATGCTTTTAAACATACAACAATAATTGAGGCATTGAGCTCACCATCTCAAATGCACTCTAGTTACGTTCACATCCGGAAAAGCTGTATGTTAGACTTAGAACCCGAATTGCAATTTTTTGCAATTCGAGACAATTGACACCGTATGAATCCCACCAATCAGCTGTAAATTTGAAAATTTTGCAAATACTTAAACAAAAAATTACATTACATGCTTATTGATTAATAATTTAAAATATTATAAACATAATTTGTCTCACATGGAGATATTTTGTTCCTAGTGTCTTTTGCAGACTCTAACCCAAATAACTCTTTTGCATATTTAAAATCATCCATTTGAATATCTATTTTCGTTCTCTCCTCTTCATTTGGAATCATCCGTTGGAGACAACTGTAGAATCCCAATTTTAATTCAGCATCTGCCCTAAATGATGGGCTAAAGTGGTAATGGGGATTCAAATAATCAGCTGCAGCATGTAAGGGCCTATGAAGTTGTCTTGCTCATCTCTCATCAATGATGACACATATTGGTTCATATCTACAACATAACACATAAAATAATAATTGTATGTTATTATATAAATCCAAACACAATGAAACTTAAAATAATAAGTAAGCTATAGCTAATTACTTTCTCTTGATGTTTTCAAAATTACTTTGAATTTTCTCCTTACCTCGATCCACCTGCTCATATATAAATCTCATCACAGGGGCCTCTGAATCAATCATTCTAAGCACCTTGATGAGTGGAAATGTTACTTTTAAACATGAAGTGACATGAGACCAAAATCTAGTTGTATTTAAAATAATTTTTTGAATTGATTTTCACTCCTTTGAACCGGCAAACCTACTAGACTTCCATTTGGCAGACGTAAACGTCATCATCAAACCACCCTTATTCTCAGAAAGACATTCCAATGTCAAGTAAGCTATGGCAAATCGGGTAACTGCAGGGCGGATCAACTCTCTACCCTTTGTAAAATCAAGCAGTCAAGTATGTAGCAAAGTTCTGGAGTAGATGTATGATATTATCTTTCTACCTTTTGTTATTGTTAATTTATGCAATTCAAATTTTTTTTCAAAATCTTCTAAAATTAAGTCAATGCAATGCGCAGCACAGGGTGTCCAATATAGATGTTTTCTCTTCTCCATTAACATTTGTCCGGCCGCCTTGTAGTTTGAGGCATTATCGATTATCACTTGCACTACATTCTCTTCTCCAATTTTCTCCACAACTTCATCTAGCATTTGAAAAACCTTATCTGCAGTTTTGAAGAAATCAGATGTATCTATTGATGATAAAAACATGGTACCTTTCGAGCTATTTACCAAGAAGTTACATATGGATCTCTTTTTTTTTCTGACCATCCGTCTGACATAATAGTACAACCAACTTTCTTTCATTCCAACTTGTAATCCTCTAGCAACTCAAGAGTTCTGCTCACCTCTTGTTTTAGGTATTTTACCCTAATATCATTGTAAGATGATGGTTTCATTCCGGGGCCGTGTTGTCTGATTGCTTCAATCATGCTTACAAATTCTGGGTTCTTAACACAATTGAATGGAATTGCGCTTGTATAAAAAAACGAACAATTTGTTGACAGACTTTTTCACGTGCATCTTTCTTGAAAATATGACTAATAGTTGCTTGACTTGATTTTCTAACAAAAAGATCAATTGTTTCTTTTCCTTTTTGCTTGGTTCATATACCCACTTCTACTTCTTCATCATAATGAATAGTCTCCTCAATACTTCTTTTCTTTTTCACAATCTCCTCCCCATGAGTTTGAAGAATATTCAAAAATTGTATTCTAACATTTTCAGGTACTTTAGTGCAATGTTTTACGTTAAATTTAGTTCTGTCTGTTTCAATCTATATATCCCACCAGATCTAATCACTAAACAGTACTTACATTGCACTTTTTTGGTTGTACTATCAATTTCAATCTCATGCTCCCAACCTGGATCACCTCTCAAACCTGATGCATTCTTTCGGGACTTTTTTCCAACTGGCTTTGAACCGGACCCAGAGGCAAACATCTACAAAGTCAAGTAAGCATTTAAAAAATATAAGCATACATAAATAGAAACCAAATAAGCATAAACATAATTTTTCAGAAATCAGTCCAGGAATCTGGACTGATTTCTGGGCAGAAATCATCGAGAAAACTGGATGATTTCTGGGGAGAAATCATCCAAATTTCTGGATGATTTCTGCCCAGAAATCATCCATAAAACTGGATGATTTCTGAGAAATCATTTTCTGGATGATTTCTGCCCAGAAATCAGTCCAGAATTCTGGACAGATTTCTGGGCAGAAATCAGTCCAGAAAATTGGATGATTTCTGCCCAGAAATCATCCATAAAACTGGATGATTTTTGGGGAGAAATCATCCAGAATTCTGGATGATTTCTGGGCAGAAATCATCCAGTTTTATGTCCAGATTTCTGGACAGATTTATGCCCAGAAATCATCAAATTTGGATGATTTCTGCCCCAAAAGAAGAAGAAGAAGACCTGATCCGTCGGGGCTGGAGCACCAGGGAGCGCGGGGTCGGGAGAGGGGAAATAGGGTTTAGGAAGCGTCCGCTGCTTTTAAGTATTCCGCCGGATCGTGGAATCGTGGTTAGGGATCGCGATCCTAACGATTCCACGATCCGGATCGTGATCCCGCGTGAGCTTAGCCTGATTCCGATCCGGGTTAAGATCCGGATCGAAATGTAGAATCACGATCCGGATCGCGATCCTGACAACATTGATCCCAACAGAAGTACTGCACTGATCTCCTGCAAGATGCGGGCTACTCTGGATGCAAACCTACAGACACTCCTATGGATATAAATCACAATCTGTCTGCACATGGATCTGGGACTGATCCTGTTCTAACAAATCCAGAATACTGTCGATGCTTGGTGGGGAAACTAATCTATCTTACGGTTACAAGGCCTAATATATCATTCGTTGTTGGGGTTGTTAGCCGATTTATGTGTGCTCCACGGACATCTCAACTCCAAGCCGTCGAGCGGATTCTCGGATACTTGAAAGCTTCTCCAGGACAAGGACTTTTTTACAAATCATCCTCCTCTCTGTCTCTTGTTGCATATTCTGATGCCGACTATGTCGGTTCCCTTGATTATAGGCGCTTCACGACTGGTTTTTGCACCCACCTTGGTGGACATCTCATTACTTGGCGTAGCAAGAAACAGTCGGTTGTTGCTCGCTCCTCTGCTGAGGCTGAGTACCGTGCTATGACAACAGTTGTCCCTGAGCTCACCTGGCTTGAGGGTCTTCTCAGTGACTTGGGTCTCAAACTCTCCTCTCCGGCCACTCTTTTCTGTGACATTCAAGCAGCCATACACATTGTCAAGAATCTCGTATCTCATGAGCGAACAAAGCATATTGAAGTTGACTGCCACTTCATTCAGGAAAAAGTTCAATCAAAGAAGTTAGAGTTAGATCATGTTGTTGCATCAGGACAAGTTGCTGATATATTCACGAAAGCTCTCTCTCGGACATTATATCATTAGTTCTTATCCAAGCTTGGTGCTTACAACTTGTACGCTCCAGCTTGCGGGAGAGTGTTAAATTGTAACGAAAAAACCCATTTGGAGGAGCCCATGTATATTCTATTTAGTCTCACATTGTAGATGCAGAAGGTTATCTCTATCTTTCTCTCTATACAAGTGTATGTACTCTTGTATTTACAAGATAATAAAGATTTGGATTACTTTTCTCTCTCTTGCATTTCTCTACAAATACGAACGATTTGGCACATTACTTTGAGCGTCATGAGCAAAGGGACTCATCATACCTTGAGCCTCTTCTGCCACCCTCCCGGTTACAGCTTGGCACTTTTCCTAAGCACCTTAGACGAGCACCCACAAATATGTCCGTACCTCCTATGATTCCACCTGTTTTTCTGGATCCACCAGCATGAGAAATGAGAGTTGAGATGATAATTGATATTGCGATGGAGCTTTACAGACTTACCCCTGATCTCCGACTGCAACTTAGTCATCTTCATTCCTCAGAGATGAATGATTTTCAGTTGGGGGAATTGATGGAGATCGGTCGCATGATCGTGTTTGATGGAGGAGATTGGGCCACCACTCGGCGGAACCTGTTTTTTGCATATTTGTTGGAGATGCATTGATCGGATCTGCGATTAGAAACCGCAAGCGCGTCTGGAGCGGTGTTTTACATTATATATATATATATATATAATGTCATTTTTTTCTTGTATTTAGTGTTTTAGGACACCTGACGTAACGGAAGATTATAGTCGTTCACGTCAGGTGCCTAATCGCTCCATCTCATTATAAATATGGGTGAATGTTCTCATTTTGGGTCATTGTTGATTTGTGAGAGATTCCAGATCGACAATCATTCATGGTACAACATTGCGAGACCCCGGGGTGCGACGTCCCAGTTTATCCCACAATCCACCTCATTCACCACTGCTCTGTGTCCAGTTTAAACGCAACTCCCGTCTCCTGAGCCGTTGGTTTCATAACCATCATTGTTCATCATGATCTCCTCCTGACGCCTGCGCGGCTCACCATCGGAATACTTTCCTGTCGCTCGAGAACCTTCCTTCGCCTATTGGAAAACCATCGTTTCATGATCACTGTGTCTCCTTCCCTATTCGTCGTTTCGCTTCCAGAAAAACTAAAGTCGATCGATACCTTTTTCTCATCGCAAGCCGGACTCACAGAAACCTCCCCTATTCATCTTCCTCACCATTTCCACTGTTCACTTCCTTGTTTGGAGCAGCAGTCACCCACCATATTCAGCCCGAGAAACTTCCTTACTCCTCGCCGGAAGGATCGAATCCTCCAACCGCAAGCCACGATCACCTATTTTTCGTTCATCTCCTCCCCCCTTCAGCTGTTATATGAAACTGCAAACCAAATCCCAACTTCTACAGCCATTGCCCTCCATTTCATGAAGCCGCCAACAATCCAGCAGCTCTTCTTCGCATACCTCCCGTTAGTCTGACACTGTTTTGGTTGTACAGCAGACGCATTCATCTCGTGGAGCCACGTCTGCCGCTAGCACCACCGGATTCCTCGTGCCTTAGGAATATTAACTTAATGTGTTTTGTTATTTTATATTAAATGTTTTGATGATATGTCATATAACATCCGTAATCTGACGCAAAATTTATTTAAATTGTAGGGTCAAATCGCGAAGGATTTTGATCGAGGCAGCGCGTCGTCGAGGTACAATGTTGGTATGCTTAAAAGGTGCAATCTTATTCTTCCACAAAGGGGCTTTATATAGGAGCTACAACATGACTCACAACACCGATAGGCGGTGTGGGACTAAACATAATAATACTAAAATATTAATATCTCTAACACTCCCCCTCAAGCTGAAGGGGAAGCCTACAGCTTGGACACAACATAAAATAGAGGGTAAAAGAAGGAAGGCAGCATGAGACAAAGCAACAGCCACCGAGGCCCAACCGCGTGTCACCGGGGATACTTCAACCGGGCAAGAGCCACACGACGTTGGTCCGCAAACCGACCATGACAACGCTGGATACACTCGGAGCGGAAACAAGATCAACCACGCAAGACCAAACCAACCCTACCAAATCCAGAGAAAACGACGAGGAGACACAAACAACATATGAAATCAACCTAGGGGCCATGTGTGACTAAGGCAGGAGTCGGGAAAGAAGTATCTGAGTCGCCATGATCACAAACACTCCCCCTCACGTGGATCATGTGCAAGAAGACATAGGTTATACCTAGGGGCCGGGTGTGACTAAGGCAGGAGTCGGGAAAGAAGCATCCGAGTCGCCGATATCACAAACACTCCCCCTCACGTGGAATACGTGCATGAAGGTATAAACTACGCCTAGAGGCCGTGACGTACACTCCTCCTCACGTAGATCACGTGCAAGAAGGCGGAAATCATAGAGACGCAACACAACAACCACAAACAACAACTTAAAAAAAAACATGTAAATGTTAAACCCTACGGGCCGGAGAAGAGGAGCAGCAGCCGCAGACGGAGAAGACGCGACTGCAGCAGCAGCGGGCCGGAGAAGCAGCGGCAGACGGAGAAGAAGCGGCTGCAACAGCAGCTGAGCAGCAACGACACGGAGAGGAAGCAGCACAAGCGCGGCAGGCCGGAGAAGAAGCAGCTGCAGCGCAGCAATCCAGAGAAGAAGCAGGCCCGGGGAAGAAGCAGCCGCAGCGCAGCAATCCAGGGAAGAAGCAGCTGCAGCGCAGCAGGCCGGAGAAGAAGATCACCGGCAGGCAGAGCATCTGGAGAAGAAGAAGTAGCCGGAGAAGAAGAAATCGGAGAAGCCGTCGGGGCCATTGATGGTGCAGAGGAAGCAGAGAGCCGACGGGAATGTCGGTGATGTCGCAGATGCACAGGAACCAGACGAGGAAGACTGCGGGAGAAGGAAACGACGGGAACGTCGTCGAGTAGCAGCGAAGCCATCAAGAGAAGGAGAGAGAGGCGTCGACGTCGTCGATGTCGCACAGGAAGCAGTCGACGGCGATGTCGAAGACGGAAGCCGGAGAAGCATTCGACGTCGCAGGCAGAAGTAGGCCAGGGCAGCGACGGCGGAATCGAAGCCGCTCCTGTCGACGGGATTCACAATCGACTCCGTCAACAGGAGCGGGAGCGGTCGACGTGAGCCCTAGCAGGGCGCGGGAGAAGAAATCACGGGACGGGAGGGGGGATTTGGTTCGGGACGGGAGCGGGGGGGGGGGGAAATATCAGCTCACCGGGAAAAATTTTGTTTAGCTCTCAGAATATTAGGCTCTGATACCATGCAGAAAGTAATAGGAAAATAGAAGGTGCAATCTTATTCTTCCACAAAGGGACTTTATATAGGAGCTACAACATGACTCACAACACCGATAGGCGGTGTGAGACTAAACATAATAATACTAAAATATTAATATCTCTAACAGTTGGTATGCTTAAAAATCGCGTTCGTTAATTAGTGATTTATGTCAGTCGTAAAGATTGTGTGACACATTTTAATCTAATAGCGAAGCACAGCACCTTTTTATTATCGTAAGGAGTTAGTGTGGGTTGGCACGTTAGGAGTGGATTGCATATAGCAATTTACCCTCTTTGGGTGGGAAAAGGGGGCGGATTTCCCACAGCGGTTATCATAATCGCACATTGTCGAGAATTATAAGCCCGCAAAGCCCCGTATCCTAAATCCCGTAACACTATTTTCACGGGAAACTGCCGCTCCCCCTCCCGATTTCGGCGTTCCGCGCGACGACCACTCCGCCTCCCGCAAGCCCTAGCGGCGCCTGTTCCCCCTCCGATTCTCAGAGCCGACCCTTCCTCCTTCCTCTACGGGCGCCGGCGAGTTCCCTCCTTCCTTCCGTGCCGTAGGAGAACCGGTTTCAACCCTAACCGGTGGAAGTCAAGGGTGCAAGGGCAACGTTTTGATCCCGATGAATTTAGTTCCTCACTTGTCTCCATTTTTTCGTGGAAATCCTTCTAATTGGAAATTGATTCCAACTTCTTTCTCATTTTCCTCTTGCCTGAATTAGGGATCGGAGTACTAGATCCACCGCAAACCTGGAGTTGATCGCATTGTGAATCTTAATCGCTCTTACGTAGAGGTACTATACTATTTTGGTCCTTTTGTTTACCCTATTCATTTTGAGATTCCTTTACCGATAACCCAAAGGAAAAAATGTATAATTTAGGTTTGTCTTGGATTGCAGATTTTTGGTGGCCTCGGGGCAAGGTTCTGGAGGTCCTCAGTAGTCAGATTTTCTTCAAAAAAGCAAATGTCGCAGCGCCGAGTGTACGAGAGCCGCATCACCACTGTAAGGAAACCTAATCCCTGTTAGTTAGACGTAACAAGGAAATCATTTTATATACGCATGTGTAAGTTTCGTACAAACATCATAAGCATGCATAGAAAGGTGTGGCGGTAGGAAAACGGGCGCGGAAAAGGTGTAGAATAACACCCTTCTCCAAGACCCGAATTGTCAGATCATGTATACTAAGGTTAGGTACGAAATCTTTATACGCGTACGTAAGTTTAGAAATTTGTCTAAGGACGTGAACGTCCCTTCTAGCCGACCACAAGAAAAGCAAGGGTCGTTCAGTAGTACACCAAAAGAGATGTCCCAAACAGATTAGCATTAGACCGAAAAGGGTCAGTAAGCACGCATAAGTCTCCTCGTGTTAGGTAGAGGCGCACTACCTTTCTCATAAGGCATATGGTACCCTATGAGCAGTAGAGACTTGGGAGTTGACTTCCCTTTAAGACAGTTAGTAGATTCGAGACAGTGTCCGCGCGACACCAGGACAATTGAGTCGTAAGATGATCTCGGGTCGTCAGATTTCAATTACGCGTTAGGAGCTACTCTGCCTAGAGCCTTCCAAGTAGAAGTGCAGATTAGAAGCCACCAAGAACTCAAGCATGGACCTGACGTGAGACAGCGCACTAGTTAGTGAATGTCGGGGCTTGGGTAAATAAAATGAAAGTTCATGAACATAGAACGAGTATGTTTGTTGACCAGGAAGCATTGTAAATGCATGCATATCATATAGCATAAAGATTTTTAATGAACAAAACTATTTTCAAAAGGCATGCATTCATCATTTAAGAAAATATTTTATTGTCACTAGGAGTTATTTTTTCTTACTCTGACCGCTCGTGGGCAATGTTTTTACAGGTGACTCAGGTGGGAAACTACGCCTATGATGAGCGTCCTTGTGGTGTCAGTTTGTAGCTGGTTTCTTTTCAGTTTTCTTTTCTTTCAGTATACACTTGTAATCTTGGATACTGTATTTGGTTAACGTTTGAAATATCATGTATCAGACTATTATGTTACTTCAGATTTTCAGTTTTTTCATCTTAATTCATATTTAGTGCCTCTGTGAATCTATCTTTTGAAGGTATGTGGTTATCATTAGTTTCTTTCATAACTTCCGTTGCAAGTTTAAATGTTCAGTATTTTTCTTTATATCTGTTGTGTACTAGTTTTGATACTGTTTTCTAGTTCTCTTTATATCGCTGACCCGGCCGGACGGCAGATTATTGTAAAACTGGGAAGGGGTGTTACATGTCATATTTGTCGGTGAAAATCAAACTTTGAATGTGCTTTGTATCATTTTCATAATTTCTATAAAACTTATTTGTGCAAATTATAGTTTAAAGCGTCACTTGTGAAAGAACGTGATTATTTACTTACGCGCACGGAATTTATTGTGAACATTGTGTTGGTTTGCTAGCCTCTTATAAATTTATTGTTAACGTTTATTTTTGGGTTAACTCAAAACATGCATGCAACATTTAGATCCAGCTTGATCACATTCATTTCACATACGCATGTAGAATTGCATTAGCGTGTCGACAAAGTAATTTTCCCCACATCCCATTCTGTGTCAGCATGAGATGTTGATGCATTGCCAGTAGGGATAGTTGTGGATGTAGCAATTGCTTCATACGAATACTAACATTTGTGAATGGTTGTGGAATCACATCATCCATGTTAGCATTGTCACACCAGTCATCGACACTAACAAAGTCCTTTTGGTTTTTTTTGTTGACTGTGGGAGGGGGTGTAATCGCCACTCTAGTGGGGGCTTATTTTAGAAGAGCAAACGCCTACATCAGCATGTGCAATGATGTCTTGAAGATGATGCTTACATATTACTGGAGTGTGTTGGAGTGTGTATGAGATGATGCATACATATTACTGGAGTGTGTATGAGATGATGCAGAGTTTTAGAGGCATTCTATCATACATGAATGAGATAATCACTATGAATGATACATTAAGTGATATAAGTTGAGATATGTGAAATGACTTCCTTTACCTTGGGGTTTTACGCATGTGATATTAGCTTAGTGTCATCCGCTGAACTGGTAAACTCATCTCGCGTTGATGATATTTTGTAGCTTATGTCACTACAATAAGCTAAGCTATCCCAAGGTAATAAGAAGTGTGTTATGAGGTATCGTTTTTCATGTTCTAATCCATTTGTACACCTTCACATTTTCATGAAGTTTCATACACTTCATAATTGTATCGTGCAAAGAACTATATAAAGGGATAGTGGATAAATTGTAAGTTCATGTGCAGGGTTTACATAATTATAGTGAAGGCTCTTCCAAATGCTCAATAGCTTTATAATTTTCATTACAATTGGATTATAGTCTTCTGTTGTGATGTATAAAAATATTTTGGAATGATTCATAATTAATGCAAAAAATGTAAATTATCTTATGATTGTCCTTGTCCGCCCCTCGTACAATGATTACTCTCCAGTTATAGATAATATGCCTTTTAAGATGTGACAAGTGCGCATACAAAAACAATTGCCTCATCAAGGAGAAGCCTTATTATGATTCTAAGGAAGAATGCACCACTAAACTAAAAGGTTCATTCAAATACTACCATAGACCATCCAGCATTATAAACATATAAAAAACATTGAGAAAGAGATTGAAGCCACACCTTACACATAGGAGCAACAAGCAACACCCCATCCCATTCTTGTGGTTGTCTTAGATGAACCTTGAGGGCAACAGCGCCACCCATGGACTGCCCAAGGATAAAGTGTTGCAGCCCAGTGACTTCTCTTCTCTCTGCAACAAAACAACGCATTAAAGCATCCACATATCTCTAAACAATGAGGAGAATAACCAAACCTCGAATATGGCTATACTGCTCTATGACATGTTCTACCATCTCATTGAAGTTAGAGATGTAGCCATGCAAGCCATCCGAGAGACCAAACCCAGGCAAGTCCATGGCATATACTCCATATCCCGCTGCTGCGATCTTCTTAGCAATCCCTGTTTTTTTAAAAATAAGGAAATTAAATTATCCAATCATTATGAAATCCACCAATAGATAAATGCACAGAACATTCACAATCAGAGCGAGAGAGACCTTCAAAGAAGAAAGTGCAGGTGTCTCCATAACCATGGCAGAAAAAGAGGGAAGCCTTTGTAGGGACTCCAACTTTTGGAAGCCAACTCTTCCAAAAGATCTCCATACCCTTTGAGTTTCTCTCGTATCTCTGGATAGAGAAGCACGATGGAGCACCCCCAATTTAGTCTTTGTGTGCATTTGAAGTAACCCTTGCGATTAATAGTAAAAGGTTTCCTTTTCATCTATCCGATTTCATTATTAAAATTACCTAAAGCTTCCATAAATTTTAAAGCATTTATAGTAAAGATTTTGTCTGGAACTATTTGTGGTTAGCATGATTTTTTAGCAACAAGCTAGCACCATTATCATTAGCTTTATTCCAATGGTAAACAATAATAATATGAAAATAAAATAATTTAAAACTGCTAATAGCTAAATTTAGGGAATTAACATAATCTCGAAAACAAGTTTCAGCTCACAATGTTTCTTTATATTTTGAAGGTTTAACTATCTTTATTCTAGGCATATATACAGGAAAAGATAAATGCCTACCTTTTTGTTCCTCACGGGTCCAATGCAGAACATTTAGGTCTAAGAACTGTGACTAGTTGAGTAGTTTGCAGATCTTAAATCAGCACTTAAAGATTTTTAAGTGTAACATAGATGATGTTGAGATCGAGAGAGTTACCTTAGGGTTCAATCCTCTCTGTCCCTCCTCCTTCCGTAGAAGAAAATAACCCATTTATATGAGTAGCCACTCCTTAAGATCTAGTCACCACCCGGTGAACCCAAGTTAGCTTGAGTCATAACCTCCCCCCCCCCCCCCCACCCCCTCAAGCTAACACCGTAAGCATTCAACATCCCGAGCTTGAGCGAGAAAGACTGAAGAGATTTCCCAGAAACAACTTTGGTGAGAATGTGAGCAAGTTGATACTCAGATGACACAAACACCACAGTGATAGTCTTGTCTTGGATTTTGTCCCGAATGAAGTGGTAGTCGACTTCAATGTGTTTGGTTCTCTCATGAAAGACGGGGTTGTTAGCTATATGGATAGCCGCTTGATTATCACAGTAAAGATTTATTGCTTCAGAAACAGAGAAGCTCATCTCCCCCAATAAAGACTTAACCCAGATGAGTTCACAGGTAGTGACAGCAATAGCCCGATACTCGGCTTCTGTGGAGGAACGGGCAACAATATTTTGTTTTTTACTCCTCCAGGAAATAAGATTGTCACCAACATAGATATAATATCCACTTATAGATCTTCTATCCGAGGAAGAGCCTGTCCAATCAGCATCACAATACCCATGGACCTTAAGATGATCATGATCTTGATAGAGAATGCCTTTTTCGGGGTCCCTTTTAAATATTTAAGAATCCGCGGGACAGCTTGATAGTGATGAACTTTAGGGTTGTGGATGAATTAACTTACCAAGCCCACAGCAAAGGAGATATCAGGTCTGGTAATAGTCAAATAAATCAACTTTCCAACAATACGTTGATATTCTGACTTCCTCTCAATATCGGAACAATTCTCATTGTGAATGTCATAATTAGGATCCACAGGACTATTCACGGGTTTGACACCCAAATATCCAACATCTCTAAGAAGATCCATGTACAACCCCGTGTTCGCCGAGCGGGTCCGCCAAGCCAGGCGAGCGGACCAGGCTGCCCGGCCCGCACCAGAACAACATGCGAGGGGCAGGCGGCAGGAGGCCAGCTCACTCTCGCCCAGGTCGGGAGGGCGAGCCACGCGAGTTGGCCCCTTCACCCCTCTCGCTCGCTCAGAACTCGTGCCCGGCCCGCACCAGAACAACATGCGAGGGGCAGGCGGCAGGAGGCCATCTCGCTCTCGCCCAGGTCGGGCGGGCGAGCCACGCGAGTTGGCCCCTTCACCCCTCTTGCTCGAGCAGAGTTTGGGTCGCCGAGCGGGTCCGCCAAGCCAGGCGAGCGGACCAGGCTGCCCGGCCAGCACCAAGAACAACATGCGAGGGGCAGGCAGCAGGAGGCCAGCTCGCTCTCGCCCAGGTCAGGCGGGCGAGCCACGCGAGTTGGCCCCTTCACCCCTCTCGCTCGCTCAGAACTCACCGAGCAAAGTTTGGGTCGTCATTCGTCGAACAAAGCTTTTTGGTCAGCATTCATCGAACTGGTATTCGGGGATGGGTTCGACGAGTCCAGATCGGTGAGCCCTCCTCCGGGGCTCCCATGGTTACAGTTGGAAGCTTGGCCGCCAGCCCGCTCTCCTATACGCGACCCGACCGCCGGCCCGCCTCGGCACGGGCATTGGCGGGTCGTGGTGGCCCGGCTCGCGCTCGCCCAAGAAGAGTAGGCGAGCCGCAGGAGCCAAGTCGCACCCGCCTCTCGCGAGGGGAGAGTAGTGGCGAGCTGACCTCAATATCCCTGGGATGGGCCCAGTAGAGGCCCAGAGATAAATTACCTGGATGCCCTCCCCATGGGTGCGAATAGCTTGTTGGAACAGCAGAGCTATGCTGTTGGCAGACCAAGTTGGACTGCGCATAGCTATTCAAAACAGCGGAGGTTGGCTATTTGCAGGCCGTTTTCAGAATTCTATAAATAAAACCCAAGGGGCACCTCAGAAGGCACGTTTTCATATTCACTAGCTCCCTAGTCTTCTAGTGCTTTCTGAGCTAGCATTAGCTCGGCCTGTGGCTAAGGAGGGGAAGTGCTCTCAGGTCTTCCAGGTGTGTGGTGGGTCCTCCCCGCCGAGCCCTTGGGTCGGTTCTTCCCTTATCTCTTTTGTTGTTTTGCTTGCAGGAGCGAAGTAGGTGCGCGATCACATCTTTCCCAAGGGTGAACTCCACAAGAGATCGAGATTTCGGTTTCAACATTTTGGTGCGGTGAGCGTGGAAGGTGGTCAGTACAGAAAAGCTTCAGCGAGCTCGATGACAGGAGGGCAAGGATCTGACAGGACGGACTCGCCGCCCCCCCCCCCCCCCCACCTCTGGCCACGGTGGGGATGTTTGAAGATTTCAGGAACGAGGTGTTGGGCCTCGTCAAGTTCGCACTCGGCGCGCGAGCCGAGTGCTCGACTCCAGCTGTCCAGATCGCAGCCGCCCCCTCTCTGGGCGAGGACGCCCCCGGCAGGCGAGTTGGGAAGGAAGTGGCCGAGGAGGGCCGGGGGTGAGAGCTCCCCGGGCGCGAGCTCTTCCCCGGCTCGGCAGGCAGAGGCCGGGTCGGCGAGCTGAGGCCGCGAGACGCGCCAGCTCGCCCAGTAGGGGGAGGCAGCCCCTTTAGTGAGTTGGTCTCTTCAACTCCAGTTCCAGAGGGGTTCAGGGAACCCGAGAAGTCCTACTACAACGGGAAGGGAGACCCGGTCCAACACGTCCAGTGGTTTGAGGACGTGGTCTCAATCCGGCAGATGTCGGATGGGTTCAAGTGCCGACTCTTCGCCATCACCCTTAAAGAGAAGGCGAGGGAGTGGTTTCACCAGCTGCCGGCCAGCTCCATCTACTGCTTCGAGGACCTACGCTGGGGGTTCATGCTGAGGTTCACTACCTCGAAAAGGAGGAAGAAGGAGTCGGAGTCCCTGTTTCACATCAAGCAGGGAGTGAATGAGACGCTGGGAAGCTACGTGGACCAGTTCCTGGAGGAGGTCACCCAGGTCCAGGAGATGTCAGGCCACAACTGAGCAGGGAGGATGGAGCTGAAGAGAGTGCCCCCCCCCCCCCTCTCCTACAAGGAGTTGATGGAGAGGGCGGCGAGAGAAGTTGACGGGGAGGCGTCAAATCCGGAGTTCGCCCGGAAGCTGGCCAGGTGGGCCACGGAGGAATAGAAGGAGCCAAGAGGCGGAAGAGGGCAGGAGGAGAGGAGAGCCGAGCCCCGGCAGAGGGAGCAAAGGAAGCTCCAGGGGCAGCAACAGCCCAGGTGGGGGCGTTAGGAGCCCGACCGTCGGCTGGGCTAGAGGCCCGAGTGGCAAGGGCAGGGGCCGCAGAGAGGGTACCAAGGAAGGGACCACCACCGGGGGGGGGGGGGGGGCAAGATCAATTCCACCCCCCCCCCCCCCCCGGGCTGGAGGCAGGCCCAGAGGCCTCGACTCCCCGATCAAGAAGAGGTCTATGGTCATAGCCATAGGGGAGAGGAGAGTAGTAAGGAGGAGGAGGAGAGAGAGGTGAGGGTGGAGTTGTCCTACTGCGATTTCCATCAAGAGGAAGGGCACGCCACAGCCACGTGCCCAGAGTTCCTCGAAATGAGGGGAAACAGGGAGCAGCAGGGGCGTCAGGAAGTGAGGATCGAAGAGGTCCTGCCTCGGGCAGAGGAGGATCGTTGTGAAGACCGGGTGGATGTCGGGACCCGAGGAGGGATCAGAGTGATCCACGGGGGGGTGGGGGTTGAGGCTTCCTGGAAGGCGAGCCTCCACACCATGTATCGCCGGAGCGTTGGCTCCACATCTCAAACCCCGCCCCCGGAAGAAAGGATCACCTTCTTAAGGAGCGATATGGCGGATCACGAGGACCCTTTTTGTGATGTGCTGGTCATTCAAACGGCCGTCGAAAATTTTACCGTCTCTCGGATCCTCGTCGACAACGGAAGCTCCGTCAACGTCGTCTTTAAGAAGGCGTTTGACGCGATGAAGGTGGAGGCGAAGAGGGTGTTGGCCTCGGATGGGCCCTTGTTCGGATTTTCGGGGGAGAGGAAGGAGGTCGAAGGAGGTGTGGGGCTCCATGTCACCCTGGGGGGGGGGGGGGGGGGGGGGGCAGTCCAGGAACTGCAGGTTCGTCATCGTGGATGCCCCCAACAGCTACAGCGCCATCTTCGGGAGGCTCCTCATCAGCGCCTTCCGCTGCGTCCCCTCATCGTTCCATCAGTGTTTGAAGTTCAATGCCGAGGGGATTCAGATCAGGGTCAGGGGGACCCCAAGGTGGCGCGAGAGTGCTACGTCACCGCCGTGAACTCCATTTCTTGGCAGGAGGGAGCCGAGAAGATGGAGCGAAGGATGGAGGAGGCGGAGCAGGAAGCTGGCAGGGAGGAGCTAGAAGTGAAGAGCTGCACCGAGGTTGAGGTGGCAGGAGGAGATCGGGAGGAGTCGGCCGAGGCGATGGCCGTGGAAGAAGAGGTGGAGGCGGAGGTCCTCGTCCCAGAGGAGAGGGATGTTGAAGAATGGGGGGAGCAGTCCAGGCTAGAGGCTGCGGAAGAGGTGGTGGAGCTGGAGGTCCTCACCCGTGAAGGCAGGGTGGAGAAGGTCCGCGTCAGCGGAGGGCTGACCCCGGAGGCTCAGGGCAGGATGCTGGAGTGCATCCAGAAGAACGTGGACATCTTCGCATGGAGCGCCGCGGAGATGTCAGGGGTTGATGCGGATGTGGCTGGCCACCGCCTCAACTTGGACCCGGGAACACGCCCCGTCCAACAAAAGAAGAGGTCCACCGCGGACAAGCTGGCAGAGCCCATCAGGGAGGAGGTAACAAAACTTCTCAAGGTCGGCTTCGTGTCTGAGATCCAATACCTCGGCTGGGTCTACAATGTAGTCATGGTGAAAACAGGGGACGGTCGGTGGCGTATGTGTATCGATTTCTCTTTGCTTAATAAATCATGCCCTAATGATTGTTATCCCTTGCCTCGGATCGACGCGCTGGTTGACTCAGCCGTTGGTTTTTCTGTAATGTGCTTTCTAGATGCATTTTCAGGTTATCATCAAATCAGGATGCATCCCCCGGACGTCAAGGATGTCTCGTTCATCACGGGGGATGGATGCTACTGCTATAAAATGATGTCCATCAAGCTGAAGAACGCAGGGGCGGCCTACTAGAAGATGATGGATATGATCTTCAAAGAACTGAAGGGGAGGAACCTGGAGGTGTACGTGGATGATCTCATGATCAAGATTCAGGATGTGGACTCACCTCCAGGACCTACAGGAGACCTTTGCTACCCTGCGCAAGTACAAGATGCAGTTGAACCCCCTGAAGTGTGTCTTCGGGGCCAGCAGGGGGAAGTTCTTGGGGCACCTCCTCACCCCTGCAGGGGTCGAACCAAATCCTGATAAGGTCAAGGCTATCATGGAGCTGGGGTCGCCGCGGAATACTAAGGAGGTGCAGCAGCTGACGGGGAAGCTGGCAGGGCTAAGTAGGTTCCTCTCCCGGGCTGGGGAGAAGTGCTCCCCCTTCTTCAAAGCACTGGCGGGGGTCAAAAATTCGAGTGGACCAAGGAGTGCGAGGAGGCATTCCAGGCCCTCAAGATGCAGTTGACTCGGGCCCCATTGCTCCAAGAGCCAAAGGAGGGGGAAGATCTGTTTTTGTATCTCGGGGTCGGGGCGGAGGCCTTAAGCTCTGTCCTAGTTCGTGAGGAGGGGAAGAAGCAGCTCCCTATATATTACGTGAGCCGGGTCCTGAGGAAGGCCGAGCTCCGGTATCCAATTTTGGAGAAGCTGGCCTTCGCCCTGATCATCTCAGCCCGAAGGCTGCGGCCCTATTTCCAGGCACACTCAATCCGAGTGGTGACTGACCATCCCCTCCGCAACATCTTTGAGGGGGTGGAGCATTCTGGCAGGCTGGCCAAGTGGTCGGTAGAGTTGAGTGAGTTCGACGTCTCCTTCGTCCCCCGCCTCTCGATCAAGGCTCAAGCGACCGACTTCTTGGCCGATTATGTGATTGAGGTGGCGGAGGAAGAGCTCACTCGTCCGACTCATTGGAAGGTCAAGGTAGATGGCGCCTCGGGGAGGCATTCCCTAGGAGTGGGGGTGATCTTGGAGAGCCCCCAAGGGACTATAATTGAGCAGACGGTGGTGGTGCACTTCCCCATCACCAACAATCAGGCCGAGTATGAGGCCGTGATAGCAGGGTTGCGCCTGGCCAGGGAGCTGGGGGTGTTGGACGTGGTGGTTCTTACTGACTCCATGGTGGGAGATTCCCAGATCAACGGGGAGTTTGAGGCAAGAGAGCCTACTATGCGGCTATACTTAGCCAAAGTAAAGGGGGTCATTGGCACATTCCAAACTTTTTCCATCCAGCACGTGCCCCGGGAGGAGAATGAGCAAGTCGATCAGCTAGCGAAGCATGGTCCCCGGGTAGGGGGTACCATCACCGACCTATTCCGCCCTTCCATCGAAGAGGGAGAGCTCATGGAGATAGATCAGCGGTCCTCGTGGATGGACTCGGTCATAACTTTCCTTTCCACGGGAGAGTATCCGGAGGGGGCGGACAGGAAGAAGCTCAGGTACAAATCGGCATACTACCTCCTCCGGGACGGGCAGTTGTACAGGAAGACCCTCTCGGGGATGTTGGCTCGTTGCGTGGCCGAGAGGGAAGTACAAAGAATCTTGGAAGAAGTCCACTCCGGGGAATGTGGGAGTCACTCCGGGAGTCGGACCCTGGAAGGAAGAATCGTCAGGCAAGGGTATTTCTGGCCCACCCTGGGCCGTGATGCGACAGAGTTCGCAAGAAGATGTCACAAGTACCAGTTGTTTGCCCCCCTCCAGCTACAGTCTGCTCAGCGACTCAAGAGTATCACAGCCCTCTGACCCTTTGCCATTTGGGGGATGGACATGGTTGGACCGTTCCCGCAGGCCAGTGGGCAAAGGAGGTTCTTGTTGGTAATGATCGATTATTTCTCTAAGTGGTTGGAGGTGAAGGCGCTGCCCAAGGTGACCTCCCAGGTTATCAGAAACTTTGTTTGGAGGGAGATCATCTGCCGCCATGGGCTGCCCCAGGCCATTGTCACGGACAATGAGCCCCAGTTCGCCAGCGCGGAGTTTACCAGTTTCTGCGAGCAGCTTGGGATCGACCTCAGGTTCGCCTCGGCCCACCACCACAGGAGCAACGGGCAGGTGGAGGCCGCTAACAAGATCATTGTCAACCTCCTAAAGAAGAAAGTGGAAAATCTGAAGGGGAGCTGGGTGGAGCAGCTTCCCGCGGTTCTCTGAGCCCTGAGGACCACCCCTAACATAGCTACAGGAGAGACCCCCTTCAAGCTCTCCCATGGGTGCGAGGCAGTGCTCCCCGTAGAATTTGAAGTTCAAACACCTCGAGTTGTTGCGGTCGGGGAAGACAGGGAAGAATGGCAGGTTGAGAACGAGGAAGAGCTGCGGCTCTCCCTTGACATGGTGGAAGAGCTGCGGGACCTTTCCGCCGTCCGACAAGAAGAGGTGAAGAGGAGGATGGCCAAGTAATTCGACAAGCACATCAGAGTCAAACAATTTGTGGATGGGGACTTGGTGCTGAAGAAGGTGGATGTAGCAGGGAGGTCGGCAACCGTGGGGAAGCTCAACCCCAGCTAGGAAGGTCCATTTATTATAAAAGAGGCTTTAAGATCCGGGGGGTATTGACTACAAAATGTGGAGGGCGAGACCCTAAGTCTCACTTGGAGTGGTGACGACTTAAAACGCTTTTTCCATTGAAACATGTAAGTGGTGCTTTGATTTTTAATAAAGTTCTTTAATACATCAATGCTGTCGCAATAAGTTTGCATGAAGAAATGAAGTGTATTTGGACCCCGAGCAGATCCCGCTGTCAGGCTCTCACCTAGCTGGCAGGGCTGGAAGTCACTCGGTGTCATCCTTAGACCTCGAGCAGATCCCGCTGTCAGGCTCTCACCTAACTGGCAGGGCTGTAAGTCACTCGATAGTGTCAGCCTTGGACCCCGAGCAGATCCCGCTGTCAGGTTCTCACCTTGCTGGCAGGGTTGGAAGTCACTCGGTGTCATCCTTAGATCTCGAGCAGATCCCGCTGTCAGGCTCTCACCTAGCTGGCAGTGCTGGAAGTCACTCGATGGTGTCAACTTTGGACCCCGAGCAGATCCCGCTGTCAGGCTCTCACCTAGCTGGCAGGGCTGGAAGTCACTCGGTGTTATCCTTATACCTCGAGCAGATCCGTTGTCAGGCTCTCACCTAGCTGGCAGGGCTGGAAGTCACTCGATGGTGTCAGCCTTGGACCCCAAGCAGATCCCGCTGTCAGGCTCTCACCTAGCTGACAGGGCTGGAAGTCACTCGATGGTGTCATCCTTAGACCTCGAGCAGATCCCGCTGTCAGACTCTCACCTAGCTGGCAGGGCTAGAAGTCACTCGGTGTCATCCTTAGACCTCGAGCAGATCCCGCTGTCAGGCTCTCACCTAGCTGGTAGGGCTGGAAGTCACACGATGGTGTCAGCCTTGGACCCCAAGCAGATCCCGCTGTCAGGCTCTCACCTAGCTGTCAGGGTTGGAAGTCACTCGATAGTGTCATCCTTGGACCCCGAGCAGATCCCGCTGTCATGCTCTCACCTAGCTGGCAGGGTTGGAAGTCACTCGGTGTCATCCTTAGACCCCGAGCAGATCCCGCTGTCAGGCTCTCACTTAGCTGGCAAGGCTGGATGTCACTCGATGGTGTCAACCTCAGGCCCCGAGAAGATCGCACTGTCAGGCTCTCACCTAGCTGGCAGGGCCGGATGTCACTCGTCGCGGGAAACTTCGGCCTCTCGCCAGCTAACAGGACAGGTCTTGATGAGCAAAGTGGTGTTAGAGGTCGGAGAACCAGATATCCAAATGATGGGGAAAATGAGTCGCAAAGTCAACCAAAAGAGGAGACTAGCGTAATTGCACAGCACCCAGGATAGCAGTCAAAGGGGGCGAGAACTTGGGTCGCGTCGCAAGCAGGGGACTCAGCCCGCAAGGAACCTGACGGCTCAGGTAAGCGTCAAGTCGGCTCGCCTCTCCTGGTGAGCGAACAAAATCATCACAGCGGGGCCGGGCTGCGGAGGCAGGTCGTCGCTAGCGGGACGACTGACTAAGTCTCCTATGGTTCCTAAGTTAAGTCTGTAGGCGTGGGACCTCGTCGATGTAACGCGAAATGAACGACCGCACGCGGTAGTCTCAAGGTCGGTCGCGATTACAAAAAGGAAGAGAATTTACATCGCACAACAATAACAAACGTACATACAAGGCAAGCGGGAGGATCGTTTATAAAAACAGAAATAGGCAAAAATTGCAAAGTCATGGCGCAGCCCGCGCTTACAGTTCAACAACCAAAAAATGTGTATATACATGACGGGCGAGGCGCAGAAGTGAAGGGCGACGCGAGATCCAGGCGAGAAGTCCTGGAGGCGCTGATAGGACTTATCCCCGGGTCCGGCACAGGAAGGAACAGCGCCGACACCACCTCGCTCGCCGAGAGACCCACGCCCTCGCTCTTGATGAGGTCGGCTTGCCGCAACATCTGCATCGTGTACTTCGCGGTGCTGGAGGCGTTCTTCTGCATCAGCACCTCCAGCTCGTAGTCAGAATAATGTTCAAGCGGGCAGCTGCTATTGGCTGGCGGAGGGGCGGCTGCGGCAGCCTCCAGCTCGCGCACCCGCGCCTCCAGCGCCAGCTTGTCCTGGCCGAGGGTGGCGATCTCGGCGCCCATCCGGCTGGCCGTCGCCGCGTCCTGCGAAAAGGGAGATGATTAAAGGATGGATTCGGGAAAGGAAACGACAACTAGAAGTAAGTGCGGGTTGAGAGATGTACCACCCCTCCCAAGTACTGAGCGAGGGTCGCCTCGGCCGCGTCGGCCCGCTTCCTCTGGAGATCCGCCTCCCCCTGAGCGAGCTTGCGGGCCTCCTCATTCTCGTCCGCCAACTTCTTAAGAGAGGTGGCGTACCGCTCCAACTGGGTGCAGCGCCGCCCAACCATGTGGGCCAGCTCCACGCCGCGGAGTTGAGCCCGCGCACTTTCGTGCACCAACACCTGCGTCGCCTCCTTATCGTAAATGGAGGCGTCCTCCCGCGAGTAAAGGGCAAATGCGAAGTTGTAGGCTTCCCCGCCGATGGGGTCCTGCTCCAGCCAGCTCGGCAAGAAGGTCGAGATCACCGCGCGATTTGACTCCTTATCCCATAGCAGAAGCGGGGCGCCGAGCTCATCTAGGTACTTCTCGTCGTAGCCAAAATTGCGGTGCCCCCTCGGCACCGGCTTTGCGGCGACTCGCACCCCTTCTGGCGGCCCGGAAGTGGCCGCCGCCTCGCCGGGGGTTTCGCTGGTCTAGGCGGTCAAGAGGGCGAGATCCTCGGCCGATTGATCCGTCGGGGCCTTGCCTTTCCTTTGGACCGCGGCGGATGTCTCCCCCGCAGTCTTCGCCTTCTTGGACGGGGGAGGAGTAGGTTGTTCGCGGCCCGGCCGCTTCTTAGCGGGAACCGTCGGGATGTCGCGCTGAGCGGCGTCAGCGGCCTGAGCACGGGCGAGGTCGCTGGAGGCGACCCTGGTACTCTCATAAGGGGGGTGAAGGGGAACGTCCCGCTCGCCTGCCAAGGAGAGAAAGGGTGAAGCGAGAGTACAAAACAGCGAAGCAGAGTAATGGCGAGTAGCTAACCTCCCCCGGGCGGGACGGCGGCGAGGTTATCCAGGTTGCGGCGCAAGTACGCGACCTCGAAGTTCTTCCCAGCGAAGAACCCCCACAGGTCGGCTTCATGGCCCCCCAGGCTGGGCGGGCGATAATTCGCCTCGCTGAGCTGCACCGGCGAGAAAGGGACATTGCTGAAGTCCCCCTTGACAAACATAAATTTCTTGAGCCAGTTGTGGCTCTTGTTGACGGTCTCCCGCACCTTCAGGTGGGCGCTGGATAAGTAGGTGGTCCCGTCCCGGTTCGCGCGGAAGGAGAACAATTTGCGGAAGACCGCAAGACTGAACTCGACACGCTCCTCCTGCAAAAAGCAGGTGAACCCTACCATGACCGCCACAGAGTTCGGGGTCATCTGGCCTATGACGTCCCCGAAGTACTTCAACACTTGACAAACCTCCGACCACAGAGGAAGCCGAAGGCCCACCTCAAAGTGAGCCAGGGGAATGGCGAGCTCATCCCCGGAGAGATCGTTGATCTTCTCCCCTTCCCTGGGCCGCCTCGCCGAGAATCCAGGCGGGACGTGATTGCTGAGGGCGTCTAAGTACTCGCTCTCAGAGATAACGGCGCGGGGGAAGTCATGCTCTGAGAAAGTCCAGGCACACTTACTCCGCCCGTCCGCGTCGCCGCTGCCGCCACCCATTCCACAAAAGGTTTGTCGAGCGAGCGAGGAAACCTCAGAAGGGCGCACGCGAGTCGAGTTTCGCAAGGAGAAGGAGAGGAGAAAATGCTTAAGTACGGTAGAAGGACAAGGACCAGCAAGGCCTATTTATAGAGAGAAAAAAGAGCGGGAAAATCTTCCGCCGGCGGGAAAAGTGCGTATAGCAAAAATCAGGTCTGACGGTTCAACTTCCTGTCTCGCAACCGCGTCGTCGGGACCATTCAGTAGCAAGTCATGCCCGCCCACATCCGCACGAAAAGCGGGCGAGCTGCGGCCCGCACCCGCCCAGAACTCTGAGCGAGCCGGGGAGACTCTCAACCGGCGGGCTCCTGGCCCGCTCCCGCTAAGATCAGGTTAGCGGGCTGGGCAAGTCCATCTTATGGCCTCGCACCCGCCTGAAAGAGCGACGAGCGGATGACGCGCTTTCATCCATACCCACCTCAAAGAAAGTCAAGCAACAGCACGGTAAATACAACATACATCAGAAATCAGAAATCGGGCCCGTGGACGGGCGAGAAAAGTCGTAGATTATTAACAGACATTGAAAGAGTTTTTAAAATAATAAATCCCCCTGAAACGAGTCGCCTCGAAGTACAAACGCGGCCTGACCCGACGATAGGCCGCGAGCAAAGGGGAAGGGAAGGTGGATCAGTACTGGATCCACTTCCACCTGCCCCGCCTCTGCGTTCCGGTTCATGGCGACACGCGAGGATAGTGGTAATCGCGCACCGCCACCAACTCCTGCTGGGCCAGGCCAACTTGTTCCGTGACACTCTTTAGCCACTCCTCGGCCCGCGGGATATGCACGCCAGGTGAGGTGACCTCACCACCTTCTGCTGCGCGCGGAGCCCCCTCCAGAGCCGCGAGCCGAGCCTCGGTCTCGGCCTTGTCCCGGTCGACTCTCTTAACGATCTCCTGAAGCAACAGAGTATGTTTCTGGAACAGCCGTGTCAACTGTCTCTTCATCCCCACCGCGTCCGCCGGGTCGCCCAGATAATCCGAAACACCCTCCACGTCAGGGGTAGGCGAGTACCCTTCGCTCATCTCGGTTTCAGAGGAGATCGCGTCTTCCTTTTACCGGCCTGAAGAGAGGGTCGGGAGACCCACGCGCCAACCAAGGGGCGGCCTCGAGGGCCTCCTCCCGAGTCTTCTGGCCCGCTGCTGCCAGACGGGGTCTCACCTCCTCGCTGATTGGCATAGTGCAGCTACAGTTCGCTGGGAAAGATAAAATGGGGTGAGGATTCATCTAAGGGCTCAGTGGTGTATTTATAGCCAGGGAGTGGGACCCACCAGAAGATTCCATGACAGCTCAGCACAGCACTCGCCGAACACGCGGGTTGGATGATTCTTTTCAAGCTTAGTCAAGCTCAAAAAGAGTGGGGATTGTGTACAACCCTGTGTTCGTCGAGCGGGTCCGCCAAGCCAGGCGAGCGGACCAGGCTGCCCGGCCCGCACCAGAACAACATGCGAGGGGCAGGCGGCAGGAGGCCAGCTCGCTCTCGCCCAGGTCGGGCGGGCGAGCCATGCGAGTTGGCCCCTTCACCCCTCTCGCTCGCTCAGAACTCGTCGAGCAGAGTTTGGGTCGCCGAGCGGGTCCGCCAAGCCAGGCGAGCGGACCAGGCTGCCCGGCCCGCACCAGAACAACATGCGAGGGGAAGGCGGCAGGAGGCCAGCTCGCTCTCGCCCAGGTCGAGCGAGCGAGCCACGCGAGTTGGCCCCTTCACCCCTCTCCCTCGCTCAGAACTCATCGAGCAGAGTTTGGGTCGCCATTCGTCGAACAGAGCTTTTTGGTCAGCATTCATCGAACTGGTATTCGGGTATGGGTTCGACGAGTCCAGATCGGCGTGCCCTCCTCCGGGGCTCCCATGGTTACAGTTGGAAGCTTGGCCGCCAGCCCTCTCTCCTATACGCGACCCGGCCGCCGGCCCGCCTCGGCACGGGCATTGGCGGGTTGCGGTGGCCCGGCTCGTGCTCGCCCAAGAAGAGTAGGCGAGCCGCAGGAGCCAGGTCGCACCCGCCTCTCGCGAGGGGAGAGTAGTGGTGAGCTGACCCCCATATCCCTGGGATGGGCCCAGTAGAGGCCCAAAGGTACAATTACTTGGATGCCCTCCCCATGGGTGCGAATAGCTTGTTGGAACAGCAGAGCTACGCTGTTAGCAGACCAAGTTGGACTGCGCATAGCCATTCAAAACAGCAGAGGTTGGCTATTTGCAGGCCGTTTTCAGAATTTTATAAATAGAACCCAAGGGGCACCTCAGAAGGCACGCTCTCATATTCACTAGCTCCTTAGTCTTCTAGTGCTTTCTGAGGTAGCCTTAGCTCGGCCTGTGGCTAAGGAGGGGAAGTGCTCTCAGGTCTTCCGGGTGTGTGGTGGGTCCTCCCCGCCGAGCCCTTGGGTCGGATCTTCCCTTGTCTCCTTTGTTGTTTTGCTTGCAGGAGCGAAATAGGTGTGTGATCACCCGTTCCCCAAGGGTAAACTGCACAAGAGATCGAGATTTCTGTTTCAACAATCCAAGACATATTTACGCTGAGAAATCATAATCTTCCCCGCAAATCGAGCGATCTCAATTCCGAAAAAGTACCCAAGGATTCCCAAATCCTTAATTTCAAAGGCAAAAGTCAATTCCTTTTTTACCAAAGTAATGTGGTGTTCATCAGTTCCGGTGATAATAATGTCATCCACATAGACAACAAGAATAGTAGTACATTCTTCATTTCTGTAGACAAAGACGGAGTGATCTGAAGTGCAACGAGTGAAGCTTAAATGAACAAGTTTGTCGCTTAACTTGGCAAACCAGGCCCGGGGCGACTGTTTGAGGCCATACAAGGCTTTCTTAAGGCGACACACATGTCCTGCAGGAACATCCATACCAGGGGGAGGCGTCATATAAATTTCTTCCTGTAAATCACCATGGAGGAAGGCATTTTTAACATCAAGCTGATGTAACGTCCAAGATTTATGAGCAGCAATGGACAATAAGATTCTGACGGAGTTCAGCTTAGCGACAGGGGCAAATGTCTCTTGAAAATCAATTCCATCAACCTGAGTAAAGCCTTTAGCAACCAATCGTGTCTTATATCTGTCAAGAGTTCCATCTTGAAGAAATTTAGTTGTATATATCCATTTGCATCCGACAGGACGACGCCCATGTGGGATAGGAACAATTTCCCAAGTTTTTTGACGTTGGAGAGCATTCATCTCCTCCTCCATGGCCTTCGTCCAATGAGGACACAAGATAGCCTCTGAAAAACTGTTAAGGATAGAAATAGAGGAAACAGAGACAAGATATGTTTGCAAAGGGTGAGAGATAGAATTATACCCAACATACTTATCTATGGGATATCTAGTCCGACCGCTGTGAACTTGCAGCGCAGAAGTGGTCTCCTGAGTGATGTTGTTGCTCGGATCTGGCGGAGTGGTGGTGGGTGGTGGAGCAGGAGTGAGGCATTCTTGACCAAGATTTCTATGTTTCCTTTTCTGATACACCTGAAGATTTTTTTCTCCTTCTGTACACATGTAGCTCCTTGGGAAGAACATCCTCTCTAATAGGAATATCCACACATCCCGGAGCAAGCACATCAACCGAAATAGGAAGAGGTGGCACCATATCATTATCATCTTTGCTCCTGAAATATGATAACCTTTCCCTCATCTGAGTAATAGGGAGTATTTTCAAAAAACGTGACATCCTTTGAGATAAACCTTCTCCGAAGAATAGGAGAATAACACTTGTACCCCTTTTAGTTGGCAGCATATCCCACAAACACACATTTTATTGCTTGTGGGCCCAACTTATCCTTATGAGGCCCCACAATATGGACAAAAGCAGTACATCCAAAAATTTTGGGAGGAAGACGGAATAGAGGCATATTTGGGCAAAGAAGCTTTAGGGGGTATTTTCCCCCCAAAGTACCTGTAGCCATCCGATTAATAAAATATACGGAGGTAAGACCACCTTCATCACATAGCCCCTTAGGAACATGCATCTCTTGCAACAGGCAACGAGTGGTCTCCAAGATATGACGATTCTTCCTTTCACCTACCCCGTTCTGTTAAGGAGTCCTCGGACATGAAGTTTGGAAAGTAATGTCATGCTCTCCCAGGAACCTCTGAAGGTCACTGCAAGTGTATTCGCCTCCGTTATCACTCCTAAGGATCTTAATTTTAGTATCAAATTGAGTCTGCACATAATGATAAAATAACTGAAATATTTCTGAAACTTCATTCTTCTTTTTCATGAGGTACACTCAAGTAAATCGCGAGTGATCATCAATAAAAGAGACAAAATACCGAAAACCATTCACAGAGCAAAAAGGAGCAGTCCAGACATCAGAATATATCAAATCAAAGCAATTTAAACTTCGACTACGACTAGGGGCATAATTAGTTCTACAGTGCTTAGCCAATTCACAAGACTGACAATCAAAAGTAGTTTTTTCAATATTAAGAAAATGCGGGAAAGTAGCTTTTAAAGTCTTCAAACAAGGATGTCCAAATCTCTTGTGCCACAGCATCAACTGATCAGAGTTGGTAGACTTATGAACACCAAAAGCTTGACAGTTGTCCAAGACATACACACCACCAGACTCATGTCCACCACCAATCGTCTTCCCACTCATCAAATCCAGAAAAACACAATGGGAGGAGAAAAAAGTGATAGAACAGTTAAGCTGTTTAGTTAAACTGCTCACAGATAAGAGATTTGTAGGAAATGTGGGAACGATAACAACAGATTTGAGAGACGCGGAGGGAGAAAGATGAATAATCCTTTTACCAGCCACAGGAGTCGAAAACCCATCAACAAGTCTCACACTGCCAGAGGCAGGAGAAATAGAAGAGATCCTCATGGAAGACCCAGTCATGTGGTCGGAAGCTCCTGAGTCGATGATCCAAGAAGTAGATGGTCCTTTCGAGGACACGGGAGTAGAATGAGCATGAGCTGCCGTCCCCACAAAATCACCAGAAAGAGATCGCCCGGTAGCATTGGCTTTTAAGGCCTTCAGTTCTCTAGTCAAACTCTCGTTCCCTGCCTGAAGGTACCCAGTATTCTCGAGATTACCATACATAGCCGTTTGGGATCTAACATATTTCCCATTGGCACCACGAATCCAACCTGGAGGGATCTGGTGAGGATGAAGATCCCAACATTTTTCATTCTCATGACCTTTCTTCCCACAGTGAGGGCACTTCATCTTGCTCTTGTCCTCTAGTCTCACGTTCCTCGGGTGTCATCTCTTCTGCTCTGCAGCAAGGGCAGATTTTTCATGACCAACCAGAGTGTCTGAACGAAGGGAATTTATACGGCTTGCTTCCCCTCGAATATAATGAGTCACTGTCTCTAGATCCGGCACGAAATCTCTACCCAACATCTGAACTCGCTGGAATTAAAGTTCAGGAGGAAGATCATAAAGCATCTCAAAGACGCTCTGTTGCATGAGTTCAGTCTTGTAGTCATCTATAGTCTGAATAGCGGAATACTGATCTATCTCGGCTCACTTATGGGTCAACTTGCTGTAATATTCTTCGAAATCAGACATCCTTGCCATGTGGACTTGCTCAGTTTGGAGCTGATATATTCTATCCAAGTCCTTCTATTTTGAGTAATTCCGTTCGATCAACTCTCACATCTCTTTCGCAGTTTGACAGAATAAAAAGTTACTTGCAATCTTGGGTTCCATAGAATTGACAAGCCAATTTATCACAGTGAGGTTCTCACCTTCCCATTCCTCATATAGGGGGTCAGACACATCAGGAGCTGGTTTGGATCCGGTGAGAAACCCCAGTCTCTGACGACTTCCAATGAATATCCGTATAGATTGGGCCCATAAAAGATAATTTCTCTCATTGAGCTTGATTTGAGTAACACCATGATTGAAGTCCATGTTAGAACTTCCCCCACCATAGTGTTTAGATTGATCAACCACCCCTTCAGGGGCACCAATACCCTTCAATTTGTCCTCCATAGGGTCAAACATAAGAAGGGAAAGGAGGACAGAAACCAACCAACGACAGTAGGCACCAACAGGACAGCAACAGCCGCACCCCTGCACCAAACGACTTCAGCCGCACCACCAGACGGCAGCCTCTGCACCTCAGGAATGACAGGAAGAAGAATCGAAGATGACTGCACGAAGGAGGAGACGATCCTGCGACGATCGCACTGCCTGCGGCTCTGCGACGAATGCCCTGTTGGCGGCACCAAGAAGAAGAAGAAGCCGATCGATCCAGACGATCGAGGGGCCGACGGGCCGACTGGCCGACGGAGACGGAGACGAACGGCGAGCCTTTAGGCTGAAGCGGAAGAAACCGCCTCTGATATCAGGTTGAGATCGAGAGAGTTACCTTGGGGTTCAATCCTCTTTGTCCCTCCTCCTTCCGTAGAAGAAAATAACCCCTTTATATGATTAGCCACTCCTTAAGATCTGGTGACCACCCGGTGAACCCAAGTTAGCTTGACTCATAACAGATGAAAATATAAAAATATGAGAAAAATGCATCTTTAATAGCTCTAAGTTAAACTAGAACATTAAAATTCAAAAAAATGCAAAAAGAACATACATTTAATCGAAGAATCTTCCTTTGTGACGAAATCTAAATCACGCAAATGAACTAAGAAATAAAATTTAGAGAACAAGAGAAAAAATTCTCATTTAAGATAACTAGGCAAGTCCACCACATATATATAAAGAAATGACAATAACACAGATACCCAAAAAGCAGTTCAAGTTCTCAGAAAATCCGGAGAACTCCAGATAAAACCAAAGAAAGTAGAGATATTTATTTATCAAAATCTGGAATTTCATTCATTTGAAAAGAAACAGAAAAAAATTGTATGTTTTCAACAAACCTTCTAATTCACCTATCTAGTTTGAAGTATCACTCAGCCAAAAAAATGTAAGAAGATAATCGTTCAACTTATGATAGTTAGATTTAAATTTAATGTTGATAATTTGCATTCTTATTAACAAACTCAATTATTGTACCACACATAAAAACATATTCCAACTTTACACTTTTATGTCAAATTTAATGTAGAATGACTTAGGGTCTAGGTTTCCTAATGCAAATATATTATGAGGAGCTCAAAGTTTTTGCAAGCATATAAATTCTCACGGCTAAACTAATGCAAACAACCTTTTTGGAGAGAAATATATTTAGTACAATTTTTACGTAGATTGGTACTAAACATGAGCTTAAACAAATATTCATCATATAATGATTATATGGATCAAACGATTATAAAAGTATATTCATCATATAATGATTGGAAACACTTGATCAAGCGGTCAGAGGCAGGAATGATGGAGAAGGAGATAACTACAAAGCCAAGGGTGTGCGAGAGAGAAAGAGAGTTATCACAATATCATACAAGACAAGGAAATAGATTAACTTCTTTGATGATTTCATTCCACACAATTCATGCATTTAAATAGGCTTACAAGAATCATAATGACAACCACAACCTTTCTAAGTACGAACGAGTATTAAATAAAATACAACATTAATAAACGACAACATAATAAAGTCCGACTTGATTAAAAGACAACATAATAATTGGGCACGAAACCCATAACAGTATACTTCATTTTTACTTGTCCTAGATGAGCTCACCGGACATATCCAACAAGCAATACCTTGGTGTTTATTGTGTACAAATGACATTGTTTTTGTAGATAAGACGAGCGAGGGTGTAACCGCGAAACTTGAATCTTCGTGAGACATTATAGAAAAAAAGAGTTTTAGGTTGACTAGGACAAAGACGGAGTATATGGATCTTAAATTTAGTAATGCAAGAAGGACGGATGACTCCATCATCAAGTTGGATGATCAAGATATTTTTCGCAGTGAGTGCTTTAAATATCTGAGACCGATAGTTCAAAAAGATATAGATGTAGATAAAGATGTGATACATAGAATTCAAGCAGGTTGGTTGAAGTGGAGAGGCGCGCCTGAGATCTTATGTGATAGTAAAGTACCATTAAAACTTAAAGGCGAGCTTTACCCTACTGCAATTAGACCAGCTCGATTAAAATGGTTCAGACACGTACAAAGGAGACCATTAGAGGTACTTATTAGGCGTTGTGAGAGTTTAGCTACTAGACATGTTAAACGGGGAGGAGTAGACCAAAAAAGACTTGGAATGAAACTATAAGAAAAGACATGATGTACTTGAGCATTGGTGAAATTATGACTAAAGATAGGGGTAATGTAGACAAAGGATCCATATAGCTGACCACACTATGGTGGGATAAAGGCTTGAATGTTGTTATTGTATGCCCTTTTTTCCTGCATGCATGATTGAGACCTTATCAATCAGTCTTGATTACCTATGACATGATTTTTAATTAATTGTGAGGTTTTTCAATGCTTTCCAATTTTACTCACTATTAATAAATTGATAAACATTAAGTTATCTTTCACACTGGATTTCCTCATATTTTTCAATTTGCATTAAAAATAATAATACTAATTACCTAAAATTAAAGGTTTGTAAGTTACAAATTGCATTCATTTGAACAATTTTGAGTATCTCTTTGTAATTTTGCAATAGGAAGACCTAGACCATAAGACATCTTGCATCAACTTCATTTTGTTGCTTGAATATAGAAATCATATTTTGGAAAATTAAAACATTATTTTACTATTTTCATTTCTGGAATCGAATGATCACCTTAACGGAAATTCGAGATGTTTTTTGGTTTATATTCAATGTTATTGTCTTGCATCAACTTCATTTTACAACCAAATGGGCTGCATTTTGGAAACTACTAATATGAAATTATGCATGATTTGCTCTGCAAGAGCAACAATAATATAACATAGAGAAGGTCTCTGTACCTAATCGGGAATAGAGTTTAGTATTGCAAGCACGTTTCATTCTATTCCTTTTTTTCAATCTGTTGGAATATGTTAGAATAATGAGTTTTATGTTGTTACTATATTATCATCATGTACACCCATATATATAGGAGTCTCTAATGTAATGTATGTGTGATTGATTATTTTCCTCAACATGGTATCAGAGCAAAAAAGAGTTTAGGGTTTTTCGGATCTCGCCGCTCCCGCACAGCGCTCTCCCGCATAGGAGCACGACCCCGACCCCCGACTCACGCAACGCGCAGTCGCCCTGACTCCCGCACAGTGTCGTCGGCCCGACTCCGACACAGTGATGCACGCTTTGTTGTGTGAATATATAAGTGCTACGCAAGTGTACGTGTCGTGTCAAGTTACAAAATGGAAGTAGAGTGTCGAACCCACAGAGACAATATTTTTCCTCAGCTTATGAGTACTAGTAATGATCTTTTCTTATAAGTCAAGCAAAATCACAAGGTTTTGAGAGTAAGTAAACTAAATAACGAAACTAAAGTAAGATGAGAATATAATGATGAGAAGAACGAGTCTCATATATTGATCCCTAATCTTAGTTTGCCTTTTTGTGATGAGAAATACAATTGAATTCAACTCAGTTTTTAACTTGTGGAAATCCTAAACTCGCGGTGAGCATCTCTCGATTTCATCATCGCACTATGCATATTTAGTGAGTAGCCTTAGATCAAGACTACACAAGTAAACATACGTATAAAATTATGGATCTTAACTCCACAACTAGAATGATAGCGATACGCTAAATCATATGTAGCCAAATTAAATTCTCGAGACTTACGAACGCAGCTCTCGCATATAGAACGCAGTATGAAGCACTAGATGGTAATCTCTTAACGTCATCACTGAAGAAGAGAATGAAATTTAAGATACAAACCAAATTTAACTCAATTGTTCATGTAAATATCAAAGCAAACGTCGAATAGTTAACTACATATAAGACTCGCAAGCGAATTAGTTCATCATAGTCAAAAGTTTGAGAAATCGGAGCGAGAATTCAACAAACATGATGAATAAGAGTTACAACAAGCCAACCAATTGATCTCTACGAATGCCCCTACAAAGGATGTTGTCGCCTCCCCTTGCACGGATCTGGATTTGATGTGCGGCTTCTTCTTCCTCCCGATCTCCAGCCCTAGACGAGTTCTGCCCCCCCTCTCTTCTTCCTTTTTCGAATTTCTCTCCCTTTTATTACTTGCCATAACTGTTGTCTAAATTCCCCCCAAAAATCCTCAAGAGATGCACCCTTCCATGTTTTCGTCCAGCCCCAAAATTCAAATTTCGGATTTTAATTTCGCCCCAGGTTGTTGCAACCTTGTTTTTCTGCACGTTGCAACTTCTGCGCCTGCGCCTGCCTTTCCCCTCCGAAACCTGATAGTTGCAACTAATTATTTGTGGACGTTGCAACCTCTCTTTCAAGCTATGAAGTTTTGGCGAATTTCCTTTTCCAGGCAAATTTCTTTGGCGCATCTGATACAAATACATCGAAACAAAACCAAATTAGCCACAATTCAAATAAATAAGAGTTTACTTTCATTTCCATATCATTTAAACTTATTTTAATTGTTTTAACTGAATAAGTTGTTGGAAATAACCGCATAGATAACTTCTTTTTAGAAGTTATCACACCCCCACACTTTAACCCTTGCTAGTCCCTAGCAAGACAATTCCTAATAGTGAATTAGGTGAAAGAATAATTACCAAGATGAGAGTTCGATGATTTTTTTTTATCTTAACAGAAATTAAACAAAGCATACTTAAGAAATCCAATTTCTCCAACTGATAAGCTTATCAATCATTGAGAGCGCAAACATCACAAATCCGTTAGTTGATGAAAAATAAAGCGAAATTAAGAATTTCGGTGTTGTGTGTGCCTTCTTCAAATTATTCACTCCCACGCAAAATTTTTCTTATTGAGCCTCCGCACTAATTTGGAAGGATAAGAATAAGCTAAGTTTTTGATTGGACTTGGACAAGCGTTAGTAGCACACGTGAAAGTAAGGTTGGCCTTGGCTTGATTAGATTAGCTATCCATGAACATGCATTAATAATGGAGAGGTAATTCCCTAATTAATAATCTTAATACTCCCTCATCTTATGAAGTTCAACTCTTAAGCAATAAGTATTTATAAATATAAAGCTCATAGTTGGGATCATTCTAAGTACGTAAGTGCATACCTGGGCCACATATCACTATGACCAAATTGTTCCTTACTTTTCTTTTATTTCTCTTTTTAGTTCTCTCTCCCTTTTTTTTTTTTTTTGGGTCACAGTTGGGATCATTCCGAGTAGGCTCGTACATACTCAGGCCGCATATCACTATGACTTATAATCTTATCATCAAAATGTTGAGTCGAACACCCATAATTGAATAGTGCATTAAGATACAACTAGTTGGAATGTAGGGAACTTAGATTCACTAGTGTCTAGCAAAATGATAAGGAACAAGCTCAAAGGGTTTCATGAGTGATCAGAATGAAGTAGTCACTTAAACACTTATCTAAGTTTACATCATCAACTCAGTTCTTCTCACCCCTCCTAATTTTTTTGAAAGTCAATTTAAAATATTGCGGGGAGTAAAAATGAATTAAAGAAAGTTGTACATGATACGGACGCTTAAGAGCGCTTTACCAAAAAAAATCATACTAACTTCAATTTAAAAATCCGAGCTCTTACGATTGTTTAGCCATACCAATTAGTTATCATTGGGTCTCTAGGATAACTTACTCATTAAGTAATGCAAGAATTTGAATCACCAAAATCACGATCAATTCCTACTTAAAACGTTACTAGCTTCTAGCAAGGTTGGTTCATATAAGAGAATTTCAGAAAATATAGTTGAAACGGAAGTACTCCCCTAGAGTTTCTCAAGCTGACCATCCAGGGAAGTTGCTGTCTTTCTATCCTCAATGTCCATGCTTGTATAAGTCCTCCCGATCCCGACTCCAAAACGATGACATGTTGCTGGCGAGCATGCACATATATGGACAAAAGAAAAGAATAATGGAGGGCACTTTAATAATATTAAAGATATGATTGAATCTATCACATAAACTATTCAGCATCTGTAAACCACAGACATCAATGAAATCCATAAAGATATCGTATACTCAAGCATATAGAAGTAGCCATATGTAGATCACAGATGCCAATGAAGTCCACAAAAATATCATATATTCCAGCATATAGAATTAACAGTGCAGTCCAAAAATTAACCCAGCACAAAATATGCAAAATATAGTTTTTTTTTACAGACAAACTGAATTGTCATATACTTAAGCAGTAGAACAAAATATGCAAAAGATTGTTTGTGCAATCGGAACAGTGGTAAGCTATAAGCATGTGAATGCTAGCCTTCATCATCATCTTGTGCTTCGTCGTCCTTATCTTCAGTCATTTCAGTCGGGTCGAGGCTATTACCATCCATGTCCACCAGGTTCCCCTGATCATCAAACTGCCATTGATATTCGAATTGGGCTTCCTCGATTGGCTGTTTTGCTTTCCGTGATAAATTATCTAGACTATTCTGCAGATAATCCAGTCTAGATCTGAAGTAGCGGTGCTGGCATCGGTTGTATACTTTCATATATTCAATATTGCCTAGAATATCGTCTAGTGTTGCTCCCTCTCCCCCTGGTATCACAACATCATCTGGTTTGCCGCCCGAAGAGGAAGGGATCCCCATGCTCCTCTTTCTAGGCTTGTTGATCCCATCATCAAACTCATTCCCTACCTTAATGTTTATCTTCACGACTCGCTCGTTTATCTCCCGGCCTACATGTGTCACCAAGTCCTCCATGCTCTGCACCACCCCCACACTTCGACATAACTCAGTGATTAGCACCGGGAACCACAATTGCCTGACCTTGTTCTCCTTGATCTTCATTTTCAGATGAGTACTAATCACTTCCCCACGTTAACCCTGTTTCCCTTCAAGATATGATAAGTTAGAGTTGCTCGGTCTAATGTCACATTGTTCAAGTGTCGTGTCGGCATAATGCTGGCATTAATAAATAACAACCAAACCTTAGCCTCCCTTGACAGAGATGTAGACTTCAGCGATCCTGTCGATGCATTGGACCATGCAAGGTCGGGGGAGTTGCATACCAACGTAGCTACTTCAGATTTGTCGATCAGATGGTTCAGACTATAGAAATCTTCTTCACATCCCAAATCATACAGCATGTTAATGGAGTTCGCAGAAAAATCGATTACCTTTCCTCTCACCATCACTGATTCATTTTCGGAGAACCTTGCATTTGAATAGAACTCGTACACCCATGGAAGGATGGCTTCATCTCGCGGGTGGCAGAGGGTTTCCCATTGCAGAGCCTGGATTTGTAGTGTATAGCTTAAACTTCATGCTCTCTTTTCCATCTTAAAACCCCGCTCAAAAATCATGGGGATAGACTTTAACATCTCAAATCGCTCCTTAGCAGCCTCATTTATAAACTTTAAGGGCTTCCTTGCTATGGTCTTCCCTTTTTTCTTAGATGACATTTTTCTACATTAAGGGTAAATGGAGGGATAGGTTTAGAAAAGGGGAAAATTTCACTGTCCATTATTCGAACTTGAGGTAAAATGTTGAGGGAGGCACGCAAGAACTTACCGCATCTGGAGATATAGGGCCGCAGAGTGTCAGGCAGAGGCACTGCTTACTTTCTCGTTCCTCCCGATCTCCGCCCTTCCGTCGCCGAGCAAACGCCCTTCCGTCGTGATTCGCCTGGTAGGCGAGGGTTGACGCAGTCGTCTTCCTGATCGCAAACTTAGGGTTTAGAGCATGGAGGAAATGCCGACATAATGCCTCACGCCTTTTGAATAAGAAGGCAGACCGACTCACTTAAACTGACGCCACGTGTCTACCTAGGCCCCACTGATATGTGAAAAGGCGGAACGGTTCAGCTAAACCAGCGCCAAGTATAACGCTTATATGAGACCCGAAAAGGAGAGGTTGCAACTAATTTTTTTTCGCACGTTGCAACTTCCAGAACTGCACTGCTGACTTTCTCCCCTTGCGATTTCTTTCCACAACATGACTCATAACTTGAAGAACTAACTAAAACAAAATTAGCTTAAGATTAAAATATAGATAAAATGGTGGGTTGCCTCCCGCCTAGCGCCTAATTTTCAGTCCCGGCGGGACTTCCCTTTCCACTTAGTTTTCAAAAATAAATGAGGATTTCTGTAAATCCTCATTGTTGCTCATATAAATTTTTAGTCTTTGACCATTAACTTTGAACTCCGACCCACTTACTTCATCATAAATTGTTACTGCTCCATAAGGGTGAACTTCCTTGATCAAAAATGGTCCTGACCATCTAGATTTCAGTTTACCCGGGAACAATCTCAATCTTGATTTGTATAATAAAACTAATTGCCCCGGTTTAAAATCTTTCTTCCTTAATTTTGAGTCATGTCATCTTTTAGTTCTCTCTTTATAAATTTCAGAATTGTCATAGGCATTCATCCGAATTTCCTCTAGTTCATTTAGTTGGAAAAACCTCTGTCTGTCGGCATTTTGAAAATCAAAGTTTAGTTTTTCAACCGCCCAATATGCCTTGTGCTCTAGCTTTACGGGTAACCGACAAGCTTTCCCATAAATTAATTTATACGGAGTCAATCCTAGAGGTGTTTTGTATGCAGTTCTATATGCCCAAAGGGCATCATTGAGTTTATGAGTCCAATCTTTTCTGGTAATGTTTACTGTTTTCTCCAAGATTGTTTTAATTTCTCTATTAGACACCTCAGCCAATCCATTGGTTTGTGGATGATAGGCCAGAGCAATCTTATGATTCACATCATATTTCTTCAACAATGATTTAAATTGCCAATTGCAGAAATGTGACCCTCCATCACTGATGATGGCCCTAGGAGTGCCAAATCTGTTAAAAATATTCTTTAAAAATTTAAGTACAGTTTGGGCATCATTATTTTTGGTCGCAACGTCTTCTATCCATTTTGATACGTAGTCCACCGCTACTAGAATGTATAAGTTTCCATTTGAATTTACGAACGGACTCATAAAGTCTATTCCCCACATATCAAATATCTCTATCTCTAATATATTATGTAGGGGCATACTATCTCGTTGGCCTATATTTCCAATTCTTTGACATGCATCACAACATTTTGCAAAGTTATGCGCATCTTTGAATAATGTTGGCCAATAAAATCCTGCCTCTAGTACTTTCAATGCCGTTTTATGTCCCATAAAATGTCCTCCATATGGAGAAGCATGACACCTTTCTAGAATTTTAGGTACTTCCACTTCAGGGATACAGCGTCTTATGATTTGGTCCGCACAATGTTTAAATAAATAAGGTGTATCCCAGAAGTATGTCCTAACTTGTTGTAAAAACCTCTTCCTTTGTTGATAACTCATCTCCGGTGGTAATACTCTACTCACAATATAATTTACTAAGTCTGCATACCATGGTGTAATATTTTCTGATATTGCTAAGATACTTTCATCAGGAAAATTTTCCTTAATTACTATTTCTTTATCTTTCTCCTCAATTTGCTCTAACCTAGACAGATGGTCTGCTACTGGATTTTCTGCCCCTTTCCTATCTTTAATTTCAAGATCAAATTCTTGTAATAGCAACATCCATCTTATAAGCCTAGGCTTGGTTTCTTTCTTATCTACCAAATACCTTATTGCAGCGTGATCCGTGTAAACTATAACTTTCGAGTTAATTAAATACGAGCGGAATTTATCAAACGCGAATACTATTGATAATAATTCTTTCTCCGTGGTTGTATAGTTTATTTGGGCTTCATTTAAGGTCTTACTTGCATAGTAAATGGTATGAAATATTTTATTATGGGCTTGCCCTAAAACCGCCCCTAGAGCATAATTACTAGCGTCACACATCAGAATGAATGGTAAATTCCAATCAGGTGTTATTATAATAGGCGATGAAATCAGACTTTTCTTTAATGTGTTAAAAGACTCGAGACATGATTGATCAAAATGAAAAGGCGTGTCTTTTTCAAGTAGATGGCTAAGAGGCTTAGATATTGCAGAAAAATTGTTTATAAACCTCTATAGAAACTTGCATGTCCTAGAAAGCTTCTTATACCTTTAATATTTGTAGGGGGTGGGAGTTTCTCAATTACTTCAATTTTGGAACGATCTACTTCTAGACCCCTATTGGAGATTTTATGACCTAGGACTATACCTTCTCTTGCCATGAAGTGACACTTTTCCCAATTTAAGACTAAATTGGTTTGCATACACCTTTTCAAAACCTTTTTTAAAGACTCCAAACACTCATCAAAAGACTTGTCAAATACTGAAAAATCATCCATAAAAATTTCAATTCCCTCATCCATCAAGTCAGAAAAAATAGAAATCATACAACGCTGAAACGTAGCAGGAGCATTACATAACCCAAAGGGCATTTTGCGGAACGCAAATGTACCATAAGGGCAAGTAAATGTGGTCTTTTCTTGGTCTTCAGGGGCAACCATTATTTGATTATAACCTGAATACCCGTCTAAGAAACAGAAATATTCATTCCCTGCCAACTTATCCAGCACTTGATCTAAGAATGGAAGAGGGAAGTGATCCTTCCTAGTCGATTGATTTAACTTTCTATAATCCATGCATATATGCCATCCGGTCACTGTCCTAGTAGGAATCAATTCATTATTCTCATTTTTCACTACGGTCATCCCACCCTTCTTTGGCACGCATTGGACCGGACTGACCCATTTACTATCAGAAATGGGATAAATAATTCCAGCGTCTAACCATTTAATAATTTCTTTTTTTACTACCTCCTTCATCGGAGGGCTAAGTCTTCTTTGATGTTCAATGGAGGTCTTTGAATCATCCTCCAATAATATCTTATGCATACATATAGTGGAACTAATGCCTTGTATGTCGGCAATAGTCCACCCCATAGCCCCTTTGTATTTCTTAAGGACTTCTAACAATTCATCTTCCTTACTCTGTTCTAAGGATGCATCAATTATTACCGGCAAAGTTTTATCTTCTCCTAAGAAAGCATACTTTAGATTGCTGGGTAAAGGTTTTAATTCCAATTGAGGTGGTTCCATAATAGATGGTTTCAGAATTTTAGTTTCATTTGATCTCTCAAGTGCTTCAACATTCCTATATGTTCTCCACCTTTCACTAACATTAAAAACCTTAGCTAATTTACTATATTCTTCTTTCTCGTTCCACTCTTCATTATTAAGGATTGCTAGCAATGTTTTCTCCCAATGATCATTCTGTTTAAAAGCTTTATTTGGAATATCTATGTTATCAATAGAATGACATTCTTCTTTATCATTGGGGTATTTAATTGCCTTAAGGATGTTGAACGTTACCTCTTCCTCATTAACTCTCATGGTAAGCTCTCTTTTTTGAACGTCAATAAGAGTCCTTCCTGTAGCCAGAAAAGGTCTACCAAGAATGATAGGCACATCCCTATCCTCTTCCATATCCAGAACCACGAAGTCTGCAGGAAAAATAAATTTTTCAACCTTTACTAAAACATCTTCAACTATGTCTTTAGGGAATGCTAACGTCCTATCTGCTAACTGAAGGGTTAAAGAAGTAGGAGCTATCTCTCCAAGGCCTAATGTATTATAAATAGAGAGCGGCATGAGATTGATACTAGCCCCTAAGTCACATAAAGCCTTACCCGTAAATTTAACACCTATGGAACAGGGTATGGTAAAGCTTCCTGGGTCTTTTAATTTAGGGGGTAGCTTCTTTTGTAGAATAGCACTACATTCCTCAGTTAATGCCACTACTTCCTTTTCAGCAAATTTTCTCTTTTTAGAAAGAATATCCTTCATGAATTTTGCATAACTCGGCATCTGCTCTATAGCTTCAGCAAAAGGGATATTTATCGTCAACTTCTTAAAAATTTCCATGAATTTTTGGAATTGTGCATCAAGCCTTGTCTTAGTGAGCCTAGATGGAAAAGGCGGAGGTGGATAGACTTTTCTTTCCTCTTCTAAATCTACAATTTCTACTCCTTCTTTAGCCCTAGGGTCCTCTACCTTTTTCATCTTATCTTCATGTTTTCTCTTTTCATCATTCTTTAACTTTTCTAGTAACAAGTCCCCACCCGGAATCTTATTCCCACTTCTTAGGGTAACAGAGTTGCATTGACTAGATGGGTCATCTCTTTTTGGATTAGGAGTGGTATCGGCGGGTAATGTTCCAACCGGCCTTAGGTTTAATGCATTAGCAATCTGTCCAATGGAATTCTCTAATGATCTAAGAGATGATTCTATACCTACTACCCTTGCGTCATTCTTTTGGAACATTTCTAAGATTACTTCATCTGTTAATTTTCTTGAATTCCCTTGATTGTTATGTGGAATATGATTAAATCCAGGTGGGTGATTAACATTTTGATTATTTCTCCACGAGAAGTTAGGGTGGTCCGCCACTCAGGATTGTAATGATTTGGAAGAATATGTTGTCTTTGACCACCTATATAGTTGGCTTCTTCAGAAACTTGATTCAATTGTTCTATGGTGAAGGAGGTGTTAGGATTAGACAATTGAAGGCTACTAATTGATGGCATTACTGTATTTTGACTCAAGGAATCTAAACGTTTGTTTATCATATTGAACTGTGAAGCCATCTGTGCGGCTAACGAAGTGATTTGATCAACATGATGGACTCCAGTTGGATTGTTATTCCCTTGTCTCTCAAAAGATTGGTAGTTGTTAGAAGTAAGATCTTCAAGGATAGCATAAGCATCCTCGGGATACTTTTTCATCAATGACCCCCCCCCCCGCAGCACCATCTACTAAGATCATGGTAGCCGTTTGTAACCCATTATAGAATGTGGATACCTGTTGGTGTTGTTGTAAACCATGATGTGGACATCTTCTCAACAACTCCTTAAAACGCTCCCAAGCGTCGTAAAGAGTCTCTCCGTGATTTTGCATAAAAGTGGTGATGTCTCTAATCAACTTAGCGGTTTTAGAGGGAGGGAAAAATTTGTTTAAAAATTTATCTACTAACTGCTCCCAAGTGGTTATAGAACCATGTGGTAACGAGTTAAGCCAATCTTTAGCTTTTCCTTCTAGGGAGAATGGAAATAACATTAGCTGAATCGCTTCACTTGAGGCCCCATTTACTTTATACATATCACAAATTTCTAAGAATGACCTTAGATGAGAATTAGCATCTTCGTTGTTGAGACCCCCAAACTTGTTATGTTGAATTAGTTGCATAATAGTGGAGTCAATTTTAAAATTATTAGCGGCTATGGTAGGTCGGGCTATGCTAAAATGCAATCCTCCTCGCAAGGGTGTGTTATAGTCTCGACAAGTCATTCTAGGAACATTTGGTTGAACATTCTGGTCAACTTGCGCATTAGGTTCTACTCGCTCCTCATTGTTAACCACATTATTTTGTCCGTTAACATCCATCTCAAGATTAATAGTATTGTTATTTCTCAGATTCCTTCTATTCAGCCTACAAGTTCTCTCGATTTCAGAATTCAATGGTAAAATTTCAGTGTTTCGATATCTGGAACATACACTGATATCCAGTAGTTAACGAGTAAAAATGACAACAATACTTGAACTCAGATTACTCAGAATTACTAATATCACAAGATAACACTTAGAAAAAAAACTTGTCCCCGGCAACGGCGCCAGAAAACTTGATGCACGCTTTGTTGTGTGAATATATAAGTGCTTACGCAAGTGTACGTGTCGTGTCAAGTTACAAAATGGAAGTAGAGTGTCGAACTCACAGAGACAATATTTTTCCTCAGCTTATGAGTACTAGTAATGATCTTTTCTTATAAGTCAAGCAAAATCACAAGGTTTTGAGAGTAAGTAAACTAAATAACGAAACTAAAGTAAGATGAGAATATAATGATGAGAAGAACGAGTCTCATATATTGATCCCTAATCTTAGTTTGCCTTTTTGTGATGAGAAATACAATTGAATTCAACTCAGTTTTTAACTTGTGGAAATCCTAAACTCGCGGTGAGCATCTCTCGATTTCATCATCGCACTATGCATATTTAGTGAGTAGCCTTAGATCAAGACTACACAAGTAAACATACGTATAAAATTATGGATCTTAACTCCACAACTAGAATGATAGCGATACGCTAAATCATATGTAGCCAAATTAAATTCTCGAGACTTACGAACGCAGCTCTCGCATATAGAACGCAGTATGAAGCACTAGATGGTAATCTCTTAACGTCATCACTGAAGAAGAGAATGAAATTTAAGATACAAACCAAATTTAACTCAATTGTTCATGTAAATATCAAAGCAAACGTCGAATAGTTCACAACATATAAGACTCGCAAGCGAATTAGTTCATCATAGTCAAAAGTTTGAGAAATCGGAGCGAGAATTCAACAAACATGATGAATAAGAGTTAGAACAAGCCAACCAATTGATCTCTACGAATGCCCCTACAAAGGATGTTGTCGCCTCCCCTTGCACGGATCTGGATTTGCTGTGCGGCTTCTTCTTCCTCCCGATCTCCAGCCCTAGACGAGTTCCGCCCCCCCTCTCTTCTTCCTTTTCGAATTTCTCTCCCTTTTATTACTTGTCATAACTGTTGTCTAAATTCCCCCCAAAAATCCCCAAGAGATGCACCCTTCCATGTTTTCGTCCAGCCCCAAAATTCAAATTTCGGATTTTAATTTCGCCCCAGGTTGTTGCAACCTTGTTTTTCTGCACGTTGCAACTTCTGCGCCTGCGCCTGCCTTTCCCCTCCGAAACCTGATAGTTGCAACTAATTATTTGTGGACGTTGCAACCTCTCTTTCAAGCTATGAAGTTTTGGCGAATTTCCTTTCCAGGCAAATTTCTTTGGCGCATCTGATACAAATACATCGAAACAAAACCAAATTAGCCACAATTCAAATAAATAAGAGTTTACTTTCATTTCCATATCATTTAAACTTATTTTAATTGTTTTAACTGAATAAGTTGTTGGAAATAACCGCATAGATAACTTCTTTTTAGAAGTTATCACACAGCGCGCCTTCCTCTTCCGCCTTCTTCCGCCTCCGGCTCTTCCGCCTTCTTTCTCTTCTTCTTCTGTTGTTGCTCTATGGACGACGGATCCATGGGTCTTGAATCTCTCGATGTCAGCGGTCCCCTCGTCTTCTTCCCTCTTTCTATGAGGGTGGTTCTCCTTCCACATCCTTGGTGATTATTTGGTGCCTTCTCGATTTCTATTCGGGGTTTCCTTATGACGGGTAGTGAGTCCTTTACCACCATGTCTTCCGGCAAAGTGGCCTCACCTACTACGGCTTCTGTTGGACCTTATCGCGTCCCCTCAGATCATGGTGCTCCTCAAATCACCACTATAAAATTGGATGGTTCCAACTACCTCTCGTGGGCTCGCTCCATCTCTCTTGCTCTCAAAATCCGTCGGTCATTTAGCCATGTCAGTGGCACGATGAAGGCTCTTGCGTCTAACTCTCCTGAGTGGCTTCAGTGGAGTCTGACAACTCCCTGGTGATGTCTTGGCTACTTAACTTTATGACGGAGTCCATTTCTCGGAACTACCTGTTCTTGGATACCGCAGCGGATATCTGGAAGCGTGCAGAGACTACCTATTCTGGTCGCGGCAATGTAGCTCAGATCTACCAACTTAGTCGCCGGTTGTTCCTCCTGAGACAAGGTGATCGACCCCCTTCGGCCTACTACTCAGAGTTCACTCAACTCTATCAGGAGTATGATCATTTTGATTCTCTGACCCAGGTGTCTCCTGAAGATGAGGTGCTTGTCCGAGCAAGAGAAGAACACAATCGCATCTTTGAGTTCCTCCACGGCTTACATCGGGACTTTGATCCGATCAGCATTCAGATTCTTGTCCGCTCTCCTCTACCTTCTCTGCCCGAGGTGTACAGCCTTGTCCAACAGGAATTCGATCGCCGTCTGACTCTGCTTCCCGACTCTACCCCCGAGGGATCTGCCCTTGTCTCTCTTTCTCAGCCTGGGGCTCGTCCTGCTCGTGACACTAGAATGAGGATTGTGGAGAAAGATCACCTAGTCTGTCATTATTGCGGGAAGGCCCGTCATACTAGAGATACCTTCTTCAAGCTTCATGGTTTTTCTCCTCGAGGCAGCCCTGCCTCTCGTTGTGATCGGGGAGGTGGTCGCTCTCAACACAGGCATCCTCTGCCCAGATTAGTCCACTTGTCGGACGCTGGGGAGGACTCTACTACTCTCTTTCTGGATTCCAATACCCCCCCCCCGGCTCTTTCGGCTGAAGAAATTTTGGCTTTCCGCCGGATGATGCTTGGACCTCCAGCGGAGCCGTTCGGTTCTGCCTCCTCTTCCTATGCTCATCAGGGACCTGCAGGTGCTCACTCGACTTCCTCCCACCTCTCCTCTCAGTGGATCATTGATTCTGGGGCTACGGACCACATGATTGGATCAGCCACAGGTTTTGTGTCTTACACACCTCTGTCGGGCAGGGACAAAGTGAGTATTACTGATAGATCGCTATCTCCCATCACTGGGAAAGGATCCATTCCATGCTCTTCTCTTACCCTCTCCTATGTTCTCCATGTTCCTGCTTTCACCCGCAATCTCCTCTCTATTAGTCACCTGACAAACACTATGAATTGCTCAGTGACCTTTTTTCCTACCTCTTGTGTTTTTCAGGACCTGAAGAAAGGGACGGTGATTGGCTCTGGTAAACTGTGCAACGGGCTCTATGTGTTCGACCCCTCTGCTTCCACTTCATCCAGCATCGCTCGGCCTCAAAACGCTCTTCTTGCTGCTCGTCCCTCTGAGTTGGATTCCTGGCATTGTCGGCTAGAACATCCTCCTGCCTCTATTATGAAGTTGTTGCTTCCCGCTATGTCTTCTACTTTGTTTAATATTTTTCATTATGATGTGTGTGAACTGGTTAAACATCATCGTATTACTCTTCCTCTTATGTCCCCCCGTAGCTCAGTTCTGTTTGTTGGTATTCATACTGATGTTTGGGGTCCTAGCCCTACTGTTTCTATCTCTGGTTGCTCGTGGTTTGTTTTCTTCATTGATTGTTACTCTCGTTATACCTAGGTTTACTTAATGAAACATAAAAGTGAGGTGTTCTCTATTTTTCAGCGCTTTCACAAGATGGTTACAACTCAATACGGTGCTCTCGTTAAAATCTTACGTAGTGACAATGGTCGCGAATATATTGACGCTCGTCTTGACAAATACCTAAGTGACCTAGGTATCATTCATCAAACCTCCTGTGTGTACACCCCTGCTCAGAATGGGGTGGCTGAGTGTAAGAACCGGCACCTCCTTGAGGTGGCTAGGTGCCTTTCTACTTTGGATGCATCTCCCGAAGTATTATTGGGGTGATGTTGTTCTCACTGCGGCCTACATCATCAATCGTCTTCCTACACAGGTCCAGGGGTTTCAGACCTCTCTCACCACTCTAGGGGTCTGTCCTACCTCTCTCTCTCCCTGTGTCTTTGGTTGTGTCTGCTTTGTCCACACCCAGCCTAAGACCAAACTTGATCCACATGCCCTGAAGTGTGTGTTTATTGGCTACTCTCCTACCCAGAAAGGTTATAGGTGCTTCCACCCGGTTACCAAGCGGGTATTTGTTACCATGGATGCACCTTCCGGGATTCTGAAGCTATGGGAAATCTCTTCAGGGGAAGAGCACAGCTATAGAAGTGAGTTCTCCTCCTTCTGTTCCTCTGCCTATTCATCCATCTATGGTGCCACCTCCCGTTCCGGTCACCCCGTTGTCATCTTTTGTTCCTACTACTCCCGTTCCTCAGGTGTCTTCGGTGTCTCCTCCTATTTTGCAGGTCTACACTCGACGTAGAAGGGGCACGAACACTCAGGCTCTTGCTATTCAACCTGTGTCATCATCTGATCCATCGTCGGGTATTAACAAAGGTAGATATGCTTCTACTCTACATCATCTTTCTCACTTAGTGACTTATGACTCATTGTCTCCTTCACATAGAGCATTTGTTACATCCTTGGCCTCCATTTCTATTCCTCAGTCTTGGCAGGAAGCACTTGAGCACAGTGAGTGGAAGGCAGCCATGCTGGAAGAAATGGGAGTCTTTGACAAGAACAATACTTGTGAGCTAGTCCAACTCCCTAAGGGGAAAACTATTGTGGGATGCAAGTGAGTTTTCTCTGTGAAGCAAAACTCTCAAAGTCTTGTAGAACGATGCAAAGCCAGGTTAGTGGCGAGAGGATATACGCAGACAACGGGCATTGACTATCTGGAGACATTTGCACCAGTGGCAAAAATGAGTTCCATCAGCATCTTGATTTCATGTGTCATGTGTAAAGGGTGGAGTCTCCTTCAATTGGATGTGAAGAACGCATTTCTTCACGGTGACCATGAGTAGGAAGTCTACATGTCCTTACCTCTTGGTGTTAGCCAAGAAGCATCGGGAGGGAAAGTTTGCAGGTTGAAGAAAGTTTTGTATGGCTTGAAGCAATCTCCACGTGCGTGGTTCGGGAGATTTCACCGGGCTATGATCTCTTTCGGGTACAAACAGAGCAATGTTGATCACACCTTGTTTGTGAAACATAGTGAGGGTAAGGTGGCTGCTCTCATTGTCTAAGTGGATGATATAATAATAACCGGCAATGATACTGAAGCGGTTAAATATCTGAAATCCAGATTGTCTCAGGAATTTGAAGTGAAGGATCTTGGCCCCCTCAAGTATTTTTTGGGCATCGAGGTGACTAGATTCAAGCATGAGATCTTTATATCTCAAAGGAAGTATGTTCTAGACTTGCTTGAGACGACTGGAATGCTCGAGTGCAAGCCAGCTGATACCCCAATTGAGTTCAAACACAAACTTGGAAGAGATGGAGGTGAAGTAGTTGATGTACCTGACTTCCAACGATTGATGGAAAAGCTTATCTATCTCTCTCACACTCGACCAGACATATCCTATGTTGTGGGGGTTCTTAGTCCGTACATGCATTCACCTAGATCACATCACCTGGATGTTGCACACAGAGTTCTGAGGTACCTCAAATCCACTCCTGGCAAGGGAATTTTGTTCTTACCCAATGAGGCATTGACCGTAGAGGTCTATACGGATACGGACTGGGCAAAATCAGTTGATGACTGGAGATCAACATCAAGGTATTGTTCCCTTGTTGGGGGTAATTTGGCAACATGAGAAGCAAGAAACAACATGTTGTCAGATCCAGCACAGAGGCAGAATTCTGTGTTATGGCACAAGGGCTATGTGAAGGGTTGTGGATCCAGACGATCATGAAGGACCTTGGCGTGAAGTGTGACGGTCCAATTATGATCTATTGCGATAACAAATCTGCGATCAGCATTGCCCACAATTCGGTGCAACACGATCGCACCAAGCATGTAGAGATCGACAGACACTTCATCAAGGAAAATATTGTTAGGGGGATTGTGAGTACCATGTTTGTACCATCAAATCAGCAGCTTGCAGATGTGCTTACCAAAGGGCTGGGTCAAAATTCGTTTGACATAATACTGAACAAGTTGGGCATGACAGACATTACACGTCCAACTTGAGGGGATTGTTAGAATATGTTAGAATAATGAGTTTTATGTTGTTACTGTATTATCGTCATGTACACCTATATATATATATATATATATATATATATGAGAGTCTGTAATGTAATGTATGTGTGATTGATTCTTTTCCGCGACACAGTGAACAACAGCTGCTGCTTCTCTTACCAGATAGAATCTTGAAGCTATTAAAAATTCGACTGTTTGGATTTGAATGATAGTTGACAACTAAGAAGAGGTGATGCCGGTATAAAGTTTAAAGAACCAAATTATAAATAAAATGAAGGCAATAAAAAAGTAATTACTCTCAGAACATCAAGATTTACGAACCTCCTCCATCTGTATTCCCGATGGAGCTGTCTGCAAAAACATCAAGAAACGTTGGAAGCGCAACTTTCATTGAAGTGCAAAAACGCGATTCAAACAGTGAAACTGAGACGGTAGACCGTGCACAGCAAGTGATCGAAGAGAGGTCGGCGTAAGCAAGCAGATAGGAACCTTGAAGAGGAAATGATCGAGCCGCCGCTGCACTTCGAGGTACGCAGCACGGACTCGCCGCCGGGCGGCGGCAGTGTCGAGGCTCTGCAATGCTAGTTCGCTAAGCTCCTCGCTCACGCCGCTGATTGCACGCCTTGCGGCGGAAATTCTAACGACCGCCGGCGTCCTACTGGTCCGAGGCAGCGCAGTTCTGGTGTGGTGAGAGATAAAGTGGTTGGTTGATTTGATGCAGATCGCCATTAGAGAGGGCCCAAGAAAGGGGAGACTGAAGTGAGCTAGGGCTACAAATGATGAGCTTACGCAGGGGGTCTGAGAGGTCTAATCAGCTCACATGGGGGAGCGGCCTATATCTCAATTTTGGACCCTTTTGAGATTAAGATTTCACCGGCGAACGACGATTGGAGGGGGATGAAGAGAAGAGAAGGGCCGAACGGAAGGAAGAGCGAAATGAGAGCAAGGGGAAGGAGATTATCGGAGTCCGGAGAACTGAATCAACTGAAATCAACCTCTGAGGCGGCGATCGAGGGTATTTTCGGTATTTTCAGTACACTTTTGATTATTTGCACTTTATTTTGAGCGTTTTTTAGGGTTTCAAAAAGTGATAACCGCATTAATCCGCACACAGCGTATCCGCCGTCACCCCCGCTCCTTCATCGTGGAAAACCATCCCGTGGAGCTGTGACCTGCCCCATCCCCGACACCGTCGGGCCCTCGCCGGCCACCGCCCTCTCCTACAGCCCCCGTCCCCGCATCACCGTCGACCATCGCCGGCCGAGCCCTACCTAGGGGTTTCGCTATAGGACCGTCAATATCTTAGAGGCCGATCTAGGGTTCTGCCTCTAGGTTTCAGAACTTCACTGGCCAGTACTACAAAGGCCGGCCTAGTGGTTCGACCACCTTCTTCTCCGGCAACCCACCAAGCTTCGCCTTCCGTATATTATTTGGTATATTTTACCTATCTTGATCCTCCTCTTAAGAATTTTTTTTGTTATTCCACCACATTTATTTACTGTAATTAATGTATGGATTAGGGTTTTTGTCCCTTGGATTGTCAAGATGTGTGATGCATTCAAAAATTTGGAAAATATATGTTTAGCCATAACCAGTATGAAGTTCATTCATTTTCTGTCTTTGGTATGTTTTTTTTTTGAGTTTCCTTTAATTAGTTTTATGTGTTGTTTTTCAAGATCCTAAATTACTCATTGATGAAAAAGAAACATTGGTTGAGGTTGATGTGGGCATGCATTTTGAGACCAAAAATGTTTTTCATTCAAAAGAAGAGTTGGTGAATTAGGCTCGTGCCGTTGGTAGAAGCCTTTGGTATGTTGTCACTATTAGGCCATCTAATAAGATTGCCGGACGTCTTAAACCTATTGTATTGTTGGGTTGTGATAGAGGTGAACATTATAGAGAAAACCAAAATAAAAAAGGATAGGTTAAGAAAGGTATCCGTAAAACTACATCTAAGAGAAGTAGATGTTTATTTACAGATAAAGGAAAGAAGGAGGTCAATTTAGATGAGTGGCGAGTCGAAGTTCTATGTGGCGTCCACAATCATGAGAAAGTTCATTTAGAGGAACATGCTTATGCTGGGAGGTTAAACCTGGAGGAAGAGAAACTAGTTGAACAAATGTACAGTGCTGGTGTTAAACCGAGGAAAATACTTTCGTGTTTTAAAGGGAAAAATGTTAGTAACACCATTATAATGCGAACAATCTATAATGCAAGGGCAAAGTTACACAAAAAAAAGTTAGATGGTCATACTCCAATACAGAAATTGTACAAGTGCATTAAAACCGCGGGCTATGTCAATTTCAATAAATTGTCGGAAAATAGTACAGAACTTCAAAGTCTCTTTTTTGCAAATCCGACTTCAATCAAGTTGACGAATATATTTCCAACTGTTTTCCAACTAGATTGTACGTATAAGACTAAGGCTCTGTTTGGCACAGCTCTGGCGGCTGGAAAAGTTCTTTCCAGCCGCCAGAGCTGCTTTTAATTTGTTTAGGACAGCTCTTTATGAATAGCTTTTCGTAAATCTGGAGCTGTTTTGATGATTTTCGGAAATCCCCCCCCCCCAGCTTCTGCTCCCGCAAAATAGCTTTCTCTCTCACAGGTTTTGGAAATCTACGGCCCCGACTTTCCCAATTTTTCCTGCAACTCGCGAGAGCCGGCGGATCTTGCCGGAGCTGACACATCTCGCCGGAGCCGACGCTCTCGTCGGAGCCCGGTACCCTCGTCGGAGTCCTCTCCTCCTCCAGTTCGCACTGTGCTGACACCACTCGATCCCGCCTCCTCCCACTCTCGCAGGAGCTCGATACCCTCGCCAAGGCTGCCGCCGCTCGATCCCGCCTCCTCCCTCTCTCACGTCGGCGGCCCTTCAGGTCTTCTTCAAAATGGATCAATCCCGGCTCCTCCCTCTCGCACGTCGGCCTCCTCCCTCTCTAACGTCGGCCTTCTCCCTCTCTCACGCCACTGCTCGTTGGAGTGGAGAAGAATTTGGTATAGCTTTTCAAAATAGCTTCCAAACAGGCTACAACTTTTCAAAATAGCTTTTCAAAGAGCTATGTACAATGAACTCTATACGATCAACAGATTTCCAATCCGCAACAGCTCTCCCAAACAGAGCCTAATAGATATTGAATGTCTCTTCTATGTATTGTTGGGATGATTTCTACCTGTAAAACTTTCTATTCATGTTTCACATTTCTATCAAACGAAACTTAGTCTAGTTATGAATAGGCTTTGGATTGTTTTAAGTCTATACTTACCCCAAAAAGTTTCCCAACTGTTATGCTGACAGATAGAGAAATTGCTCTTATGAATGCTATTTCTAAAGTTTTTCCAAATGCAAAAAATATTTTATGTCGTGTTCACATCAACAGAAATATTCTAGCTCATTGTAAAAAATTATTTGCTAACGGCAAGGAATTTGAGAAGTTCATGTATCAATGACAAAGTTTGATTGAAGTTGGTTCGGAGAATAAGTTTAAGATTGCATGTAATGATTTTGTTGCTACTTATTCTACATTTCATGTTGATGTTTTGGAGCATGTTATCACAACTTGGATTGAACCATATAAAGAAAGGTTTATGTCACCTTGGATTGATAAGCTCCAACATTTGGGTAATTCATGCACTAATCGTGTTGAGGGAGGGCACAGTCAGTTGAAAAAAAATTTGGAGGTTTATATTAGTAACTTAACGACAGTCTGGAAGACTTTCGATCAAATGATCAAACTTCAAATTACAGATATTAGACGATCATTTGGCGAGAGTCGTATTAAAATTAGCAATGATTACACAGGTGAGTTGTACTCAAATGTAGTTGGGAAGGTTTCAATACAAGCTCTAAGGTTCATCAAGGATGAAGAGGATTTAGTGAAAAAAGGAGTGCACTTTTTGTTGATTCATGAATGCCGACACTTGAAGAGAAATACTTTGGGATTACCATGTGCGCATGAAATTTTTTCATACATTATGAACTCAAAAGGTATTTTGTTATGGTTGATTCATCCGCATTGGAAAGAACTAATATTAGATGAAACTTTTGGCGTGGACGTAGAGAGCAACATTGACATTGAAGTTGAGACGGTTGTACAAAAATTCTACAATCAAATGAACAACAGAAAAAAGAAATCAAGCGCAAGTTACGAGAAATCATAGAGCCAACTTTGAGTCAAACAATGGAGCCATCGGTACCAATAAAGTTAAAAGGTAGGCCAAAATGTAGTCGCAAGAAATTTAATGAAGATGTTCTATCAACAAAACGACTCCCCTCTAAATTTGAGTATGCATTGTTGGAGGATCGAGTGTTGGAAACAAAGAAAAAAAGATATAAGTTGCCTATTCGAAAGAACCAAACCTTTGTTGACAGAGTGCGTCAGCTTTTCACACCGTTTTGGTCGGAACACATAGTGGACGCCTTTGACGTGTTGGGTGATGGACATTGTGGATACCGAGTGATTAGTGACGATTTGAATGTAATGGGTGATTGGCCACAGGTCCGCAAAGACCTTTATTGGGAACTTGAAAATAAAAAGATTTTATATAATGTCATTTATGGAAGAGATAAACGGTTAGAGTTAGCAGAATCTTTACAATGTACAGAAACTCCCGCTCTGTTTACCAAATGGATGACACTACCTGATATGGGCCTTGTGATCTCATCATCCTACAACATAGCATTGGTTCAGTTGTCTAAGGTGCAAAGCTTGACTTTTCCACTGCTTCACTCAAATATACCGGAAGTGCCGACACTTATATGCATTGGTTTCATAAATGATAATCATTACATCCGACTATAATTGAGTAATTGTTCTCCGATTCCACAAATTACTCCATGTTGGGTGAAACATCATGAATGGACGGCGGATAGTTGGGGAAGACATTATAACGAACGATGTCAGGCACCGCCACCGGTTATGGGACCAACCAACTTAATAATGTTGGATAATCTTCAATGAAGGTAAAAATACTTAAATTTAATTTTTATTTAGCATGCCTATTCAATTTGTATGCATGGTTGACGTTTTTAAAACTTGCAGGTTTAAAGGTTTTCAAAGTAGGCAAAATTGAAATAATCAAACGGTGCCAAATTTTGCAAACTGCTTCAGGTACAACAATGAAGTTTTACATTACAATATATATATATATATATATATATATATATATATATATATATATATATATATTCAACTTGCAAATTTAATTTATTTAACACTTTTTAATGCATTTTTTCAGGTTCAAACGTTAAGGGTCAGTTTGTTTGGGCGTTTTTCTCCTTTGCGTTGTCACCGGAATGAAAATTTTTTTTTGAGAGTTTGTTTCGGCGTTGCGTCGGCATCGGACCTCCTTTCCAACGTTGCTTTCCGGCAGCTGCTCCGACCTCCTTTCCAACGCCAACGTTACCAAGGCTCCCTCTGGTGAAGGCAGCGGCACTGCTTGGCGGTGCTCTGGCGAAGGGGCGGTGCTCCGACGGTGCTCCAGCGATGCTCCGACCTAGGGGCAGTGCTCTGGCGATGGTCTTCCAGCCATGGCCCTCACACCCCCGATGTTGGCGTGATGCTCCGCCGCCGTGAAGATTTCTGCCATGGCCAACGTGAAGATTTCTGCCATGGCCCCCTCCCTCCTCCTCCTCCTCCTCCTCCTCCTTCCCCTCCCCCTCCCGTGATTTTGATTTTCCTGCTCTCTAAAGTCTTAAGTTTCTCATTTAATTATTATTCTCATTATTATTATTATTATTATATTATTATTATTAAATTATATTATTATTATAATTTTTATAATATTATAATCATATCTAATTAGTATTAAGGATATTAATATGATTATTATTATTAATAAATTAAATTTATAATAAATAATTATAATTAAATGTAACAGAAACACTACTACTGTTTTACCAAACTGTTTCTCCATTTTGAACAGCTCTGTCACCGTTGTTTTACCAAACTGTTTTGTCATTTTGAACAGTTCCATTCCAACAGCTCTATTCTCACAATTTCATTCTCACAGCTCCTTTTGCTACCACCGCCGCCGAAACAAACTGACCCTAAATTGAAGTTATTGACGCCAAAAAAGACTATATTGACATCTTCTTATTATTAAAACGTATTTTCACAACTTTTAGAATTTTTGTTAACTCAGAATTGTTGTTAAATTCTTTTTTAATATTGAATTTGCGGATATCAAAAGGATGTAGTGCAGATAACATATGTTTTGCGGATATAAATTTATCAAAAGTGATTTGCGGATATCAAAAATGTACGAATAACCAAAAGTGTAGTGCGGATAACAATTGTCTTTCTTTTACTTCCAAAATCGAATTTTTCGGCTCACCTTTTTTGCAGGCTCGGCTACTTCTTTTTCGCTCTTCTGTTATTTTAGAGTTTGTAGATCCAGGAAGCTCCAGTCGGCCACTATCGTTTTGTTTTTAACTCCAAAAAATCACTTTCTTGTCGCTGCAGCACGTGTTCGCTCGTTGCCCCAATTGTGCTCTCTTCGAAGCTTTTAATCATGCAACAGACATATGCGAACCCAGTAGTTCATAGTTTTGACAATGCGAGTGTTTAATCTGTTTTCTCTATTGAAAATGATTTTGCAATCCGTGACAAATTTGTATTTATATTCTGTAATCCAATTCACATAGCCCATCTTTCATGCTTTTTCCCAATTTCAATTCTGGATTATTTTCTTTGATGTTGTCATTGAAAATCCAATCTGAATGTGATGATGGGTTTGATTATTTTTGTTGTTATAATATTGTATTCACAGAAGTTCAACAACTTTTCAACAAACGACTGCAACTATTTAACAGAAATAAGAATTTGAAAAATTTTGATCAAACAGTTTTGAATTTTGAACTATTTCACAGGAACAACCAGCTGTAACAAATATTGAACAACTTTTGAACAAATTCACCAGATTGGACGCAACTATTTCAGAATTACCTAAACTAATTCTATACTTTGAACTCCACATTCCGGATTTCAAACAAATTCTGATATTTTCAACAAAGAATAAATATTAACCGAAACAAATCATTTCACAGAATGAAACTATTTAAACTAGAATATCTGATCACGTAGATTCATCTAAACTTAGACTGTGATTCTTGTTGCTTAGTAACTTGGACTGTGAAACAGCAAGTCCAAATTATTAATACAACAAAGTCAAATTTTTAAAACAACAAATTCAGATTTGCTGGCCTTGGCATGTTGTTCAGCACCTGCATAAACTATTCTGGCCCTAATAGAAACTCATTTTCCCGTAGCAGAGAGGATTGGAAAGTTTGGAAAAAAACTGCAACTATCTCGGCCCTAATTCTCGGCATCTGCTTTGACCAGCTCATATGATTATTCCAATCTACCTCACCCTTCAACAAGTTGGTCTCCATATATTTCATCATGAAGATGTCACAGTCGTTGCTGCCATCCTGAATGGGAAGCCTTTCGATTATGTACAGTGGCCAATCAGCTATGTCCCTTGGAAGCAACTCAGATGTATCCTCATAAAAATACCTTATCTGCACATAAATAGGCAAGATAATCAGGCATGATGGATAATAAAGTTATATTGAAAATGAAGAGTATAGTAACGTACATGCTCCTGAAGGGATGGCCTATGCATGAGATTCAGTAATGAATCGCAGAAATCCCCGTGTATGCCTTTCAAATTTGCTAACTCAGTGACTGGCAACATGACATGGCATTGCGATAGCCCCGACAACTCCAAATGACTGAGGTGTAATGTGCTCGACCAGCCTACAACTGCCACATCTTTTAAAATACTGCAGATCAACAGAAATAAGAATATATAATGAGTAAATAAGAATCGATGCTAAGAAATTTAAAATTAAACTTTCATTATTGCGTGATTGGAAGAAACAAATAAGAAATTAATCATATTATTTCCCCCTTTTTCTATGATATTGTTGATGGGGATGAAGCCTCATTTATGAGCTTGGGTGTGCATTTAACCATCTCCACCATGATCCCTCCTATCGTGGAGATCATGGGTTTGACTGGTCAACCCACTCCCCCATGATCTCCACCATAACAGGAGAGATCATGGTGGCCCCCCCACTCAACAACTGCCTTCGGCCGCCGCTCGCCGCTCGCCGCCGCCTGCCGCCACAGCCCGCCGCCGTCAACCTCCGCCCGCCCCCCCCCCCCCCCCCCCCCCCCCCGTCGCCGACCGCAATCGTCAGCCACCGACCGCCGCCGCCGACCTCCACCGCCTCCCGTCATCGGTCGCCGCCCGCCGCCCTCCGTTGCTGTCAACCGTCGTCGCCGCTTGCAAGTCGGCCACCGTCTGATCGTTACTGGGCATCCATTTCCATCTGATATGCAAGTAACCACCCACTAAGCCACTAAGTTAGTGGGGGGACCCAACATAACCACCTCCTGGAGGCTATAAAAGGAGCCACAAGCCTCCTTATTTCTCACCTTTTCGCTCCGGAGTCTTCTTCTTCCTCAGGCCAGAGCTCTGTCGAACTCCTCCCTCGGGCCATCTTCAAGCCGCCTACGAGCCAAGTCCCCAAGTGCGCGGAAGAAGGAAGAAGACAACTGCCGATAGCGCTCAAGCACACCAGCCACCATGGTAGCATTTAGTACTCCTTCGGCACAGCCTGTTGTCCGTTGCGAGTCAGGAAATTCTCTCTCACCTCTAAGTTGTAACGAGGAGCGGCCTGTCGTCCTCGATTCCCCAAACGCTCTATAACCGCGAGCAGATAGTGGACTTTGACCGGCACAGATCCGGTCACGTGATTTTTTACCCAGTTAAGGGGTTTTTCTACGTAAAAACTTCTTGTATCAATTCGCTCATTTCACTGACTGTGTGCGCGCTCGACCGTCCCGAGTGCTAAGGCGATCCAGTTTACTCTGATCCAACTGGAACGCCGAGTTTCCAGCAACACTTTGGCGCCGTCTGTGGGAACCACGATTCCCAACATACTTCGGAAGCCAAGACCTCCCTCCTTACAATATTCAAGTTCCGCTTCAATGGTGAAATGAAGCGCCCTCATAGCTGAAGGATCCGTCCCAGAAGGACACACTGAACCAGCACGCTCCCACTCTCTGGTGGACGTGCCATTGACCGTAGAGGCCGCTTTCGTGCCTGTCACCACCCTCAAGGGGAGAGTTCAACAAATGGAGTAGCAGCAAACTGAAATGTTTGCTCTGCTCAGGAATCTGGGAGCGCCTCCTGGTCCCCCTATAGCACCAGTTAACCTGTCACTGCCAAATCATGACAGGGCGCAGGAAGCTCCAAGACAGGAGGCGCCCGAAGAATACTCTGACGCCGCCAGCCCCACTCTCCCGGCTCGTTCAGAAGTTGAAACTGGGCGACACCGCCACAACTGGGGAGCCAAGGCCCAACTTTCCCCGCTCGAGAGGTTGAAACAGCGCACTCCTTACAACAATTGCCTTCATGCAGCACGCTCCTCACAACAACTGCCTCCGGGCAGCGCGCTCCCCACAACAACTCCCTCTCGGCAACACGCTCTTCACCACATCTACCTCCGAGCAGGGCGTTCCTTGTTATACTCGGATTGAGTATTTACATTCTCCGACAATTGGTCCGTAGCCAAATAAGCCGCGAGCCCGACTCGCACAAACTCCCCGTAGTGGCCTGCCTCCCTCACGGCAAAGCCGCAATTACAACCCGCGCAAACCAAGCCATGAGCCAGCCTCACGCAAACTAAGCTGTGACTACAACCCATGTAAAGTAACGCCACAAGTCAAACTTACAACGGACTCAACATAAGCAGGAACATATACCACGCCGCTCATTGCCTTCGAAGAAGTAGACATCCTTGCGGCAGTAGTCTCCGGAAGTGAAGGCCCGAGCGGCAGGAGATCCCAATGCCATCACACTTGGGTCAGCAGGGGCAGCAACGCCAAGAGAAACAACATGCCCCCTCTTCGACCATGTGCACAAGGTACCGAGATGGCACACTCGGGGGCACCAGAAACTCCGCGTCTCGGCAACCTCTTCCCTTCCGCAAAAGAGCACTCACTGTGCCATACATATTACATCTTGTGCACACTGCACGCATCACACACCCAACAACTGTTACATGTTACACGCATTACGCGCCGCGCACATCACACCTCGTGCACATTTCACACTCCTTGCGCCTTGCGCACATACAAGACACGACTGTGCATATCACGTCATGTGCGCATGAAGTCCAAATGTGCACCTCGCGCGCACTGCGCCCACCACACAAGTCAACTCATAACGCTCACTATTCACATTATACTCTTCACATCTCACGCGCGTCTTGTCATGGGCACACCACCATCAACTATTACACACCAAAACAAGCTTATGAGTAAAATTCCCCTGAACGGGTTCGACTGAACTGTGGGTGCAGTGAACACAATCATGGTAATCTTTAGCAAAGAGCGACCCCACGACACGGCTATCGGAGCCAATCTCTAGGGGCTTCCTGGGCGGCGATCGCCCTGCGCGATAAAGGTCATGCATGGGAGTCCCCCCCCCGTGTGGTTTTCGTCCAGAGCACCGTGCGTGCAGGATTAATCCTGCACAATACGCAGTGCGCGCAGGAACACTGTGGGATTAATCCTGCATGGGATTAATCTCTCGCGCACTGCGCAGGATTAATCTTGATTGCGTGCGCACAGGATTAATCCCGCCTACGCGGGATTAATCCCGCGGTTGCCGCGAGGGATTAAATCTGGCGCAGTACCTCGGGATTAATCCCGAGGTTGCCGCATGTGCGGGATTAAATCTCGCACAGTACCTCAGGATTAATCCCGAGGTTGCCGTGCGGGATTAATCCCTCCTGCGCGGGATTAAATCCCACGCGTACTGTCCCGCCTGCTTGGGATTAATCCCGCGCAGTACGCGCATTGTACGCACTGTGTGCGCCCTGTGTACATGAATAGTGCGCGCAAACAGTGTGCGCGCACCTCTCAACGCGCGCTCCCAGCCGCGCGCGCGCCCGCTCTCGCAAACTGGTGCGCGCGCACGCTCGCCCAGCGCACGCGCAGTCAGGGACGCGCGGGCGACAAAGTGCGCTCTCTCGCATGACTTGGTTCGCACACCTCCTCCTGTGCTCGCGCACTGGTCATTGCCTCGCCGTCTCTTTTTTGGGCGCACTGGCGCTTTCTCTTGTCGTCCCTCTCTCTCCCTCAGAAATCTTTTTAACATGTCATTATCGGGGCGCATCGGGCGCCGCTTTCTGGTGTTTCTGGTCTGTCTCTCTCCACCGTCATAGTCAAAGAGAATTAGAGGAAATTCTTGCTCTCTCCCTCGTTCCAACCTTCGACAGCAGAGGATTTGGGGGCAATTGATGGGGATGAAGCCTCATTTATAGGCTTGAGTGTGCATTTAATCATCTCCTCCATGATCCCTCCTATTGTGGAGATCATGGGTTTGACTGGTCAACCCACTCCCCCATGATCTCCACCACAACAGGAGAGATCATGGTGGCCTCCACTCAACAACTACCGTCGCCCGCCGCCACCGCCCGCCGCCCGCCGCCACAGCCCGCCGTCCGCCGCCGCTGTCAACCGCCGCCTCCGCACGCCACCGTCCTCCATCGTCGACCGCATCCGCCGGCCACCGACTCCCGCCGTCGCCGACCTCCATCGCCACCCGCCGTCGGCCGCCGCCCGCCGTCGTCAACCATCGCCGCCACTTGCAAGTCGGCCGCCGCCCGATCGTTACTAGGCATCCGTTGTCGTCTGATCTGCAAGTAACCACCCACTAAGCCCCTAAGTTAGTGGGGGGACCCGCCATAACCACCTCCTAGAGGCTATAAGAAGAGTCACATGCCTCCTCATTTCTCACATTTTCGCTCCGAAGTCTTCTTCTTCCTCAATCCAGAGCTCTGCCGAACTCCTCCCTCGGGTCATCTTCAAGCCGCCTACGAGCCAAGTCCCCAAGTGCGCGGAAGAAGGAAAAAGACAACCACCGCTAGCTCTCAAACACACCAGCCACCACGTTAGCATTTAGCACTCCTTCGGCGCAGCCTGTTGCCCGTTGCAAATCAGGAAATTCTCTCTCACCTCTAAGTTGTAACGAGAAGCGGCATGTCGCCCTCGATTCCCCAAACGCCATGTAACAGCGAGCAGATAGTGGATTTTGACCGACACAGATCCGATCACATGGTTTTTTACCCAGTTAAGGGGTTTTCCACATAAAAACATCTTGTGTCAATTCGCTTTTCTCACTGACTTTGTGCGCGCTCGATCATCCCGAGTGCTAAGGCGGTCCAGTTTACTCCGGTCCGACCGGGACGCTGAGTTTGCGTGCAACAACTGTTTAGAATGTAAGCATACGCATCTAAATGTGCGCAGTAGACCCACCCAACCCAGTATAAGATCAATAATACTAGATCGAGAAATAAAAAAAATCTTATTTCGGTAACAATCGCATTCCTGCTTAAAAAAACAAGAAATAAATATTAACATTACAAAAAATAATAATAAACAAAACCAAATTACATACAGATCGGTGTATCAGCTCAACACGAAGTCAATAATCTCTCTTTCTTGGGGAAAAAGATCACCCCTCCCGGGATACGCCTTCTCCCTATCTATGTTGTCCCTATTCTTCCTTATCGCTTTTATCAGTGTACGCCTTTTCCCTTTGGTGGGAATAATTTTAAAATCAGAATTTAGGGAAACTATGGTTTTCGTCTCCTCCTCCTTCTCCTCTCCAGGTGTTTCTGTAGATGATGATCATTTAGGTGATGATCTTCGTGGCGACGGTGGTGTAGTTGGTACATGATAAGAATGACTAGTTGTAGGTTGATTGTCCGCTAACAGGGCTGCCAAAGCATCAAACTTTTCTTGAATAAACGTTTTGAGCTAGCCAACCGCTTCGTCTACAAAGACTTTAAATCTGTCCTCCCACTTCCTCTTCATTCTCTTTTTTTTTCTCCTTACTCTCCTTCCTCCTTCTCCTCCCTCATCTTCTTCTATTTTCTCGCCTCCTCCTTCCACTCCTCCCTCTTCTCTTTTTCCTCCATCTTATCCTTCTTTTTCTCCTTCTTCTCCCTCTTCTCCTCTCTCACCATCTTCTTCTCCTCCATCTCCCTCTTCTCCTCCCTTTTCTCCCCCTTTTCCTTCTTCACCCTTCTCTTCTCCTCCTCAAAATCTGATGAATCTTTCTCTCCTTCCTCTCCTAGCAAATCTTGCTCCTCAACAGATAAATAAACACAAACTCTCCTAACCTACATGCAAAAAACACCTAATGTTATATGTTTATTGAACGATTAATTCAACAAACAATAATGTAATACTTACAACATCGGGCTTTAACAACTTGGCTTGTAGTTTTGAACATTGCGTTGCGCTGATGGTAAGTTTAGGGGACCATCGCCATCGGTTCAAGCGGGGTGTGATCATTTCATGAATTGGCATTGCTATAAATGTGCGTTCAAAAAAAACCATACCTACGACAAGATATGAGATATATAGAAACAATTAATAAAATGAAAGTTTATCTGACAAAAATAACTAGTATGAGCTCCTCCTCACTACTAAAATGCAGAACATCCCTCGAGGTAGCCGAGATTTGCCACCTCCTCTCTAGTAGTAGCCTGGCTCATAGGAGCAGAATGAGAGTGAAAGAATTTATGTATGGCCTTCGGCCAGTTCACTGCTCCAAAATTTCTGCAACTCTTGTAAATCCAAAATGCATATTGATACTTCTAGTCTTTTAAGGAGGAAGAACAAAATAGCCAAGACATATTTGATAAGAGCATTTACTCTTCTTAGATCTAGGGTTGGTGAGCTCTCCTCAACTGTGAGATCAGATAGCTCCAGTGCCAAGTCCTTATGTTTGTAGCTGGATAAAGGAGTTCTCTCAAAATGAAATTCACTTTCACGGTTTGGAAGACAGAGAATCCATGCAACTTGTTGTTAGTCTGACATAAAAATTATCGAAGAGAAAAACATTTTTCTTGACACTGTACGACTTTAAAGTATAATACAATAACAAAATGTTTTGTTGAATATCAGGCATATTATGCAAATCTAAAATCCTAATTTCTCGGAGAGACTCTTTAGAGTCATCCGAGAAGACATCAAGCAATGGTTTAGCATTTTTGTTTGAACGATTTTGCAGCACATTTGCTGTAAAAAAACTGAAACCCGACATCTGCAAACAAAAAACATCATTTAAATCTGAAATACAACACATTAAAACTGGAGGACAATAAATACAATTGGAACATCAATTGGAATTTTAAAAATTACAAAGGGAATTTTAAAAATTACAACTAGAATTGTAAAATTACAACAGGAATTTTTTAAAAAATTGCAATCTGCGAGGTTACAGCTGAAAACAACAAAGCTATGGCTGAAAAACAAAGAAGACATTTGTAATCACAATGCCGGTACTGTAGCATCAAATACAACCAGAATCACTCGGATGCATTAAAACCAAGAAAGTAACACTTCTAATCACCCGAAAAACGTCTTCAACATCAAAAAAACTAAAAATATATGATTCACAACATTACACTTTCAAGGAGGAAGAAAACACTAGTAATGACAAACTGGTGGTCTTTTGTTGTTCTCCATCCCCCACAGTTGCTTGGCGTCCTGGTGAAACCCTAGAAATACGGAGTCAAGGGAGAAAAAAGAACAATGGCAAAGATGAACTGCTTGAGACTCAAATCCTAGGGAAGTGACGTTTTCCTCGGAGGGTGCAAGGCAAAGCTGGGCGTAAGCGGAGGAGAGAAAAAATTGAATTTTGGGGGAAAAGAAAGTGGGCCCCATAAGTAAAGCCCTATTTAAATTGGCACGGGAGCACGGTCCATCATGTGTACCGAAAAATTTTCCTATGCAAGGATGAGATAGGATCCATTTGTCATGAAATTTATACTATTCATTTGATAGATGAGATTAACTCAACTCCATCAGACCTAATTAAATGGACTACAAAAATACCAATTTTCACTTTGTTCCCGACGCTTAGACTCTGTTTGGGATATAGGTGTCATTTTAAAAGAGAGAAGTTCAATAGGGAGATGTTAAACTTAATTTTCAAAGCTGTAGTTTGAAAATTAAGGTTATGTTTGGGCAACCTTCGTTTAGATATCGATTTAAATTATTTTTAAATTATTTTTACATGAATTTTATTTATTTATTTAAAATTCATGAATATAATTTTATTTTTAATACTACTTAAATTGATTAAATAAAATTAAAAAGAAATAAAAAAATATTACAAACAATATGTTGAAACCGAGATTCGGTCTCTTGTGCAGTTCACCCTTGGGGAAAGGGGTGATCGCGCACCTACTTCGCTCCTGCGAACAAAACAACAAAGGAAACAAAGTGAACAGGACCCAAGGGCTCGGCGAGGAGGACCCACCACACACCCGGAAGATCTTAGAGCACTTCCCCTCCTTAGCCAAAAGTCGAGCTAAGGCTACCTCAGAAAGCGCTAAAAGACTAAGGAGTAAGTGATAATGAAAGCCTGCTTTCTGAGGTGCCCCTTGAGTCTTATTTATAGAATTCTGAAAATGGTCTGCCTATAGCTAACCTCCGCTGTTCTGAACGGCTATGTGCATCCCAACTTGGTCTGCCAACAGCATAACTCTGTTGTTCTGACAAGCTATTCGCACACATGGGAAGGGCATCCAGGTAATTTCACCTCTGGGCCTACTGAACCTGTCCCTGGGATATGGAGGTCAGCTCACCACCGCTCTCTTCTCGCATGGGGCGGGTGCGACCCGGATCCCGCAGCTCGCCTGCCTATTGCACGAGTACGAGCCAGGCCACCACAACCCGCCAATGCCCGTGCCGAGGCAGGATGGCAGCCAGGTCGCCTGTAGGAGAGCGGGCTAGCGGCCAGACTTAGAACTGTAACCATGGGAGCCCCGGAGGGAGGCTTGCCGGTCTGGACTCGTCAAGCTCAACTTAGAACTCTGGTCGACGAATGACGGGCCCCAAACTCTGCTCGACGAACGACGGGTGGGCTAGGGGGAAGGGGCCAGCTCGCGCGGCTCGCTCGCTTAGCTTGGGCGGGAGCTCGCCACCTGCTACATACCCGCACATTGCTCCGATGTGAGTCGGGCGCCTTGGTCCGCTCGCCTGGCTTGGCGGACCCACTCGGCGAACACGGGGTTGTACACAATCCCCGCTCTTTTGAGCTTGACCAAGCTCGGAAAGAATCATCCAACCCATGTGTTCGGTGAGTGACGTGCTGAGCTGTCATGGAATCTTATAGTGGGCCCCACTCTCGGGCTATAAATGCACCATCGAGCCCTTAGGTGAATCCATACCTTCTTTTACCTTCCGGAGTGGACTGTAGTTTCACCATGCCTGTCAGTGAGGAGGTGCGAACCCGGCTGGTAGCTGCGAGCCAAAAGACCAGGGAGGAGGCCCTTGATGTCGCACTGTGGTTGGCGTGCGGGTCTCCCGGCCCTCTCTTATGGCCGGTAAAAGGAAAGATCGTCAGGCGATCTCCGGCAAATGACATCCTGGGCTCCAGCTCGGCAGCCAGCACCGAGGTTATGTCGGAGGTATGCGTACTTCCCTCCTGGTTTGTCGCTTCATTTATGACTTTCTTCCCATGCAGGTGCCGTCGCGTGAAGAGGGAGGCGGTGGGGAGGAGGATCGTTCTGTCCTCTTGACAACCGAGCGGGTCGTCAGCCCCTCAGGCCAGGGGCGTCCTCCCCCAGATACCTCTCGATCGCCGATTCCTCCTGGGCTAGGAAAATCCCTCGCGGCTTTTGAAGGGGAACCCTTCCAGGGGCGGCCGGGTTCTTCTCGACCAACCACTGGTGCGGAGGGCGTGCCAACTCCTAGTAGGCTCGCACTTGTGCCTGCTTTGCACTTGCTCGCCCCTTCTGACTCTTTTCTTCGCAGGCTACAATGCGATCTCCTCCGAAACTGAGATGAGCGAGGGATATTCGCCTCCCCCTGATGTGGAAGGAGTCTCAGAGTATCTGGGCGACCCGGCGGATGCTGTGGGGATGAAGTGACAAGTGGCGCGGCTGTTTCAGAAACATACTCTGTTGCTACAGGAGCTCTGTAGCCGGGTTGACCGAGATAAAACTGCGATAGAGGCGCGGGTCGCGGCCTTGGAGGGAGCGCGACGCCCGGCTGAAGGGTAGGAGGTTACTTCACCTGGTGTGCATATTACGCGAGTCGAGGAGAGGCTCAGGAACGCCACTGAGCAAGTTGGCTTGGCCCATCAGGAGCTGGTGGCAGTTCGCGACTACCATTACCCTCGCGTACCGCCCCGGACCGGGAGCAGGGGCGGCATAGGTGGAAATGGATCCAGTACTGACCCGCCTCTCCCTTCACGCGGTCTGTTAGCCGGGCCAGGCCGCATCCGGACTCCGAACCGACTAGCTTAGGGAGGCTTCCACTGTGAAACTCTTTCAATGTCTGTAATATTCTGCGACTTCTCTAGCCCGTCCACGGGCCTGACTTCTGATTTCTAATGCATGTTATTTTCATCGTGCTGCTATTTGGCTTTCTTTTGGAGGGGGTATGGATGAAGCCGTCTTGCTCGCCCACGACATTTTAAGGCGGGTGCGAGGCCATCTGATACGCTTGCCCAGCCCGCCAACCTGGTTTGAGCGGGAGCGGGCCGGGAGCTCGCTAGTTGCAAGTCTCCCCGGCTCGCCCAGGGTTCTGGGCGGGTGCGACCCGCAGCTCGCCCGCCTTTTGTGTGAATGTGGGTGGGCATGATCCGATGTCGGACGGTCCTGGCGGCGCGATTGCGAGCTGCGAAGTTGAACCGTCAGGCATGATTTTTGTTATCCGCACTTTTCCCGCCGGCAGAAGATTTTCCCGCCTCTTTTCTTTCTATAAATAGCCCCGGCCGGCCCTTGCTTATCCATCACATTTAAGCTCCTCCTTCCATGCTCCTTGCGGCCCCCGACTCGCCTACTTCTTGCGAAGACTTACTCACCCGCTTAGCGAACCTTCAGCGAGATGGGCGGCGGCAGCGGCGATGCGGACGGACGGGGTAAGTGTGCTTGGACCTTTTCCGAGCATGACTTTCCCCGTGCCGTCATTTATGAGAGCGAATACCTCGATGCCCTCAGCGATCACATCCCTCCTGGCTTCTCGGCGAGGCGACCCGGGGAGGGGGAGAAGATAAACGACCTCTCTGGGGGGGGGGGGAACTAGCCATTCCGGTGGCGCACTTCGAGGCGGGCCTCTGACTCCCTCTATGGGCGGAGGTTCGCCAAATCCTGAAGTACTTCGGGGTCGTCTTAGGGCAGGTGACCCTGAACTCTGTGGCTGTCATGGTCGGGTTCGCCTGCTTCCTGCGGGAGCAGCGGGTCGAGTTCAGCCTCGCAGTCTTCCTCAAGCTGTTCTCGTTCCGCGCGAACAAGGACGGGACCGCATATTTTCCAGCGCCCATGTCAAGGTGCGGGAGACAGTCAACAAGAGCCACAATTAGCTCAAGAAGTTCATGTTCGTCAAGGGAGACTTCGACAATGTCCCCTTCTCGCCGGTGCAACTCAGTGAGGCGAGCTACCGCCCTAGCCTGAGGGGCCATGAAGCGGATCTATGCGGGTTCTTCACCGGGAAGAACTTCGAGGTTGCATTTCTGCGACTAAACCTGGACAACCTCGCTGTCGTCCCACCCGGGGGAGGTAGGTTACTCTCGCTCCTCCCTTTTACTTTACTGCTTCCCGCTCTAATCTTCTCCTCTCGCAGGCGGGCGGGACATTCCTCTGCACCCCCCTTACGAGAGCGCCCGGGCCGCTCTCAGCGGGCTCGCCCGCGCTCAAGCCGCAGATGTTGCGCAGCGCGAGATCCCGACGTCTGTCCCCAAGAAGCGGCCGAGCCACGAACAGCCTCCTCCCCCCGCCACCAAAGAAGGCGAAGACCACGGGTGAGGTGCCTGCCGATGGCCAAAGAAAAGGCAAGGCCCCGGCGGTCGAACCGACCGAGGATCCCGTCCTCGCGACTGCTTCGACCAGCGACGCCCCTAGAGAGGAGGCTAACACTTTCGGGCCGCAGGAAGAGGCACGTGCCGCCGCGAAGCCGGGGCCGAGAGGGCACCGCAATTTCAGCTACGGCGAAAAGTGCTTGGACGAGCTCGGCGTCCCGCTCCTGTTATGGGACAAAGAATCGAATCGGGCAGTGATCTCCACCCTGCTGCCGAGCTGGCTGGAGCAGGACACAATCAGCGGGGAGGCGTACAACTTCTCGTTTGGCCTTTACTCGCAGGAGGATGCTGCCATCTTTGACCAGGAGGTGACGCGGGTGCTGGTGCATGAAAGCGCGCGGGCCCAGCTCCGCGGTCTGGAGCTGGCCCACATGGTCGGCCGTCGCTGCACGCAGCTGGAGAGGAACGCCACCTCGCTCAATAAGATGGCGGACGAGAAGGAGGAGGCCCGCAAGCTCGCTCAGGAGGAGTTGGACCTTCAGAGGAAGCGGGCCGACGCAGCCGAGGTTACCCTTGCCCAGTATCTGGGAGGGGCAGTATGTCCCTCAGCCCGCATTTAATTCTAACCGTTGTTTCCTTCTCCGGCTCGTCCCTTAGCCATCGTCTTCTTTGCAGGATGTGGCGATGACCAGCCGTCTGGGAGCCGAGATCGCCACTCTGGGCTAAAAGAACCAGGTGCTGGAGGCGTGGGTGCGCGAGCTGGAGGCCGCCGCGGACGCCCCGCCGCCAGCCGGCAGCAGCTGCCCGCTCGAACACTACTCTGACTACGAGCTGGAGGTGTTGATGCAAAAGAACGCCGCCAACGCCGCCAGCGCCGCGAAGTATACGATGCAGATGCTGTGGCTAGCCGACCTCCTCAAGAGCGAGTGCGTGGGCCTCTCGGCGAGTGATGATGGCGTGCCCCCTCCTCCACCATTTGAAGACGATGCTGACGATGCTGATGATGATCCGGTTGATAAGGTAATACAACTCAAGGATGTGAGGCGGCACGATGACGCTAACGGAAGGCTACGCTACAACCTCCGCCCGCGGCGTGCTACCGCCACTGTAACACATTAGCCTTATTTATTTCCTTTCTTGCACTCTATTTTATATTTGGAATATAAAATTATTCTATGTTTAAGTGATAATTTTATATTCATTGCATGTTTTATTATTTTTAATTTAGAACATTTTTCATGTTGGTGTGCCTTTAGCCATTCGGATGGATGAGATTACATCTCCATCATGAAGGGCTAAGGCTTGTTTGTAACTCCTATATAAGAAGGCTTTGTTATGAGATCATTAGACAAGAATTAACCCTAAACTCTCATTGAGAAATTCGGCCAAGAGGAGGACTCTCCAAGCCGCCCCCTGGTTGTGGTGTGAAACCGCCGCCCCCCCCCCCCCTTGCTCCCTCCATCCGTTCGGTGCAACTCTGGCGCGACTTCCTTCGGTGCGACTCCTTGGAAGAAGGTTTCAAACCCTTCGGTGTGACGCCGGTGGATCCGTGGAGAGAGTGATTCTCCCACAGTTATCTTGTGTGAAAGTTTTCCGGTTGGATAATCTCTTCCCCCTCCCTTGTGTGATTTCTTCTCTTTAGTTATGGTGGTTTTCGCAAATCGTTTTCTCCGGATCGTTAATTTAATCATTGCAAGTTTTGAATCGAAATCGCCGTTGCAAGGCTTTTTATTTCCGGATCGGGTGGATCTTATTTGCCTGAGCGGATCTTGGCCTATAGCCTTGGTCTTGTTCTCAAAAAGGAGTGGCAACCTTTGTGTTTTCTTGGGGAATATTCCGACTCAAATTTCCGATCGTTGTTTTCGAGTCGACCATTCCTCCTTTGTTGTTTGTGCTGCGTTCTTGTGACGAGGAACTATTGTGTGCGATAGGTGCTGTGTAGGTGAGATAGATCTACGACGTGTAGAGCGGAAATAGAGCGTTAGCTTCGTGGAGATCTCCGATCCGACATCCCTACATCAAGTGACGTGGTGCCGACGTTGTTCCTTTCGATGTCGGATCGGGGGACAAGTCCTATCAATGCCTCTAGGACTCGCCGCCCGGGAGCTCGCGTCACCTCCATTTCCGCGCCTCGCCCATCATGTATATAAATATTTTTATACGTTTTTATTTGTTGAAATGTAAGCGCGGGCTGTGGCTTGACTCTTGTAACCTTACTTTTCTGTTTGAATGATTCTCTGCTTGCCTTTTATTATCGTTGCTTGGGATTGTTTGCGCGATGTAGGTTCGCTTCCTTTTCGTACTCACGGCCGACCTCGATTCTGCCACTCGCAGTCGCTGGCCCCGTGTTATATCGATGAGTTCGTATGCCCACTGACTTAGTTTGGGAACCGTAGGGGATTCGGTTAGCCGGCCCGCGAATGGTGACCCGCCTCCATAGCCCAGGTCCGCCATGTCGCTTTCCCGGTCACTAGGAGAGGTGAGCCGGCTTGACTCATTCCCGAGCCACCGGGTTTCTTACGAGCCGACCCTCTTGTGCCGCGTCCTGGGTTCTCGCCCCCTTGACCGTTATCCTGGGTGTCGGGTGATTACGTTAGCCCCCTCTTGTTAACTTTGCGACTTCTTCCCCAACCGCTTGGATGTCTGGCTCCCCGGCCTCTAACATCGCTTTGTCCGTCTAGACCTGCCTTGTCCGTTGGTGAGGAGGCGGGGTCTTTCCCACCGAGTGACATCCAGCCCTGCCAGCTCGGTGAGAGCCTGACAGCGGGATCTGCTCGGGGTTGGAGGTCGACATCATCGAGCGACATCCAGCCATGCCAGCTAGGTGAGAGCCTGACAGCAGGATCTGCTCGGGGTCTGAGGCTAACATCGAGTGACATACAGCCCTGCCAGCTAGGTGAGAGCCTAACAGCAGGATCTGCTCGGGGTCCAGGGCTGACACCGAGTGACATCCAGCCCTACCAACTAGGTGAGAGCCTGATAGTGGGATCTGCTTGGGGTTCAAGGGCTGACACCGAGTGACTTCCAGCCCTATCAGCTAGGTGAAAGCCTGACATCAGGATTTGCTCGGGGTTTAAGGCTGATACCGAGTGACATCTAGCCCTGCCATCTAGGTGAGAGCCTGACATCGGGATCTGCTCGGGGCTCCAAGGGCTGACACCGAGTGACTTCCATCCCTGTCAGTTTGGTGAGAGCCTGACAGCTGGATCTGCTCGGGGTCGGAGGGCTGACACCGAGTGACTTCCAGCCCTGTCAGCTAGGCGAGAGCCTGACAGCGGGATCTGCTCGGGGTCGGAGGTCGACACCATCGAGTGACATCCAGCCCTGCCAGCTAAGCGAGAGCCTGACAGCGGGATCTGCTCGGGGTCTGAGGCTGACACCGAGTGATATCCAGCCCTGCCAGCTAGGTGAGAGCCTGACAGCAGGATCTGCTCGGGGTCTGAGGCTGACACCGAGTGACATCCAGCCCTGCCATCTAGGTAAGAGACTGGCAGCGGGATCTGCTTGGGGTCTGAGGCTGACACTGAGTTACATCTAGCCCTGCCAGCTAGGTGAGAGCCTAACAGCGAGATCTGCTCGGGGTCCAAGGGCTGACACCGAGTGACTTCCAGCCCTGTCAGCTAGGTGAGAGCCTGACGACGGGATCTACTCGGGATCCAAGGGCTGACACCGAGTGACTTCCAGCTGTGTCAGCTAGGTGAGATCCTGACAACAGGATCTGCTTGGGGTCCAAATACACTTTGTCTTTCCGTACAAACTATGGCGACAGGATTGGCATGTCAAAGATCTTTATTAAGAATCAAAGTACTACTTACTTATTTTAAGGAAAAAAGCGCTTCCACTCGTCACGACTCCAGGTGAGAGTTAGGGTCTCGCCCTCCACATTTTGGAGTCGATACCCTCCTGATCTCAACTCCTCTTTTATAATGAACGGTCCCTCCCAACTAGGGTTGAGCTTCCCCACGGTTGCTGACCTTCCTGCCGCATCTACCTTTTTCAGTACTAAGTCCCCATCTACAAACTGTGTGACTCTGACATGCTTGTTAAAGTACTTGGCCATTCTCCTCTTCACCTCTTCCTGTCGGACGGCGGAAAGGTCCCACTGCTCCTCCACCATGTCAAGAGAGAGTCGCAGCTCTTCCTCATTCTCGGCTTTCCATTCTTCCCTGTCTTTTCCGGCTGTGGCGACTCGAGGCGTTTGAACTTCAAATTCCACGGGTAGTACTGCCTCGCACCCATGGGAGAGCTTGAAATGAGTCTCCCCTGTTGCGGTGTTGGGGGTGGTCCTTAGGGCCCAGAGAACCGCGGGAAGTTGCTCCACCCAGCTTCCTTTCAGATTTTCAACTTTCTTCTTCAGGAGATTTACAATGATCTTATTGGCGGCCTCCACCTGTCCGTTGCTCCTAGGTTGGTGGACCGAGACAAACCTGAGGTCAATCCCAAGCTGCTCGCAGAAACTAGTGAACTCCGCGCTGGCGAACTGGGGCTCGTTGTCCATGACAATGGCCTGGGGAAGCCCATGACAGTAGATGATCTCCCCCCAAACAAAGTTTCTGATGACTTGGGAGGTCACCTTGGCCAGCTCTTTCACCTTCAACCACTTAGAGAAATCATCGATCATCACCAGCAGGAACCTCCTTTGCCCACTGGCCTGGGGGAATGGTCCAACCAAGTCCATCCCCCAAATGGCAAAGGGCCAGGGGGCTGTGATACTCTTGAGTTGCTGACCAGGCTGTAGCTGGAGGGGGCAAACAGCTGGTACTTGTGACATCTTCTTGTGAACTCTGTCACATCACGGCCTAGGGTGGGCCAGAAATACCCTTGCCTAACTATCTTTCCTTCCAGGGTTTGACTCCCAGAGTGACTCCCACACTCCCCGGAGTGGAATTCTTCCAAGATTCTTTGCACTTCCCCCTCGACCACGCAACGAGCCAACATTCCCGAGAGAGTCCTCTTGTACAACTGCCCGTCCCGGAGGAGGTATTACGCCGATTTGTACCTGAGCTTTTTCTTGTCCACCACCTCCGGATACTCTCCCGTGGAAAGGAAAGTTATGACCGAGTCCATCCACGAGGGCCGCTGATCTATCTCCATGAGCTCTCCCTCTTCGATGGAAGGACAGAATAGGTCGGTGATAGTTCCCCCAACCCGAGGACCATGCTTCGCTAGTTGATCGACCTATTCATTTTCCTCCTGGGGCACGTATAGGATAGAAAAAGTTTGGAATGTGCCAATGACCCCCTTCACTTTGGCTAAGTATAGCCGCAAGGTAGGCTCTCTCGCCTCAAACTCCCTGTTGATCTGGGAAGCTACCACCATGGAGTCGGTAAGGACCTCCACGTCCAGCACCCCTAGCTCCCTGGTCTGGCACAGCCCTGCTATCACGGCCTCATACTCGGCCTGATTATTTGTGATGGGAAAGTGCACCACCACCGTTTGCTCGATTCTAGTTCCCTGTGGGTTCTCCAAGATCACCCCCACCCCCAGGGAATGCCTCCCTGAGGCGCCATCTACCTACACCTTCCATGGAGTCGGACGAAGGAGCTCTTCCTCCGCCTCCTCAATCACATAATCGGCCAAAAAGTCGCCCATCGCTTGAGCCTTGATCGAGAGGCATGTGACGAAGGAGATGTCGAACTCGCTCAACTCCACCTACCACTTGGCCAGCCTGCCAGAATACTCCACCCCCTAAAATATGTTGCGGAGGGGATGGTCAGTCACCACTCGGATGGAGTGTGCCTGGAAATAGGGTCGCAGCTTTCGGGCCGAGATGACCAGGGCGAAAGCCAGCTTCTCCAAAATTGGATATCAGAGCTTGACCTTCCTCAAGACCCGGCTCACGTAGTATATGGGGAGCTGCTTCTTCCCTTCTTCTCGAACTAGAACGGAGCACAGGGCCTCCGCCCCGAACATGAGATATAAAAATAGGTCCTCTCCCTCCTTCAGCCCTTGGAGCAACGGAGCCTGTGTCAATTGCATCTTGAGGGCCTAGAATGCCTCCTCGCACTCCTTGGTCCACTCAAATTTTTGCCCCCCCCTAGTGTTTTGAAGAAGGGGGAGCACTTCTCCCCAGCCCGGGAGAGGAACCTGCTTAGCCCTGCCAGCTTCCCTGTCAGCCGTTGCACCTCCTTGGTATTCCGCGGTGACCTCAGCTCCACGATATCCTTCATCTTATCAGGATTTGGCTCGCCCCCACGGGGGTGAGGAGATGTCCCAAGAACTTCCCCCTGCTGGCCCCGAAGACACACTTCAGGGGGTTCAACCACATCTTGTACTTGTGCAGGATGGCGAAGGTCACTTCTAGGTCCTGGAGGTGAGAGTCCACATCCTGACTCTTGATCATGAGATCATCTACATACACCTCCAGGTTCCTCCCCTTCTGTTCTTTGAAAACCCTGTCCATCATCTTTTGATAGGTTGCCCATGTGTTATTCAGCCTAAATGGCATCATTTTATAACAGTAGCATCCATCCCCCGTGATGAACGAGACGTCCTTGATGTCCGGGGGGTACATCCTGATTTGGTGATAACCTGAAAATGCATCTAGAAAACTCATTACAGAAAAATCGATGACTGAGTCAACCAGCGCGTCGATCCGAGGCAAGGGATAACAATCCTTAGGATAAGATTTATTAAGCAAAGAGAAGTCGATACACATACGCTACCGGCCATCTCCCTTTTTAACCATGACTACATTGGAGACCCAGCCGGGGTATTGGATCTCGGACACGAAGCCGGCCTTGAGAAGTTTTGACACCTCCTCCCTGATGGGCTCGACCAGCTTGTCAGCAGTGGACCTCTTCTTTTGTTGGACGGGGCGTGCTCCCGGGTCCTAGTTGAGGCGGTGGCAATCCACATCCGCGTCAACCCCCGACATCTCTGCGGCGCTCCATACGAAGATGTCTATATTCTTATGGATGCATGCCAGCATCCTTCCTTGGTCCTCTGGGGTCAGCCCTCCCCTGACACAGACCTTCTCCACCCTGCCTCCACGGGTGAGGACCTCTAGCTCCACCACCTCTTTCGCAGCCTCCAACCTGGACTGCTCCCCCTATTCTTCTACATCCCTCTCCTCTGGGACGAGAACCTCCGCCTCCACCTCTTCCTCCACGGCCATCGCCTCGGCCTACTCCTCCCGATCTCCTCCTGCCACCTCAACCTTGGTGCAGCTCTCCGCCTCCAGCTCCTCCCTGCCAGCTTCCTGCTCTGCCTCCTCCATCCTTCGCTCCATATCCTCGGCCCCTCTTGCCACGAGATGGAGTTTATGGCGGTGACATATCATTCCCGCGCCACCTTTGGGTCCCCCTGACTCGGACCTAGATCCCCTCGGCATTGAACTTTAAGCACTGATGGAACGATGAGGGGATGCAGCGGAAGGCGCTGATGAGGGGCCTCCCGAAGATGGCGCTGTAGCTGCTGGGGGCATCCAGATGACGAACCTGCAGTTCCTGGACTGTCCCCCAAGGGTGACATGGAGCTCCACTCCTCCTTCTACCTCCTTCCTCTCCCCCGAAAATCAAAACAAGGGCCCATCCGATGCCAACACCCTCTTTGCCTCTACCTTCATCGCGTCAAATGCCTTCTTAAAGACGACATTGATGGAGCTTCCGTTGTCGACGAGGATTCAGGAGACGGTAATTTTTTTGATGGCTGTCTGAATGACCAACGCATCGCAAAATGGATTCTAATTATCCGGCATATCACTCCTCGAGAAGGTGATTCTCTCTTCCGGGGGTGGGGTTTGGGATGTGGAGCCAACACTCCGGCGGTACATGGTATGGAGGCTCGCCCTCCGGGAGGCCTCTACCCCCCCCCCCCCCCCCCCCCCCCCGTGGAACACTCTGATCCCTACTCGGGTCCCGATGTCCACCCGGTCTTCACAACGGTCCTCCTTCGCCCGAGGTAAGACCTCCTCTATCCTCACTTCCCGGCGCCCCTACTGCTGCTGCTCCCTGTTTCCCCTCATTTCGAGGAACTCCGGGCACGTGGTTGTGACATGCCTTTCCTCTTGATGGAAGTCGCAATAGGGTAACTCCACCCTAACTTCTCTCCCCCTCCTCCTCGCCGCTCTCCTCCTCTCCCCTATGGCTATGGCCATAGCCTGTTCTTGATCGGGGAGTCGAGGCCTCTGGGCCTGCCTCCAGCCCGGGGGGTGGAATTGATCCTGCCCCCCTTGATGGCGGTCCCTTCCTTGATACCCTATCTGCGTCCCCTGTCCTTGCCACTCGGGCCTCCAGCCCAGCCGACGGTCGGGTTCCTGACGCCCCCACTTGGGCTGCTGCTGCCCCTGGAGCTGCTTCTTCTCCCTCTGTCAGGGCTCGGCTCTCCTCTCCTCCTGCCCCCTTCCACCTCTCGGCTCCTTCTCCTCCTCTGTGGCCCACCTGGCCAGCTTTCGGGCAAACTCCGGATTTAACGCATCACCGTCAACTTCTCTCGCCGCCCTCTCCATCAGCTCCTCGTAGGAGAGGGGGGACACTCTCTTCAACTCCATCCTGAAGAAACCCTACTGCAGTCCCAGGGTGAAAGCCATCATCAGACTGTGGACCGGCATCTCCTGGACCTGGGTGACCTCCTCCTGGAACCGGTCGATGTAGCTTCCCAACGTCTCATTCACTCCCTGTTTAAAGCGGAACAAGGACTCTGACTCTTTCTTCCTCCTCTTCGAGGTAGTGAACTTCAACATGAACCCCCGGCGTAGGTCCTCGAAGCAGTAGATGGAGCTGGACGGTAGTTGTTGAAACCACTCTCTCGCCTTCTCCTTGAGGGTGATGGTGAAGAGTCGGCACTTGAACCCATCCAACATCTGCCGGGTCAAGGCCACGTCCTCAAACCATTGGACGTGTTGGACCGGGTCTCCCTTCCCAGTGTAGCAGGACATCTCGGGTTCCCTGAACTCCTCTTGAACTGGAGCAGAAGAGACCAACTCGCTGAAGGTTCTGCCTCCCCCGACTGGGCGAGCTGGCCCATCACGCGGGCCCAGCTCGCCGATCCGACCTCCGACTGCCGAGACGGGGAAGAGTACGTGCCCGGGGAGCTCGCACCCCCGGCCCTCCTCGGCCACTTCTTTCCCAGCTCGCCTGCCGAGGGCGTCCTCGCCCAAGGAGGGGGTGGCTGCGATCTGGGCAGCTGGAGTTGAGCACTCGGCCTGCGCGCCGAGTGCGAACTTGATAAGGCCCAACACCTCGTTCCTGAAATCTTCAAACATTCCCACCGTGGCCAGAGGTGGCGGGGGGCGGCGAGTCCGACCTGTCAGATCCTTGTCCTCCTGTCATCGAGCTCGCTGAAGGTTTTCTATGCTGACCACTCTCCACGCTCACCACACCAAAATGTTGAAACCGAGATTTGGTCTCTTGTGGAGTTCACCCTTGGGGAAAGGGGTGATCGCGCACCTACTTCGCTCCTGCGAACAAAACAACAAAGGAAACAAAGTGAACAGGACCCAAAGGCTCGGCGAGGAGGACCCACCACACACCCGGAAGATCTTAGAGCGCTTCCCCTCATTAGCCAAAGGCCGAGCTAAGGCTACCTCAGAAAGCGCTAAAAGACTAAGGAGTAAGTGAGAATGAAAGTCTGCTTTCTGAGGTGCCCCTTAGGTCTTATTTATAGAATTCTGAAAATGGTCTGCCTATAGCTAACCTCCGCTATTCTGAACGGCAATGTGTAGCCCAACTTGGTCTGCCAACAACATAACTCCGCTATTATGCCAAGCTATTCGCACCCATGGGAATGGCATCCAGGTAATTTCACCTCTAGGCCCCACTGAACCTGTCCCTGGGATATGGAGGTCAGCTCACCACCGCTCTCTTCTCGTATGGGGAGGGTGCGACCCGGCTCCTGCAGCTCGCCTGCCTCTTACGCGAGCGCGATCCAGGCCACCGCGACCTGCCAATGCCCGTACCGAGACGGGATGGCAGCCAGGTCGCCTGTAGGAGAGCGGGCTAGCGACCAGACTTAGAACTGTAACCATGGGAGCCCCCGGAGGGAGGCTTGCCGGTCTGGACTCGTCAAGCTCAACTTAAAACTCTGGTCGACGAATGGCGGGCCCCAAACTCTGCTCGACAAACGATGAGTGGGCTAGGGGGAAGGGGCCAGCTCGCGCGGCTCGCTCGCCTAGCTTGGGCGGGAGCTCGCCACCTGCTGCATACCCGCACATTGCTCCGATGTGAGCTGGGAGCCTTGGTCTGCTCGCTTGGCTTGGCGAACCCACTCGGCCAACACGGAGTTGTACACAGTAATTTTGAAATAGAGAATAAACGTCTCCTGGGCCTTTACAGAATTGAGGAAAAACCAATTTTTAACCTATCGTTTGAAAATGACAGCGATGTAGTAGTTGTTGTAAAAGTAGCAAACACGCAGCTAATAAACAGGCAGAAATTTGAATAATTGAAAGTTTTATTATCCAAAAAGATATCATTTACAAAGGTATGACCTCCCTTTTATAGAATGGAGGAGATATGAGAGAGTACAAACAAACAATGTGGGACTAAAATGTACAGGGCTGAGCGGCTAGAAATTTAAAGAGACCGCACAGGACGCGCGGTTAGACAACTGGGCTAACTGCTCGGCAACTCCAGCAGGAAGAGAACATGCGACAATAGGAGACCGATAGACCGCCCGGTCTCCAGGATTCTGAAAGAGACCGACAGACCGCTCGGTCAACAACCCGCCAGACAAGACCGTAAGGCTGCCCGGTCTAATACTTCAACAGGCCGCCCGGTCTAATACTTCAACACTCTCCCTCAAGATGGAGCATAGATATCAATCATGCCCAGCTTGTCACAAATGTGGAAGAAGGAAGTAGAGACCGATTTTGTGAAGATATCCGCCAATTCTTTGTCAGAGGTGACAAACAGAGTACAAATCTGTTTTTTCAAAACCTCCTCCCGAATGAAGTGGCAGTCAACCTCTATATGCTTTGTTCTCTCATGGAAGACCGGATTTTTGGATATGTATATAGCGGCCTTGTTGTCACAGAACATAGGAAGAGAATAGTCATAGACCTCTCCTAGGTCAAGCATAAGACCCCGCAACCACTTTAACTCACACGTGGTTGACGCCATACTCCGGTATTCGGTTTCTGCACTGGATCTGGAGACAACAGACTGTTTCTTGCTCTTCCAACTCACAAGATTTCCTCCAACAAAAGTACAAAAACCTGATGTGGATTTACGATCGACTTTATCATCTGCATAGCTTGAATCTGAGTAGGCTTCAACCCTCAGATGACCATTCTTTTGAAAGATTAGCCCTTTGCCTGGTGTTGCTTTGACATACTCTAAAATCTTTAAGGCAGACTGAATATGACACTCCATGGGAGCTTGCATAAACTGATTGACCTTGCCTACAACATAGGAGATGTCGGGTCTGGTCACCGTGAGATAGATGAGTTTGCCCACCAAACGTCTGTACCTCGTGACACCAGATAGAAGAGGCGAGTCATCCGTCCATATTTTGTCTTCTCCAATAACAATGAGAAACCGGGCCGGTTTGGCACCTGTCAATCCTGCCTCTTGTAGAAGATCAAGGGCATACTTTCGTTGGGATAGAACTAACGAGTCAAGCTTCCGAGAGATTTCTATCCCCAAAAAGTATTTCGGGGAGCCCATATCCTTCGTGACCAGGTGTTGACGGAGGTGTTTCTTCGTCAGGTCCACCCCAGCTTGGTCATCGCCAGTCAGAAGAATATCATCCACATACACTGCCAAAACCACCAGTCCCGAGGCGGTTTTGCGAATAAATAAGGAGTGATCGGCCGAACTCCTTGCAAAGCTGATGGTAGCCACAATGCCACTGAACTTGTCGAACCATGCCCGAGGGCTCTGCTTTAGGCCATAAATGGCCTTCTTTAAATGGCATACTCTGGTCTCCCCCTGAGCAACATACCCAAGAGGTTTCTCCATGTAGACATCCTCCTGAAGATCTCTATAGAGAAAGGCATTCTTGACATCAAGCTGGAAAATAGGCCAATCCTTGTTAACAGCCACAGAGAGAAGAACCCAGATGGTGCTGAGGCGAGCAACCAGAGAGAAAGTGTCAAAGTAATCAATGCCGTAAGTCTGAGTGAAGCCTTTGGCCACCATCCGGGCCTTGTAGCGATCCACAGTGCCGTCGGGGTGAAATTTCACAACAAATACCCAGCGACAGCCAACCATATCAGTACCCACTGGTGGAGGAACAAGGGTACAGGTACCCCTTTCAGTAAGAGTAGTCATCTCTTCATCCATGGCAGATTTCCAATGAGGAATAGCAAAAGCCTCCTGGTAGGTGCGGGGAGTGGTAGCAGCGGAGATAGCCAAGACAAAGCACCTGCGAGAAGGAGAAAGCCGATCATATGAAACAACTACCGCAAGCGGGTGTTGAGTATACGCCCGCACCCCTTTGCGAAGAGCAATGAGAAGATCCAGGTCAACGCGAGCCTCAGCGACCGGAGCGTCCGTGGCAGAGAAGGCTGGCCCGGGACTAGAGAGAGATGGCTGCGGAGAAGAGGGAGAAGGTGTAGGGGTGAGATGGACAGAGGAGGAGACAGAGGAGAAGATGAGGTAAGAGGGGAGAAGTCGATAGGCGTGGAAGGAACAGAGAGAGGTGGTGGAGAAGCAGAGTCATCAGGAGGAAGAGGGGAGGCAAGAGAGAAGTAGGATGCATTCTCGAAAAATGTCACATCTGCGGACACAAATTGTTTGCGCAGAACGAGGTCAAAACAGCAATAGCTTTTTTGAGTGGTAGAGTGCCCCAAAAAGACACACTTGGTGGAACGGGGGGAAAGCTTGTCGGGGGTAGCGGACGGAGCGTGTACAAAAGTCGTACACCCAAAGATACGGAGAGGGAGAGGAAAAGGTTCCTTGCGGGGGTATAGAATGGAGAAGGGTGTCTGGCCGTAGAGAACCGTGGAGGGAAGGCGATTGATGAGATAGCAGACGAGGAGCACAGCGTATCCCCAGTAGGAGCGGGGCACTTGAATCCGCGTCATAAGAGTGCGAGCGACATCAAGGAGATGACGGTTTTTACGCTTCGCCACCCCATTTTGCTGGGAGGTGTAAACACAGGTGGTTTGATGAACAAGACCATGTTGCCGAAAGAAGGAGGAGAACTCATGACTAAGATATTCTTTAGCATTATCAGAGCGAAAAACTTTGATAGAAATGCCAAATTCAGTTTTAATCATAGAATAAAAAGATTTCAAGTTAAAAAAGAGTTCTGAGCGATCGTTTAACAGATACACCCAGGTACATCTAGAAAAATCATCTATAAAAGTTACAAAGTAGGAACTACCCCGACCAACGGTGAGGGTAGGAGCAGGACCCCAGACATCAGAATGAATGAGATCAAACGGGCGAGAGGAGCCACGACCTTGCTTCGGCGGGAAGGAGGAGCGATGATGTTTGCCAAGCTGACACGCATCACAGTTGAGCGGAGAACTGGTCGGAGGTAAGTGGGGCAGAAGCTGTCGAAAAATCCGAGGAGGAGGATGTCCAAGGCAAAGATGTCATTGAAGCAGATCTGTAGAGGAGGACGAGTGGGCGGACAGAGCGGAAACGTTGTCGAGGAAGTAGAGGCTGCCGCTCTCAGTACCAGTAGCAATCGTCCGCTGGGTCCTCGGGTCCTGAAAAGAACAAGAAGTCGGAGTGAATAAGACTGAGCACTGAAGTTGCCGGCATAAAGTGGTAACAGACAATAAATTGCACTGGAACTTCGGGACATAGAGAGTGTCCTCCAAGCAAAGTGACGGGGTGACTTGAACCATGCCCGTCTCATGAACCGGGGACGGTGAACCATCCGCCACACGAACCAGGGGCAGTCGGTCATGCGTTTCAAGGAGAGAGAAGCAATGAGGGTTGCCAGTCATATGATTTGTAGTACCCGAGTCAATCAGCCATTTACCTTGGGTAACGACGCGGGCACTACCTGAAGTCGTGGCCACAGAGGCAGACGACCGAGAGGAGGCGGAGGTCGAGGAAGGTGCATCACCGGAAGGGCGAAGATGAGGACGTTTCTACCAGCAGCGGTCAACAGAATGGTCTGTATGACCACAGTGAGAGCAGAGGAACCTGGACGAACCGCGCCCGCCTGAGTGGCTGCGGCCACTAGGGCCCCCCCGCTGAGCCTGGTGAGCATAGGAGTCTTGGGAAGGGGGGGAGGTCAACAGAGGACGCTGGAGCAGCGAAGTAACAACGGCAATGCGAGCCGCAGTGACATCCAAAGTGGGATACTCCGCCTCACCCAAGATCTGTTGGCGGATAATATCATAGGAATCAGGAAGACGGAGAAGATAACAAACAACCAGGAGTTCCTGGAAGTGTTTGTGCTGGTCGGCCAAGTCCGTGGAGAAGGGGCAATTCTGGAGGATCTCTGCGCCAAGAGCCTGAACCTGCTGATAAGCCGCAGCAGGAGACATGGAAGGGCGGGCGAAGAGGTCCACATAAAGAGTATAAATGCGGGACATCTAGCCCCCTTCGAATAGAGAGCAGCTAGGTGAAGTCAAGCAGCCTTGACCGTCTCATCATGGCGAATGACGGGAAGGCACTCATCAGAAAGGCTGTTGGCCAGCCAAGTGCGGACAAGGGCATCACTTGCATCCCAGTCATCAAATTGAGGAGAGTTAAGAGGAGGAGGGTCATCAGTGAGGTGATGATGCTTGTGCTGAGAGCGAAGAAGAAAGGTGAAAGAAACGCTCCAATCAGGATAGTTGGAGCCAATAAGTTTAGAAAACGTGCCATGGTTGCCTGAAGGAGGAGGAGGAAGAGGAGCTGCAGGGGTGGTGGAGGTAGAGATAACGGGGTGGAGAGACCGGAATTGGCCATAGAGAAGGCAGGAAACCGCGCGAGAAGAAGAGAAGCTGCGGGGAGAGAAAAAAGGAGAGAAAGCCGCACGACCTAAGGAGGAGGACGGGACACGAGAAAGAAACCGCAGCGAACAGGGACGAAACCGCAGCGGGCTAAAGATAAGAAGCTGCAGCGGCACGGTGGCAGAACACCAGCAGCCAGGTAGCAGACCAAGGCACAGGGAAAGAGGTCGCGCGAATTGATAGAGTCCGAGCGAACAGAAGAGAAGAGGAAGCAAGGGACCCGAGAGAACAGGTCGAGAACAGACCGAAGAAAGTCGTACGAACAGAGAGAAGCCGCGCGAACAGGACAACGGTCAGAAGAGAAAACAAGCCGTGAGAACAGGTCGCGAAAAGAAGAAACAAGTCGTACGCGCAGAGAGAGCTCAGTCAGGAGGAAAGGACCGTATCCTCTGATACCATGTAAAAGTAGCAAACACGCAGCTAACAAACAGGCAGAAATTTGAATAATTGAAAGTTTTATTATCCAAAAAGATATCATTTACAAAGGTATGACCTCCATTTTATAGAATGGAGGAGATAGGAGAGAGTATAAACAAACAATGTGGGACTAAAATGTACTGGGCTGAGCGGCTAGAAATTTAAAGAGACCGCACAGGACGCGCGGTTAGACAACTGGGCTAACCGCTCGGCAACTCCACCAGGAAGAGAACATGCGGCAATAGGAGACCGATAGACCGCCCGGTCTCCAGGCTTCTGAGAGAGACCGACAGACCGCTTGGTCAACAACCCGCCAGACAAGACCGCAAGGCCGCCCGGTCTAATACTTCAACAGGCCGCCCGGTCTAATACTTCAACAGTTGTCAAACATTTGTCATCCGGTCCGTTTAGAATTAAATGGGGGCCAAAACAGCTTCAAAATATAGCCTTAGACTCCAAAAAGCGGTAGTGGTATGGAAATGAGTGGAGGCAAAAGAGGGTTGTAAACAGAACTATGAGAGAATGTATTGATGGGGTTCCCCAAAAATTGTTCGCTTGAACCAGAGATTTTCCGCTACAACCTTGATCGGTTCATTAATACAATTCCAGCGAGCTCATTCTCGCACAGTTCTGAGTCTGTTTAGTCCCTCAAATGGATGCCAGAACACTCGTACGTATAATGTGCGCCTGCTCGCAAGTCGTGCCATGCTATGCACACCCTACACTCAAGCATCTCCTGTGCAGACGCCTATTGACTGCAACCATTGCATTCCCCACATTGGGGGTGTGAATAGTTAAATCACTCATCATTGTTCTGTGAATAGTAAAATCCCTCACTATGGGCATGCAAATAGCAAAAGCTCTCATCATGAGCATGTGAATAGTAAAATCTCTCACCATGTGGGGTGTGAATAATAAAATTCCCCATCATTGGGATGCAAATAGTAAAATTACTACCATGGGTGCGAATAGTAAAATTCTCCACCGTGAGGATGGAAATTGTAAAATCCTCGCCATATGGGTGTGAATAGTAAATTCCCCACCATCTAGGTGCGAATAGCATGGCGTGTGAATTTTAAAATTCTCCACCATATGGGTGTGAATAGTAAAATCTCTCATTATGAGGGTGTGGATAGAAAAATCCTTCATAATGAGGTGTAAATAGTTATATTCATCATCATAGTGTGTGAATAGTAAAATCCTCTTTCACGTGGGTATGAATAGTATAATCCCCCATCATGGATTGCGTGTTGAAACTCGAATACCAGTTCAACGAAGTTCCGAATATGAGGGAAAAGTTCAAGCTACTTAGCCCGTCGTCGGGTGTGCAGGGCAGCTCAATTCAAACTGGGTGTCGGCCCTCACTAGTTGTGGATGGTTGCCTATACAGACTCGGTGAGCTACAACGAGGAGGTCCTCCCACTCACCTGGAAGCGCGTATCATGTCTTCCCCTCCTAATTCCAAAGACTGAGCTCGGCACCTTGGATGACACAGAGCATGAACTCTCTAAAGTCCGAAGCTCAAGAAGGCTGGGTATACCTCTCCAAGGTGATTTAAGGGTCTATTTATTGGCAAACCCCAATCCAGGGGTAAAATTGTCTTTATGGCCTGCTAATAGCGACTTTTGCTTTTTTTGGTTTTTGCTACCAGCACCCCCGATCGGTCTGCAGATAATGAAATTCCGCTGTTTCAAATGGCTATGGGCCAACCCGGCTGGCTGGCGAGTATGTGAAAGGGTGCAAGAGTTATCCTGCTGAGGCGTGTTCACGAAGAAGGCCGACTTGACAAGCTTGTATGCGACGCGATGCGAGGCCACCACTGCTCGGGGCTCACCAGACGAGTTGGGGCTTGGATAACGAGGTCGGCTCGCGACCGCCCATGATTGACGAGTCGCGGAGTCGCTTAGCCAGGCTCGGCTCGCCTAGACTAATTTTTTTTGATGGGCTTGCCCTGCTCTGCTTGGGTGCGGGTTCGACCGGGGTCGCCAAATTGGGGTTGTACATTGCGGATAGTAAAAAGTTCAATCATAAGGGTGCAGATCGCCGCACTCTCTAGTGACGTAATTACCAAGACGCCTTCCTTAGAAGCTATAAAAAGGTCATTGGACCGTCATTTGAGAAGACATTAAATTCTACACCCGAGGGAGCTCTTTAGAAGATCCCTCAAGATTCTCTCTCAGTGCTTGAATATCTCCTTCAAGCCCTTCAAAAATCTCTTTCGTCCTTGAAGATCTCATTCAAGCTCCTTGAAGATCTCCTTCGTATTTGAAGATCTTCTTCGGTTCTTTGATGGTGACTCAAATATCTCACTTAGCTTCCAATGCCAAGCTCCCACCGCGCGAGATGCTTGATGTTGTGATCTACAACAATGCCTTCGCGCTCATGGCATACTCACAACTCCTCCGCGCTCACGACTTCCTCACAACGCCTCCACGCCTAGTGTGCGCTCGCAACGCCACCGCGCTTACGACACACTCACAATGCCTCCGTGCTCATAATGCCTCTGTGCTCATGACGCGCTCACAACGCCCGCGCACTTACGATGGCCTCACAACACCTTCGCGCACACAGCACGCTCACAATGCCTCCGTGCTCACGACGGGTTCATAACATCTTTGTGCATACAACGCACTCACAACACATTCGCGCTCACGGCGCACTCACAATGCATCCAGACTCACAACACAGCCGCGATCACAATGTCATCGCGCTCACGATGCACTCATAACGCTTTCGCGCTCACAACGCCTTCGCGTTCACAGTGCGCTCGCAACTCCTCCTTGCTCATGTCACCCTCACATCAATGTCGCACGCACGAGCACACAAACTTTCATCTGGGTCCGCAATAGTTTACCTTCTTTACTTCTTGTGTCCACAAAGATTACAGGGCTTGCTACGTTCGTCGATGTCACCGCCACCACAAGTCCTAGCCATACTGCCTGAACTATCCGAGGGTCAAAACTGTCATATCTACAGAAATGGTGATCTGTGTACAACATACTAAGAAATTTGTTTTGCTCATCTGGTAATTATGATGGTTACAACAACGCAACTATCAAGCCTCATCAAAAGATATAAAAGGAGCCCAGAGCCGTGTTTTGAGAAGATATTGCATTGGTTTCAGCACCAAAGTGAGATCCTTCGAAGATTCTTCAGGGTTCAAAGATTAGCTCGAAAATCTCATCAGTCTCTTAAAGATCTCATTCCCCTTCGAAGGCGACTTGAAGATCTACTTCAGTCTTCAAAGATCTCCTTCCTTTTCGAAGATGACTCAAAGATCTCCCTTTCGTATTCTACCAAACTCTCATTATAACAAGTGGTGGTCTGTCACCTTACAAAATTATACTATTTGTAACATTTTGAGAAATAGTACAATTTGGCCGACATCGATTCTGACTCGTGATTTTTCACCTTTTCCTGATTTTTCACGTAAAAAGTCTCATTGCATGTTGTTGGTCTGTACTTTGACTGTTTGCGCGCTCAGCCGACTCTCAAGCTAAGGCAGTTTTTTTCGACTGGATCGCGGGAGTGTCGAGCGACCAACAATAGGTATGTTGCAAATGAAGATTTGTTTGGATGAACTTTATTTGGAGAGATTTTTGAAACAGAGAAATACAATAAATTGTTTGACAAAACTCTGTTACGATGATGAATGTTTAAGGAAAATGAGTGAAATATATTATGTAAAGTATTTAAAAAAATAATAATGAAACAATAATATTAATTCCCTGACATAGAAACAATAGGGTATAGTACATTTTAATGCAACATTTTTTAATAATTTTAAGCCATTCAAGCTACATATTAGCTTGGTACATCTCTTCTGCAATAATCACACAATGCAATCATTTCATCAACACTCATTCTTACACCTCTAATATGGTCTGCATTTGATGTTATATTAGTGATTGGTGTATGGTTTGCGTTTATTACACGTGTCTCAGGATATATTAAGTTCTCATCATTCTTGCAGACCACGAAATCAAGATTAGAACGACATGTATGTCTACGAATATAGTTATGCAAAATCATGATTATGAAAATATCACAATCGGTAAGGTGGTTGAGATAATGTAAGTAATTTTTGTAGCTCCATTTGAAAATTAGAAAACTTGTGGTTGATGAGGAAAAATTTGAAGGATTTGCCTCCCTCGATACTTTATACTAATTTCATATGAATCACGCTAATATTTTTCAAATTTCATATACATTCATACAAATAATATGAGAAATTTCACACCTTCTGAAAAATCCTCAACTTAATAATATGAGATCTAAACTGAGGAATATCATAGATGAAAGCAAGTGAATCCCCAACGAATTAAAAAAACCTTTAGCCGATGGAAAGTCGAGTTGCAAGACTCAGCGAGAATAGAGAATAGCAAACCTTGAGACACAAGGAAATGACACGTGCAAGCGAAAACTAGGCAGTCGTGCTCTGCTATCTACACCTAAAGGGAGATGACCACCCGACATTTGTTAGCCATATATGTTGGTTCCTCCATTCCAAGTTTAAATGTTTTGATCTGAAAGAAGAAATGCCACCTCCTTTTCCTGTTTTTTTTCAAGAGGGCTACTATAATGGGCTACCTGTAGAGCTGGTTTTGTCTCCTTCCGTGCACTGCATATAGAAATCTCTCTCTTCTTTTTCACATCCATGTGATTTTCGCACAAGGAAGAAGCAACCTCAAAGGTTATTGTAAAAAATTTATGTGGGAAGCTGAAACCGAGGTCGTAGAAACACTCAATCACAACCAAAGATAAGTAAAAGACGACACTAACAACAGTACAAGAGATTCCAATTGAAATTAACTTCTTTTATAGGGCGAGACATACATTGCTAGACATGATTTTACAATGTAACAAGAGAAACAGAAAAACGGTCACAAGACGTAAACCGTGCGGAAAGAGATCTGTAACCGCACAAGCCGCCTAACCGCCAACTGAGTCCGACGATACCGCCGAAGCCGCCTATCCGTGGCTAACCGTGCGGACTGCTGTTATTGAACTTTGAAGGAACACGAACAGAACTCGCTGATATACCGGGGCAAACTGCTCTGCTTATCTGAAACTCCGAGGAAGAGATGTAGTCACTGAGACCGTGACTAGCTGTTAACCGCTGACTGTATTCGCGAACTGTTCCACTTGAAGGCCTGTGAAGTTCAAGTTTTGAACATCTACTGTGTTGTTGTGCTACTGGAGCAAAAATTGCAACTGATATAATATAGCACTGTTAAACTAGTTATATCGCATTGTACATCTTTTAATTGCTCCTAGCCTACTTATGAAATGCTAGGCTAGCCCTCTCTTCCTTCGTCTATCTTATATTGTTGGGTGCGTGCGTTCGTCCCCAAGATATGGATCCAGAGAGGAAATTTGATTTTACCTAGCGCTGTGACTAACAGTTTTCTTAATAACCATTCACGGAAGACGGAGCACCAAAGGGATCAGTTGTTGCAGGACAACACCCCAGCTGATGGGAATATCCCGAGTTTCGAGACGTGAGTACTAGCCAGAGTTGATAGAGAGAGAGGAGTTGCTAGTAGTAATACTATTATAAGCCTACGGGCTCTATGTACAAACAGTGGCTACGACCTTTTGCATTTTCTATTAAATATATATTGTTATATATATTTGTCGTGGTCCTCTGTTAATGTTTCTGCAATACTCTATGATGTGATGTGAATGTTGTGATTCAAGCCAAACAAGACGGCCAGCTAATGCTTGGTAGTGGGTTGTCACCCCTCAAGGAGCACTGGGTGGACATCTTGGGCAAATAAGATCCCCTCTGAACCGACCCGGGCAAATGTTGGGGGTGTAACGCTCCGAAACTCAAAAGAGGGACGGGTAGCATTTTGAGCCAAGTTTGGAACTTGGTAGGGGTCACACGGCCTGGGACACGGGCGTGTCCCAGGGCCGTGTCGTGCTCGGGTTCGACGGTGGCCGTGTGGTCGATGAAATTGTAGTCGACGATCGTCGAACAGCGAACACAGCCTGAGACACGGACGAGTCCCAGGCCGTGTCCTACTCGGGTAGTTGGCCGAGTTGTGTCGGGGGAGAAACACGTCCTGGAGGCCAGGCATGCTCGGGGTTGACACGGGTGTATCAAATGGGACACGGGCATGTCGAATACCCGTGTTCTCCTCGGGTTGGTGCTGGTCCTGTGTCGATGGAGAAACACGCCCAGCTACACGGGCGTGTACTGGATGACACGGGCGTGTCAATCCTAACACGGGAGTGTCGAGAGCCCGTGTACTTTTCAGGATGCGACAGTTTTGGTGTCGAATGGGACATACGGCCTTGGACACGGGCGTATCACAAGCCGTGTTCGGCCCAGGTTTTGGATTTTAAGCGTGAATCATGGTCGTCCGTTTTCTTATTTTGAGATCTAATGTCTCAGGGCTATCCTTGCTGGTATATACCCGGGAATAGGGTTGGAAACCCACATTCTTTTGGGTTTTCTCTTTCTAAGGGTTCTAGAGAGAGTGGAGAGCAAGGAAGAAGAAGGAAGATAGATCCGGCCGCCGGTGGAGCTTCAGAGCCCCAAATCGCAAGCCGAGTTCGAATCTACGGAGGCGAGGAAGTTGTAGTGCTTTTCATCAGCATAGATCTTCATGGAGCCGAAAAGGAATGCTAGAGTAACAATTCTCATCTTGGACATGTGAAGTCCTCTTTTCACTTGCATAGGAAGCCCGCTCTCGCGAGTTTGCGGTGAGTGTGAGGTGTTCCTTTGGGTAGACATGAATAATCCCTGTTGTTTTGCATGTAGAGTTCATAATCGAAAAACGAACATAAGTATGGTGTGTGAAGCCTACCCGTACAAGTTGGTCTGGATCGGTGATGTTGTATTGCATGAATGGATGAAGAAGACTCCGCGCTGATGGTTGTTTTTCGGGTTCTCTACGCGGTAGATTGCAACAGAGAGCATTGGGGACTAACCTCAAGGTGCACCCAAAAAACTGGGCAAAAACGTGGTTCTGCCATCTTGGTGGCCTGGGAGCCAACTTGTACATAACTGGGTTATGTAATATTGTGTGTTTGATACTCGGGCTTTGGGGAAGATTGACCCACGCTGATGACTTAAATTGTCGTGGCGAGGTGAGCAACGGGTTGAGTGGAACCATTCCCTCTCTATGCAGTTCGGTTTTATGGGCCTACCGATGGTATAGAGGGCGGGTCTGAGGCTATCGATGTCTTCAATTGACGTGACTTTTGCCGGAAAGACTCAAATGCTCACGAGTTTGCCGTCCTAGGGGTGGTGGTGGTCCGAGTTCACCGTATAAGTGCCCTGAGAGCACGGGGTGTGTGGTCGTCTGTGCCTACGCCTGTAGTGAAGTGTGCTTAAATTATACTTTCACTATCTTGCTTGGTTTTACTAATGCACTGCAGGGAAGGAGCATCGCCGCCCCAAGTTTAGGGGCGGGGTTGTTATAATTTGGTCAGCTTTAGCTGACCGTTGCTTTTGTTTGTCACCGCTTCGGTGGATTGTTGCTTGCAGGTGTTGTGGAGCCTAGTGGAAAATAGCGGGCAAAAGCTCATGTTGCTGAGCCGACCCTCGAAGGCCTAATATTTGAATGTTTACTTTGTTTCTCATGTGTGACCGACCTACATGCCGAGGTTTGGAAGACACTTTTATTTGAGTAAACTCTTGTAAGGCCATAAGGCCAAATACTTGTGTATTTGTACGTTCATTCCTGTTGGATTTTTGTAGTGGACATTCATGCTGTTGGATGGGTTCTTTATTTGCAACTTTTAAATTGCTTTCGCTAGAATGTACTCTGTGTAGGACGTTGGTTATTGGCAGGATGATTCCTATTGCGTAACCTTCCGGTCTGTCTGTGGTATATGGCATCGGGCCCCGGCCGGACCTACTGCTATATGTTATGTGACGGATAGGGGGTGTTACAGGGTGGGTCTTACATGGTGCCCTTTCGGCACCGGTCCCCCATGAGTCTTCTCAACGAGGGCGGCTATCTTCGCGGCGGTACTCGCCGTACTTGTTGTAGACGGGGCCTCGACGGGGTTTCAGCTGTAACACCCCCTATCCGTCGCATAGCATATAGCAGTAGGTCTGGCCGGGGCCCGACACCATATACCACAGACAGACCGGGTGGTTACTTATGGAAACCATCCAACCAATCTCAACGTCCTACACAGAGCATTCTAGCGGAAGCAGTTTATAAAAGTTGTAAACAAGAACCTAGCATTAGAGCATGAATGTCCACTAGTACAGAATAGGAATGTTATACAAAATACTCAAAATAAGCCTTAAGGCCTTACAAAATGTTTCACTTGAATATTACATGATTTACAAACCACGGCATGCAGGCCGGTCATACATGAATAAAACAGTAAGCACTTCCATTTGGGCCTTCGAGGGCCGGCTTCGCAAAAAGGGCTTTAGCCCGCTATTGACCGCTTGGTCCAGCTGCACCTGCAAGCAACAAACCACCGCACGGTGACAAAACAAGGCAACGGTCAGCAATGCTGACCAAATTATAACGATCCCGCCCCCAACTCGGGGCGGCGATGCTCCTTCCCTGCATTTCATTAGCATAAGCGAGCAATGTATATCAATAGCTATTTCATCACAGACGTTGGCTCGCACGGCCACACGCCCCGTGCACTCAGGGCACATTCTCGGTGAACCGGTCGATGTCACGTCAATTAAAGCCATTAACATTCCGGACTCACCACCGCCACTTAGACGACCAAACCTATGAGCAATTTGTCTTCTTGGCCTGGGTCACGACAATTTAAGCCATTGACCGCCGAAGACTCACATCTATGCCTACGGCAAGTGCCACGTAACCTTAGGTCTCTTTAACCGAATGACATAGAGCGGGTACGGTTCCATCTAACACGTGCTCACATCGCAACGACAATTTAAGCCATTTGCGCGGGTCAAACTTTCACCGAGTCCCATTCTATCGCAAGTCACATAACCCCGTTATGTTCAAGTTGGCTCTCAGGCCACCAAGTTGGCAAGATCTCGTATCTGCCCAGTTTTCCGGGTGCACCTTTGGGTTAGTCCCCAAGGCTCCCTGCTGCAATCTACCGCGTAGAAAACCCGAAAAACAACCAATAACACGGAGTCTTCTCCGGCCTTATGCAATGCAACATCACCGATCCAGACCAACATGTCCGGGTAGGCTTCACACATCATGCCTACGTCCGTTCTCGCATACGGACTCTAAACAACGGGGACTTTACATATCTACCCGAAGGAACGCCTCCAACTCTCCGCAAACTCGTGAGAGCGGGCTTCCTATGCTAAGAAAGAGAGCTATTCATGCTCAAGATGAGGATCGTTACCCTTGAGTTCCTCTTTGGCGCCATTGAAAAGTAATCGGATGGAAATCACCGCACTAGCGTTGCCTCCGTGGATCCGGAGTCGGCTTGCGATTCGGAGCTCCGAAGCTCCTCCAATGGCGGATCTAGCTCCTTCTTCTTCCCTTAGCTCTCCTCTCTCTCCAAGGATTTAGAAAGAGAACAAGTGAAGAAAAGTAAGGGTTTTCTAAGTCAAAACCCGGGTATATCCCTTCAGGAACAACCCCCAGCCGTTGGATCTTCAGTCAAAGAAATGAACGGCTTCGATTCGGGGCTGAAATGCCCAATCTGGACCGAACACGGCCTGGCACACGCCCGTGTCCAGGGCCGTGTGCCTCATTCGCCGTCAAAATGAATCGCCTGGAACGACACACGGGTATCGAACACGCCCGTGTTCGAGCTGACACGCCCGTGTTCCACCTGACACGGCCGTGTGGTCGGCCGTGTACCCCATGATTTTTCCCCATTTTCAACCCGAGCACTGCACGGGTTCTAGGACACGCCCGTGTCCTTACCCGTGTCACCTTGACACGCCTGGACCCCAGGCCGTGTACACGGGACACTTCGTCGAGTGAAGATCGACGACTTGATGACACGGCCTTGGACACGCCCGTGTCCTAGGCCATGTGCCTTGTCTCGACGATCGTCGAGTGAATCTCGACGACTCCCCGGGACGATCGTCGACACGGGTCGACACGCCCTGCGACACGCCCGTGTCGCAGGCCGTGTGCCCATTCTCGACGAATCATCGAGTAAAACTCGACGACTTCACAGCTAAGTGTCGACACGGGTCGACACGCCCTACGACACGCCCGTGTCGCAGGCCGTGTGCCCACTCTCGACGAATCGTCGAGTCAATCTCGACGTCTTCGCGGCTAAGTGTCGACACACGCTTGACACGCCCTGGGACACGCCCGTGTCCCAGGCCGTGTGCCTGCTGCCAGAACCCAAACTGGCCCAAAACGTCCCCCTTTGCTCCTTTGAGTTTCAGGGCGTTACAACTCTCCCCCTCTTAAAAGAATTTCACCCACGAAATTACATAAAGGAAAGACATGTACAAAACCAAAATTTGTACCTGAGCGGAACAACTCCGGATATTCGTCAAGCATAGTCTGCTCTCTCTCCCAAGAGAGCTCCTCACGACCGCAATTGTCCCACCGAACCTTGACCATCCTGATCTCTTTATTGCGTAGCCGTTTGACCTCCGAGTCCTCAATCCGCACGGGCTTGACCTTTGTCGTTAGCCCACTATCCACCGGCACTTGATCAACCGCGATCACTTGCGTAGGCTCTTGCACCGCCTTCCGAAGCACCGAAATGTGGAATACATCGTGTAAACCACTTAGCTCCACCGAAAGCTTGAACCGATAGGCCGCTTCACCAACTCACTCCAGAACCTCAAACGGTCCAAGGTACCTCAGGCTTAGCTTTTTCAATCGTCGCACCCACGAGACACCCTTGAATGGCTTGATCTTTAAGTATACATAATCGCCCACAGCGAACTCCACATTCCTGTGCTTGGCATTATAGTACTTTGCTTGCCGGTCCTGAGCGATAAGCAACCTCTCCCGAATGGTTCTCACCAAAGAAGTAGCATCCTCCACTTCCGATCGCTTATACAACTTTGACTCACCCGTTTCTAACCAAGACAACGGCGTGCGACATTTTCTACAATATAGGGCCTCGAAAGGCGCCATCTGAATACTCGCTTGGTAGCTGTTGTTGTATGCGAACTCCACCAAATAAAGGTGGTCTTCCCATTGCTTTCCGAAATCCAAGACACACATGCGAAGCATGTCTTCCATGGTTCTATTGACCATCTCGGTCTGCCCATCCGTTTGCGGATGGAAGGCTGTGCTGAATTTCAGCTTAGTTCCCAACATTTTCTGCACCAGCCTCCAATCATTGGACGTGAACCGCCCATCTCGGTCACTCACGATGCTGCGGGGCACACGATGAAGCCGTACCATGTTATCCACATAAAGCTTTGCCAGCTTCTCCACCGGATCATCCTTCCTATGCGGAATAAAATGCGACACCTTCGTTAATCGATCAACAACCACCCAAATGGCGTTGTTCCCCTTTTGCGACCTTAGCAAACCGTACACAAAGTCCATAGAGATGTCGTCGAATTTCCACTCAGGAATAGGCAAGGACTTAAGAAATCCTCCCGGCTTTTGGCACTCCGCCTTTACCAAGGCGCAGGTTTGGCACTTCGCTACGTATAGCGCCACATCCTTTTTCAAACCCGGCCACCAAAACAGTTTCTTCACATCACGGTACATCTTCGTGCTCCCCGGGTGAATCGAGTACTTGGTATGGTGTGCCTCGTACAACAACTCCACCCGTAAATTGCCCACACTTGGGACGCACAATCGACCGTCTTTCCAAAGCAATCCGTCCTCCACGACGAATTGGGAATTTGACCCATGCCAGAGCCTCTATCATGAATTGCTTCATATGAGCATCCATATCCAAAGTCCTGCCGAATACGATCAGCCAGGTCATATTGGACTTCAGTCCAATTCAGAACTGCCTTCAGCACTTGATTGCCTGTCCACACAAACAATCTCCAACGCCTCCAACTCCCGCACCAACCGCTCATCGTGCACCGATAGCCAATTGGCTTGAGCTGGGGCTCGGCGACTCAACGCGTCCGCAACCGCATTCCCTTTGCCAGGCACGTAGTGGATCTTGAATGTATAGTCCCCCAGGAACTCCATCCACCTACGCTGCCGCATATTCAGATCCTTCTGATCAATAAGGTACTTCAGGCTCTTGTGATCGGTGTAGATATCAATCTTCACACCGTACAAATAGTGTCTCCACAGCTTCAAGGCAAAAATCACGGCCGCTAACTCCAAGTCATGGACCGGATAATTCCTCTCGTGCACTTTTAGCTGTCTCGAGCCATAAGCTATCACGCTTCCGTGCTGCAGTAGCACGCAACCCAAACCGCTGCCTGAAGCATCGCTATATATCTCATAGCCTTCGGTTCCACATGGCGAACTCAGCACAGGCGCCGTGGTCAACCGACACTTCAACTCCTCAAAAGCTCGCGCGCACTCCGGCGTCCAAACGAACTTATGCTCCTTCCTCGTCAAAGTAGTGAGAGGTAACGCTATCCGCGAGAAGTTCTCTACGAAGCGCCTATAATAGCCGGCAAGCCCCAAAAAAGCTCCGGACTTCTGCTACCGTAGCAAGCTCAGGCCACTCCCGTATCGCAACAATCTTCGCCGGATCCACAGCAATACCCTCTCCACTCACTATATGACCGAGGAACGCTACTGAGGATAGCAAAAACTCGTACTTCGAGAACTTGGCATACAACTGATTTCTCCTTAGCGTCTCCAACACCAAATGAAGATGCTTGAAGTGATCTTCCTCACTTTGCGAGTACACCAAAATATCGTCGATGAAGACGATCACGAAATGGTCCAAGTACTCCCTGAACGTCCTGTTCATCAAATCCATGAATACTGACGGCGCATTAGTCAGCCCAAACGGCATGACCGTAAACTCATAATGCCCGTATCTCGTACTAAACGCTGTCTTCGGGATATCACTCTCCCTTATTCGCAGCTGATAGTACCCAGCCTTGAGATCCAACTTCGAGTACACCGTCGACCCGACTAACTGATCAAAGAGATCATCAATCCGGGGGATCGGGTACTTGTTCTTCTCCGTCAGCTTGTTCAGCTCCCGATAATCAATACATAGCCTCAAGCTTCCGTCCTTCTTCTTAACAAAGAGGACCGGTGCGCTCCAAGGCGAAGAACTCGGGCGCACATATCCCTTGCTCCAGCAACTCTTGCAGTTGAACTTTCAGCTCCGCCATTTCCTTAGGCGCTAGCCGATACGGAGATCGTGACACAGGCTTTGCACCTGGCACTAGCTCGATCGTAAAATCTATCTCCCGCTGAGGCGGGGCTCCAGGAAGATCTGCGGGGAACACATCAGGGTATTCCGATACCACTGAAATACAATCCAACGCGGGCTTCGGCTTTGCAACCTCCACTAGTGTAAAGAACAGTTCTGCTCCAGCACGAACCGCCTTCACCACCTGAAGAGCAGACATCAACGTCTTGCTCGACCCCTTTAAGCCCGTAAAAGTCGTCTCACGACTCGCTCCCAGCTTAACTTCCTTGCTACCGCAATCTATATGGGCCTGCTGCTCCGAGAGCCAGTCCATGCCAAATATGACGTCGAACTCCACTAACGGAAGTAAAGACGCCCGCAGGTTGAACTCCTGCTCCCCAATACGAGTCTTAACATCACAGATCCTATTCGCTCGCATCGAACACCCATTGGGCAACAACACATCCAACTTATCCTTCGCCATCGAAGAAGGGACTCCGATGCGTGATATTAATCCTTCGGACAAGAAGGAGTGTGAAGCTCCCGTATCGAAGAGTGCTCGTGCCGGATTTTCACAAATCAATACAAATCCTAAATAAGTAGTGGTAAGGTAACATGTGCATAACAAGTATTTAAAGAAATTGACTTGCTATAAATTAAACCGTACCTGTCACCACATCAGCTTGTTTAATAGCCTCCTGTTGGCCAAGATTGTAGACCCTTGGTTGGGCCGGAGCATAATGGGATGCGGTCGACTCCACCGCCTTTCCCTTCTCTTCATAAGTAGCTCCCGGTCTCCTCTCGGACTTAGGACGTCCGCTCCAACAATCACGGGCAAAGTGCCCCGTCTTTCCACATGTAAAACACGCGCCCGGGATCCGACTCGTAGTCGCCCCAGAAGCACCAGAAGGAGCTGGACCCGAAGTCCTATGCTTCTTGAAAGACCTCCGATAGCCGGACTTTGAAGTACTCGGCACTTTGTATTTAGATTTCTTCTCACCCAAGCTTTTCTTCGCTTGTACATTTTTCATGTCCTTCTCCAAGGACCGGGCAGTATTGACCAAGGTTAAGAAACCCTGCGTCATCGGCCCCGAAAGTAATAATCTTAACTCATCTCTCAATCCTTCATAGAAACGATTAGTCTTACGCTCCTCGTCCATGATGGTGGAACTAGCATAACGACTCAGACGAGTAAACACGTGGAGATATTCATCCACGCTCCTCTCACCTTGTACCAACTTCAGGAACTCATTCTCCAACGCTATCTTCTGCGTCGAAGGGAGGTATCTAGCCAAGAACAATCCTGAGAACTCTTCCATCGGAACGTCTACAAGTTGTCTACCTCTCAAATGATGCAGCTCCAATCCTTCCCACCATATCCTCGTTTCACCGTCCAAAAGGAACGTAGCGATGGTGGTCATTTGCCACTCCTCCGTCTCCGTCGCTGTCATGACTCTCTTCACCCTGGAGAGCCAGTCTTCAGCCTGAGATGGGGTTCCCAACCCCGAGAATAACGGAGGGTTAAAGCTCATTACATGTTTTAGCTGCCTATCAGTTGCCCTCCTTGGCACTACCGGTTCTACAACCACTTGCTCCACCCTCCTCGGCTCAGCCTCTTGCAGAGGTTCTTGCTCCATAACAGGAGCGGGCTGCTGCGCCTGCCTTCCAGGCTACGCATTTATCACGGCCAACACCGCTTCAGCCACCAATCGTATATTTTCAGCCGACAGAGGTGTTGCAGGAGCAACATCCGGTGCACTACTAGCCTCAGAAACTCGGCGTTCTGACGGCCCAACACCACTTCTGGTCACCTATAGTGGTACAAAACACCGTTAAGCGACCAAATAAATTGCAAACAGCAATTATAGGAACACGCAGGTTCCTCAAACACGAGTATTTTCATTCCTAAGTGGACATTCATGGGTTCTTTTACCATTATAACGATGACGCACACAATGTGCTCACCACCGCTTAAAAAGAATTCGCCCACGAATTCAGTTTAAGCCCAACCAAAACCAGTAGTCTGATACCAAATTGTAACACCCCCTATCCGTCGCATAGCATATAGCAGTAGGTCCGGCCGGGGCCCGACGCCATATACCACAGACAGACCGGGTGGTTACTTATGGAAACCATCCAACCAATCTCAACGTCCTACACAGAGCATTCTAGCAGAAGCAGTTTATAAAAGTTGTAAACAAGAACCCAGCTTTAGAGCATGAATGTCCACTAGTGCAGAATAGGAATGTTATACAAAATACTCAAAATAAGCCTTAAGGCCTTACAAAATGTTTCACTTGAATATTACATGATTTACAAACCACGGCACGCAGGCCGTTCATACATGAATAAAACAGTAAGCACTTCCATTTGGGCCTTCGAGGGTCGGCTTCGCAAAAAGGGCTTTAGCCCGCTATTGACCGCTTGGTCCAGCTGCACCTGCAAGCAACAAACCACCGCACGGTGGCAAAACAAGGCAACGGTCAGCAATGCTGACCAAATTATAACGATCCCGCCCCCAACTCGGGGCGGCGATGCTCCTTCCCTGCATTTCATTAGCATAAGCGAGCAATGTATATCAATAGCCATTTCATCACAGACGTTGGCTCGCACGGCCACACGCCTCGTGCACTCAGGGCACATTCTCGGTGAACCGGTCGATGTCACGTCAATTAAAGCCATTAACATTCCGGACTCACCACCGCCACTTAGACGACCAAACCTATGAGCAATTTGTCTTCTTGGCCTGGGTCACGATAATTTAAGCCATTGACCGCCGAAGACTCACATCTATGCCAACGGCAAGTGCCACGTAACCTTAGGTCTCTTTAACCGAACGACATAGAGCGGGTACGGTTCCATCTAACCCGTGCTCACATCGCAACGACAATTTAAGCCATTTGCGCGGGTCAAACTTTCACCGAGTCCCATTCTATCGCAAGTCACATAACCCCGTTATGTTCAAGTTGGCTCTCAGGCCACCAAGTTGGCAAGATCTCGTATCCGCCCAGTTTTTCGGGTGCACCTTTGGGTTAGTCCCCAAGGCTCCCTGCTGCAATCTACCGCGTAGAAAACCCGAAAAACAACCAATAACACGGAGTCTTCTCCGGCCTTATGCAATGCAACATCACCGATCCAGACCAACATGTCCGGGTAGGCTTCACATATCATGCCTACGTCCGTTCTCGCATACGGACTCTAAACAACGGGGACTTTACATATCTACCCGAAGGAACGCCTCCAACTCTCCGCAAACTCGCGAGAGCGGGCTTCCTATGCTAAGAAAGAGAGCTATTCATGCTCAAGATGAGGATCGTTACCCTTGAGTTCCTCTTTGGCGCCATTGAAAAGTAATCGGATGGAAATCACCGCACTAGCGTTGCCTCCGTGGATCCGGAGTCGGCTTGCGATTCGGAGCTCCGAAGCTCCTCCAATGGCGGATCTAGCTCCTTCTTCTTCCCTTAGCTCTCCTCTCTCTCCAAGGATTTAGAAAGAGAACAAGTGAAGAAAAATAAGGGTTTTCTAAGTCAAAACCCGGGTATATCCCTTCAGGAACAACCCCCAGCCGTTGGATCTTCAGTCAAAGAAATGAACGGCTTCGATTCGGGGCTGAAATGCCCAATCTGCACCGAACACGGCCTGGCACACGCCCGTGTGCCTCATTCGCCGTCAAAATCGAATCGCCTGGAACGACACACGGGTATCGAACACGCCCGTGTTCGAGCTGACATGCCCGTGTTCCACCTGACACGGTCGTGTGGTCGGCCATGTACCCCATGATTTTTCCCCATTTTCAACCCGAGCACTGCACGGGTTCTAGGACACGCCCGTATCCTTACCCGTGTCACCTTGACACGCCTGGACCCCAGGCCGTGTACACGGGACACTTCGTCGAGTGAAGATCGACGACTTGATGACACGGCCTTGGACACGCCTGTGTCCTAGGCCGTGTGCCTTGTCTCGACGATCGTCGAGTGAATCTCGACGACTCCCCGGGACGATCGTCGACACGGGTCGACACGCCCTGCGACACGCCCGTGTCGCAGGCCGTGTGCCCACTCTCGACGAATCGTCGAGTCAATCTCGACGTCTTCGCGGCTAAGTGTCGACACACGCTTGACACGCCCTGGGACACGCCCGTGTCCCAGGCCGTGTGCCTGCTGCCAGAACCCAAACTGGCCCAAAACGTCCCCCTTTGCTCCTTTGAGTTTCGGGGCGTTACATCAGCAACGGGCTTGCCCTTGTCTGGTGCGCCTTTTTTGGACTGCTTGGAAGGGGAAAGGGGAGGAGAATCCAGCTTCTGCTTTCGGGCACTCTGTTGGGACGAGGTATCCGGCTCTTCCCGACAGGCCAAAACTGCTGATTGCGTGAGAGACAGGCCGGGGACAAGAGTCCCGATTTCCTCGTATGATTGGTGGAGAGGGATTTCTCGCTCACCTGCACAAGCGCTAAGGGTTAGCTTTGCTGAGTACCAAGGCATCAGTCAAGAAAGAGAGGCGAGATGATAACTACATCAGTGAGGACTAGCAAAAGGAAGTCAACGTCCCGCCGCAAGAACTTGACATCAAAGTTCTTGGTTCCAAACAAATTGAGGAGGGTGGTCTCATGCCCCCCAAGCTCGGGAGGCATGTAAGTCGCCTCATCGTATTGGATGGGCGAAAGGGGAACATGTAACGGCCTCCCCAGCACCACGCTTACAAGGATGACCGCCAGCACCCCCAGCACCATGCTCAAAAGGGTTCAGCTTAACCAGGTCTGCAGATAATGCACATCAACCCCTCTCCATCCACAAGCGGGTTTTTGAGGCCGGGGATCGAACCCGAGACCTCCTTGATAAGGAGTTTTCAAACCACTCCTCATCACCAGCTGTAACTCAGTTGGTGATGAGGAGTGGTTTGAAAACACCTTATCAAAGAGGTTTTAGGTTCGATCCCCGGCCTCACCAAGCCTCCTGTGGATGGAGAGGGGTTGGGGTGCATTGTATGCAAACCTGGTTAGGCTGAACCCTTTCAAGTGTGGTGCTGGGGGTGCCGACGGCCGTCCTTGTGAGCGTGGTGCTGGGGAGGCTGTTACAAAAAGTGCACTTTTTATTGTAATGCCCCTAGCCGATCCAACGTGACAATATCACGGCTCCTCTCTAGGCGACGCTATCGGGCTGCAGCCCAACCACCCCCAACCCCTCTCCAGCCCACTAGCGGGTTGTTGGTGGTCACAGCCTCCCTTTGATGAGCGAACTCGACAGTTAAGCTCGAACGTACGGGGAATTCCCAGGAGGTCACCCATCGCAGTACTACTCTCGCTCATGCATGCTTAACTATGGAGTTCCTTCACTTATCATCACCAGTTGAGCTTACATCACAAAAGTAGCAAAGGTGACTTTTCAGTTTACTTCTGCTCAGCCGCCTCTCTCATTAGCCGTTTTATGGCCTCCTGTACTTCCAAACTAAACACTTGAGGCTTCTGTACTTCACCGATTGAGCTTTACGGCTCCTGTAATTCAAGATTGTACACTCGAGGTTGCGTCCGGGATGTAGATGACTCGGTCACTGCTTTACCATTTTCTTCATAAGACGCACCTGTCTTTTTCTAACTTTTTGCAGGGTCACTCCAACAATCACGTGTTATATGTCCTTGCTTCCCGCTTTTAAAACATGTATGTGTTTCAACATGTTCTTGTCCATATATTGCTCCCGAATAAACAGTTGAAGGAGTTGGTTCAGCAAGCCTAAACCTCTTCTTGTCTCGCCTCCTAAACTCCGATTGTTCCGACTGTGGAACTTTGAATTCCGGCTTTTCCACCGCCAAGTTCTTCTTGTCTTACACCCATTTCAAATCTTTCTCCAGCGCCCGTGCTGTATCTACTAACGCTTGGAAGCCTTGGTTCACCGAACTCGAGAGTGCCAACCTCAGCTCATCACGCAGTCCCTCATAGAATCTATTCGTCTTCCACGCCTCCTCAGTGAAAGTAGACCTTGCATAGCACCCCAACCTGGTAAACTTATGTAGGTAAGTATCAACACTACTCTCACCCTGCACCAGACGTTGGAACTCATTTTTCATAGCAATTCGCTGCGACATTGGCAAATACTTGGCCAGAAATAATCGCGAGAATTCTTCGATCGAGATCTCCTCTAATCCTCGACCTGCCAAGTGGTGCAATTCCACTTCATCCCACAAAAGCCACGCATCTCCTTCCACCAGAAAAGTGGCTAAGGTAACTTTCTGCGCCTCCGCAGTCCTGATTGCTGTCAGGATCCTCTTCACTCTTGCGAGCCAATCTTCAGCCTGCGTTGGGGAACTCGCCCCGACAAACGTAGGAGGATTAACATCCATAAACCGCTTTAATTGCTCGTCAGCTGCTTGCTCCTCAACCAGAGCTTCAGCACGCTCTTGCCTTGCACCAAGCCGTACCGGCACCCCTGCAGGCCTTGCCTGCGCAGTAGGCTGTGCATGTAATACTGCGAGCACCGTTTCAGTAACCACACGTATGATCTCCGCCGATGGAGGAGTTGTAGACACCTCAACTAGTGCCGCACTCTCATCAGACCGCTGGGGCTCAGACTGCCCAACACCACTCCTTGTCGCCTATTAACAGCCATTCCATAATGGAAAATATACATTGACTACACGCTCACGCTCCTCACGTGCATGCATGACATTCCTAGTGGACATTCTTGAGTTCAATTATGTTCTCCCTCCCAAAAATCTAAACCTGGCTCTGATACCACTTTGTAACGCCTCCATTCGTCATATGGAATATAACGGTGGGTCCGGCCGGGGCCCCACGCCATATTTCACAAACAAACAACGAAATTACGTTTGAATATCAAAATCACGTTCTACTCGCATCCTAGCTCAGAGCATTCTAGCGAAAGCATTTTAAGTTATTCAAACTCAACAGAATGAATGTCCACTAAATATATAAACCACATATTTATATATAACACCAGGAATGTATACAACTACACAAATGCTCATGGCCTGAAGGACTTACATGTTTCTCTTTACAAATATATGGCTTCATACATCGGCACGCAGGCGGACCACACATGAAATTCAAGACTTCGCACGGCCTTCAAGGGCCTTTAAGCAGCAAGAGCTTCAATCCGCTCAATTCAATTCAACCCGTCAGCACCTGCAGTTAGACATCCACCATAGGAGTGGTAAACAAAGCAACGGTCAGCATTAGCTGACCAATTATAATGACCCTACCCATTACCCGGGGCAATGGTTCCTTCCCTGTATGCATCGTAATTACCACATATAACTATCATACCAAGTATCACATCACAAACGCCGGCCTCCGCCAGACGCTCAGTGCACTCAGGTCACATTACGGTGGGCCGGACTCCTTAGCACCACCACCGAGCAGAGGTTTTTAACTTGTTGGTTGGGCGGTCCTAGCCTACCAACACGCATGTTGGGGACATTCCGTCCATCCCACTCAGAGGTGCTAACCTTGCGGCAAACTTGAGCATTTAGATCAACCCACCATTATGGTGCAGCAAGTCAGGTCGGGCCGCATCCGCCCATGCATTGCCACCAATCGATCTCTGACAACACAGGTCAAGATCAGCCTTTTCCTGTTGCTTAATTCGTCAATAGCGCAGATCTTGACGCGAGTCGGCCTTCCCTTTCCTGCTTCACACACAGCTCTCGCAGAGTCGTTTTCCAATTCAGTGCACACAATCCAAGGGCTCACCCCGAGCTTTCTAGGTATTCATAATTCTAGGTATTCACAATTCACAAGAATCCGTATAATACATGGAGTCTTCTCTGGTTCACAAGATAAACATCACCAAACCAGACTACCCGTCCGGGTGGGCTTCACACAGCATGCATATGTCGTACTACACACTTCCGGCTCTAGATGCAGACTCAACCTGGAATGCTTACGATTCCACCGTTTGGTGGAGGATTCCATGCTTATGCATAAAGTAGGAATTCTCTTGTCCAAAAAGGAGATTATTACCCTTGACGATCACTTTGGAGCCATGAACTAGCTAGATGGAAATCACCGCCACGACCCTGCCTCCAAGAATCTGAACTCAGCTCTCGATTCGGCACTCTGAAGCTCCTCCGACAGTCGGATCCACTCTCCCCTTCCTTCCTTGCTCTCCCTTCTCCCCACTTCTTTGAGAAAGAGAAAAGGCTAAAGATGAATGAAGATTATCCATCCACTCTCAGCCTTATAACAATAGGATATGGCCTGGACCCTTGTATCCAAGATGAAGGAAATGAATGGCCACGACTGCCCAGAAATATCTATTTTTGGGCTGACACGGCCTGTGACACGGCCGTGTCACAGGTCGTGTTCCTTAAGAGGCAAAGGAACTGACTTAAACCCGACCAGGACACGGGGTTAGACATGCACGTATGAGCCTTGACATGCCCATGTCACTCAGTACACGCCCGTGTGGCATGGTGTGTTCCTCAATCGACACATGACCAAGGACAACCCAAAGAGAACACGGGTTCCGACACGCCCATGTCGATGTTGACACGGCCGTGTCAACCAAAACAAGGTCGTGTTCGTTGTCTCGAGTACATTTCGTCGACCACTCGAGAAGTTCATCGACCAGAGGACACAGCCTAGGACGCGCCTGTGTCCCAGGCCGTGCGACTCACTCGAGGCCTACTCGAGTCCAACTCGAGTCCTACTCAAGTACAGAGCTAGACACGGCTTGGGACATGCCTGTGTCCCAGGCTGTGTCACCCAGCCTGTAACACCTCCCCTGTAATAACCGTATACTATGGGTCCGACCAGGGCAACACAACATACAGACGCCACAGCTTTAGCATTAAAAGATGATATTAACTACCCAATCTCAAGACTCAATAACAAACAACAGCGGAAACAAGAAACAAGACCAGAAGCTATCCACATAATTAAGAGTATCGAAATGGCCTTAAGGCCTTACAATAATAGAGAGTCCAACATTCAAAAGAATACATCAAGCATCAATATGCATAAGCACTCCTAGACTACCTCGACATGCAAGCCAGAGAACTAGAACATCAAACATACAATGCCATAAACTAGATCTAGTACAAAACTTGTAACACTTCATGAGGCTTAGGCCTTTTTGGCCGGCGAGCTAGCTCCTGCTTGTGATCCTTGCCCTGTAAAAATTGGTGGTAACGTGGGTCAGCAAAGGCTGACCTCAAACTGTGTAACCAACACATCTCCTCCTGGCCGCCCCTAACGGACCCCGGGTACCACTCCAACCTGCAAGTCAGCACTTCGTATACCATATACATAAACATGTAAAGCTCTAAAAGAACAGGTTTGGATGTTTCAAACAACAAACACATTTTTTATGTTGAGAATATAATAAAAAGGGGCCTACTATGCAGCATGTATGCAAAACCCGGGCTTCACCCAAGGCACCCTATTGCGTATGCAACTAGCACATCATCAAAACATCTGGGTACTTCCAATTTCACCATTAGCGTTAAGCCGCAAACAAAAGGGTACTTCAATTATCCTAACGGCATACAAGCCGCAACACGAAAATCTTGCCAAAGCCCCACCCGCTCGTGGGTCTTAGACCCGGGCTTGCCTGCAAACTCTGACTTTGCACGTCAGGATTCCATCTCACACACAAACTGATTCTAAGAACCCTTGTTGGACCTCACCCTCTCGTGGCTTCATTGCCCGGGCTTGCCCAATGCTTGGCGTTCTCGTCAGTCTCACAGAAGGGGACTAGTCTCGTCGGGACACTCTCCCTACATGACTTGCACGTCACGGGATAGCCAGCCGACCATGGAGACAAAACCGCGCCTTAGCACATCACAATACAAAAATATTCCCACATTAATCCATCATTTGTACTGTCAAGCGGAGCTAACCTTGTCCACCAAGGAAACTATCTACCACCAATACGGAGCTAACCTTGTCCGGTTCTGGCTGCACGTACTCACTCGAGAAATAGGGGGAAATCACATACATCACAAACGACATCTTGCCGCAACGGATTTCTACAAAATCCTTAAGGCTCGCTATGCAACATCACCGAGTCGGACTAACGGTCGCGACTATGGCTTCACCCACAATGCCTAATCTACTATCGGAGCGGATCTCTAATGCAAAATCATGCCGGGTACGGACTCAATCTAACCGGAGGTTACTCTTGAACCTTGACGACCCATACCCCTCTCATTTAAGAGATTTGGTGCCCAAAAGCTTGAAAGAAAAAGATGATAAGCACGCATCCTAGAAACCAAGAGGATAAGTGTCGTTACCTTACGACCCCTCTTCCTAGCCATGGGAACTTAGCGGGATGAAAACCACCGCAACGGACTTGCCTCCGCGGATCTGGACTCAGCTCGCGATTTGGGGCTCCGAAGCTTCTCTGGCAGCCGGATCTCTCCTTCACCTTCTTCCTTGCTCTCCCTTCTCTATAAAACTTTAGAAAGAGAATACTTGAAGAAGAATGAGGGTTTCAAACCCTATTCCCGAACATAACTCAGCAAGGACAGCTCTGGACCATTAGATCCCAATAGAAGGAAACAAATGGCCACGATTCGCACTTAAAACCAAACTCCTGGGCCGAACACGGCTTGTGACACGCCCGTGTCCAAGGCCGTGTGCCTCAATCGACGCTGAAACCGTCGCACCCAGAAAAGGACACGAGTTCTGGACACGCTCGTGTCAAACGTGACACGCCCGTGTCACTCAGTACATGGCTGTGTACCCGGGCGTGTCCCTCCATCGACATAGGACCAAACACAACTTAAGGAGAACACAAGTACTCGACACGCCCGTGTCACATTTGACATGCCCGTGTCAAACCCGAACACGCCTGGGCTCCAGGCCGTGTTTATCCCCTCATACGGCCCGACTAGCATCCCGAGCAGGACACGGCCTGGGACACGCCCGTGTCTCAGGCTGGGTTCGTTGCCTCGACGATCGTCAACCGCATTTTGGTCGACTACGTGAAAATTCGTCGAACCCGAGCACGACAAGGCCTTGGACACGCCTGTGTCCCAGGCCGTGTTCACTGTCTCGACGCTTCGTCGAGCGCAGTTCGTCGACCACCTGGGTTCTTCGTCGAATCCGAGCACGACACGGCCTTGGACACGCCCGTGTCCCAGGCCGTGTGACCCCTACCAAGATCCTGACTTGGCTCTAAATGTTGTCTGTCCCTATTTCGAGTTTCAGGGCATTACAACTCTCTCCCCCTTAAAACAATTTCGTCCCGAAATTACAGAAAGAGAAAGATACACAAAACTTAAATTATACCTGAAAGGAACAACTCTGGATACTCCTCCAACACGGTTTTGTTCTCGCTCCTACGAGAGCTCCTCACGACCACAGTTGTCCCATCATACTTTTACAAGTTTGACCTCTTTGTTCCGCAACTGCTGAATTTTTGAGTCCTCTATTGCGACTGGACGAACTCATATCCTCAAGTCCTCTTCTATCGACACTGATGCCGATTCGATCACCACACTAGCCTCTACTAAGGCTTTCCTCAAGACGGAGACATGGAAGACGTCGTGTAATCCACTCAGCTCTGTGGACAACGCTAACCGGTACGCTGCTTCTCCCACCCATTCTATAACCTCGAAAGGTACCAAAAACCTTGGACTCAACTTTTTGAGTCGGCGAATGCGCGAAACGCCTTTGAACGGCTTGATCTTTAGATAGACCCAATCGCCTACCGCAAACTCCGGTTTCCTGTGGCGTGCATTAAAATACTTTGCTTGCCGATCTTGAGCCACTTTCATGCGCTCTTGAATGGTTCGCACCAACTCACAAGCATTATCTACCACTTCTTTTCCCAAAAGTTTGGTGTCTCCCGCCTCTGTCCAAGACATCGGTGTTCGACACCGCCTTCCATACAAAGCTTCGTATGGCTCCATCTTTATACTTGCTTGGTAACTGTTGTTATAAGCGAACTCTACCATGAAGAGGTGATCCTCCCACTTCTTGCTGAATTCAAGAATACACATCCTCAGCATATCCTTCATAGTACGGTTCGTCCTTTCGGTTTGCCCGTCAGTTTGAGGATGGAAAGCCGTACTGAACTTGAGCTTCGTGCCCAAACTCTTCTGAACCAACCTCCAGTCCTTGGAAGTGAAACGTCCATCGCGATCACTAACTATACTCTTAGGAATATCATGTAGTCGCACAATGTTACAAACGTACCGCTCTACCAGCTTCTCCACGCTGTCCTCCTTTCGATTTGGGATGAAGTGAGCCACTTTGGTCAAGCGATCCACAATCACTCAAATAGCGTTGTTACCCTACTGCGAACTAGGTAACCCACGCACAAAGTCCATGGAGATGTCGTCAAATTTCCACTCGGGAATAAGAAGAGGCTTCAGGAACCTGCCCGGCTTCTAACACTCGGCCTTCACCAAGGCATAAGTTTGGCATCGATTCACGTACAAAGCTACGTCCCACTTCAGTACAGGCCACCAAAAGGATTTCTTCATATCCAAGTACATCTTTGTACTACCCGGGTGAATGGAGTACTTTGTGAAGTGAGCCTCAAACATCAACTCCTCACGGAGCTTGCCGAACTGCGGTACACTAATCCTTCCGTCCTTCCTCAGAATCTCATCATTTATCTCCCAGGTGCTACTATCGCACTTTTGAGCTTCCACCATGTATGGCTGGAGCTCATCATCCAAACGGGTCACTTCCCAAATACGATCAGACAAATCGTTCTGTATTTCAATCCAGTTCAACCGAGCCATGCTAGACTCTCTCCTTGCTATGCACTCCAAACTGAGGGACTCCCAGTCCAGCATCAACCGCTCATCATGAGCTTTGATCCAATTCCCTTGCCCAGAGTATTTTCTACTCAAGGCATCTGCCACCACATTGGCTTTGTCTGGCGTATACTGAATCGCCACCTTGTAGTCTCCAAGGAACTCAACCCATCTACGCTGTCGTATATTCATGTCCTTCTGATTCAGGAGATACTTCAGGCTTTTGTGATCCGTAAAGATCTCCACCTTCGCACCATAAATGACATAGTGCCGCCACAACTTCAACGCAAAGATTACCGCCGCCAATTCCAAGTCATGGACGGGGTAATTCCTCTCATGAGGCTTCAACTGCCTTGACCCAAAGGCTATCACACTGCCATGTTGTACCAATACGCAACCCAAACCGCATCCTGATGCGTCACTAAAAATTTGAAATCCTTTGGTCCCTTGCGGTAGACTTAGGATTGGAGCTGTCATCAGTCTTTCCTTCAGTGTCTCAAATGCCTTATTGCACTCCTGAGTCCACACAAACTTCTGGTCCTTACGAGTTAGTGATGTGAGGGGTAGAGCTATCCGCGAAAAGTTTTTTACGAACCTTATATAGTACCCGGCTAGCCCAAGAAAACTTCGGACTTCCACCATGATTCTCAAAGTCGGCCAATATGTGACGGCTTCCACTTTTGTTGGATCTACTGCCACCCCATCCTCACTAATCACATGGCCCAAAAATGTCACCTTCTCTAACCAGAACTCGCACTTCGCGAACTTTGCATAAAGCTGGTTCTCTCGCAACACTTGTAAGACTATTCTCAAGTAAGTCTCATGCTCCACCTCCGATTTGGAGTAAACCAGAATGTCGTCAATAAAGACAACTACAAAAGAGTCCAAGTATTCCCGAAATACTCAATCCATCAAATCCATGAATACGGATGGTGCGTTCGTCAGCTCGAACGACATCACCGAGAATTCAAAGTGACCATACCTCGTACCAAACGCTGTCTTGGGTATGTCCTCATCTTGAATTCGAAACTGATAGTATCCTGACTTCAAGTCCAACTTTGAATACACCACCGACCCCATCAACTGGTCGAACATGTCGTCTATCCGAGGAATCAGATACTTATTCTTGACAGTCAATTTATTCAACTCTTAGTAGTCGATGCACAACCGCATACTACCGTCTTTCTTCTTCACGAACAACGCAGGCGCGCTCCACGATGAAGAACTGGGTATGATATACCCCTGCTCCAACAGTTCTTGCAACTGTACCTTGAGTTCAGCCAACTCTTTTGATGTCATCCTAAACGGAGGACTTGACACCGGTCGTGCCTCTGGCACTAACTCAATCGAGAAATCAATCTCCCGTCGAGGTGGTGCTCCAGGAAGTTCATCAGGAAACACATCCTCGAACTCTGCCACTACGAGCACTTCCCCAAGTGATAACTTGGAAAGGAGAACCTCCAATAATGCTACAAGAGCTACTCCCCCTAGTTAACTGTCTGCACCAACTGCATGGCCAAAATCAGGGAACATGTCACTCCATTAAGGCCCTCAAACTTGACTTCTGTCTGCCCTTCGCTTCACAGGGTCACCACCTTGGATAGGCAATCAATACTAGCTCGCTGCTCCGTTAGCCAGTCCATCCCCAATATTACATCAAACTAAGCCAACGGTAGGACCGCTGCTATCAACACAAAGTCAACTCCGCCTAGCTCCCAACAAATGCACCCTTTTGACCCCGTGGTCATGGATAACCCATTGGGCATGCACACCTTCTGCTCTGTGTCCGCCAAGAATGACTCAACACCAATTCTTCGGATGAAGCTTTCCACAAGAAAAGAGTGTGACGCTCTCGTATCAAACAATACCCTATCGGGGTATCCGGAAAATAACACAGCCTAAAATGGAGGCATCAAAGATAACAGTCTGAAAGTATGAAGTATAAGATTTAATTTAAACTTACTCATACCTGTCACCACATTAGGTTGGCGGATCGCTTCCTGATGTCCAAGGTTGTAATCCCTTGGTTGCACCGGTTGGAACCGAGAAGCGCTAGACTCTGCCATCTTTCCTTTCTCTGCGGCACTGGGGCCGGAGCGCACAGTCTTCTCCTGCCTTGGCTCCTGCTCAGCACCTCCTTGAGTACAAAAATGAGCTATGTGCCCCACCTTGCCACAATTAAAGCAAGTTGGTGGTCCCTTAGAGTGAGACCCTCTGGGCGTCCACTTTCTTTTCTCACCGGTCTTGAATGGGTGAGGTTTCTTCTTCCACCTATTCCCTTCAGACTTTCCTTGGTATTGAGAAGGCTTCCCTTCCCCTTACTTGGGCGCGAAACCCTTACGACGTTGGCTTTGCTCCAGATCACTCTCCAATGTCCTGGCAGCCTCAACTAGCTCGTCGAAACCAGCTCTCTTCATGGTGATGAGAGGTTGTCTTAGATTCTCCCTCAGCCCCTGGTAGAAGAGGTTATCCCTCTCCTCATCGTCTGCCATTGTCGTTCCTGCATAATGACCCAACCGAGTGAACTCCTATACATACTTGTCCAGCATCTTATCCTGCTGCACCAAGTGCATAAATTGACTTTGGAGGGCCAACCTTGTCGACACAGGAATGTACTTCTTTATGAAAGCATTCCCAAACACTTCCATGGACGGGGTGCGTCCGGGAAACTGGCGGCCGCTATGGCTCACCCACCACAACTTCGCTTCTCCCTCCAACATAAAGGCTGCAAACTCAAATTTCTCCTCCTCTGGCGTCTCTGTCGCCCTTAGAAGCTCTTGCATCCGTGCCCACCAATCCTTCGCATCAGTCGGCGTACCAACTCCCTTGAACGTTGGAGGATGGAAGCTCAAAAAATACTTCATCTGTCGGTCTCCATGCCCGACAACCACCCTTTCGGCCAACAGCTCTGCTCGCCTTGCTTCTCTGCCCGACACGACCGTCGTCGTATCCAGGGTAGCATGAGTTGCTACCTGAGCACCAGGGGTTGTTACTTAAGCTGTCGCTGCAGCTTGGGTTGCCAACATTGCTTCTGCAAGCATGAGACAGAAGTCGGTCGGGTTTACACCCATGCCCAAAGGACCCTGAGCAGTAGCGCTGCTCGCTGAAGGCTCTTCTCTTGGTCTCAACGTACCCGCCTCGTTGCTTGCACTCTTAAGAAAAGCAAGGTAACAAGGAATCAGTCTCGAATCACAAGACTCAAACATAAGGACACTCATGGTCCCGCATTACTCTTATGTGGATAACTTCTATACACAATCCGATTACGTTAAATCGACCGTCCTAACTGACCCTGGACGCAACCTGGCTCTGATAACAAATTGTAACACCTCCCCTATAATGACTATATAATATGGGTCCGACCGGAGCCCCACAACATACAGACGTCATAACTTTAGCATTAAAAGATGACATTAACTATCCAATCTCAAAACTCAATAACAAACAACAGCTGAAACAGGAAATAAGATCTGAAACTATCCACATAATTAAGAGTATCGAAGTGGCCTTAAGGCCTTACAATAATAGAGAGTCCAACACTCAAAAGAATACATGAAGAATCAATGTGCATAAACACTCATAGACTACCTCGACATGCAAGCCGGAAAACTAGAGCATCAAACATACAATGCCATAAACTAGAGCTAGTACAAAACTTGTAACACTTCATGAGGCTTAGGCATTTTTGGCTGGCGAGGTAGCTCCTGCTTGTGATCCTTGCCCTGTAAAAATGGTGGTAACGTGGGTCAGTAAAGGCTGACCTCAAATTGTGTAACCAACACATCTTCTCCCGGCCGCCCCTAACGGACCCCGGGGTACCCCTCCAACCTGCAAGTCAGCACTTCGTATACCATGTACATAAACATGTAAAGCTCTAAAAGGACAAGTTTGGATGTATCAAACAACAAACACGTTTTCTATGTTGAGCATATAATAAAAAAAGGGTCTACTATGCAACATGTATGCAAAACCCGGGCTTCACCCAAGGCACCCTATTGCATATGCAACTAACACATCATCAAAACATCTGGGTACTTCCAATTTCCCATTGGCGTTAAGCCGCAAACAAAAGGGTACTTCAATTACCCTAACGACATACAAGCCGCAACACGAAAATCTTGCCAAGGCCCCACCCGCTCGTGGGTCTTAGACCCGGGCTTGCCTGCAAACTCTAACTTCGCACGTCAGGATTCTGTCTCATACACAAACTGATTCTAAGAACCCTTGCTGGACCCCACCCGCTTGTGGCTTCATTGCCCGGGCTTGTCTAATGCTTGTCATTCTTGTCAGTCCCATAGAAGGGGACTAGTCTCGCCGGGACACTATCTCCACATGACTTTCACGTCATGGGATAGCCAGCCGACCACGGAGATAAAGTCGCGCCTTAGCGCATCACAATCCAAAAACATTCTCATCCTAATCCATCATTTGTACTGCAATGTCCCCGCACACCAAGGAAACTATCTATCACCAATGCGGAGCTAACCTTGTCCACCAAGGAAACCATCTACCGCCAATGCGGAGCTAACCTTGTCCGGTTCCGGCTGCATGTACTCACTCGAGAAATAGGGGGAAATCACATACATCACCAACGACATCTTGCCGCAATGGATTTCTATAAAATCCTTAAGGATAGATATGCAACATCACCGAGTCGGACTAACGGTCGCGACTACGGCTTCACCCATAATGCCTAATCCACTAACGGAGCGGATCTCTAATGCAAAATCATGTCGGGGACGGACTCAATCGACCTAGAGGTTGCTCTTGAACCTTGGCGACCCACACCCCTCTCATTTGAGAGATTTGGTGCCCAAAAGCTTGAAAGAAAAAGATGTTAAGCACGCATCCTAGAAACCAAGAGGAGAAGTGTCGCTACCTTACGACCCCTCTTCCTAGCCATGGGAACTTAGCCGGATGAAAACCACCACAACGGACTTGCCTCCGTGGATCTGGACTCGGCTCGCGATTTGGGGCTCCGAAGCTTCTCTAGCAGCCGGATCTCTCCTTCACCTTCTTCCTTGCTCTCCCTTCTCTCTAAAACTTTAGAAAGAGAAGACTTGAAGAAGAATGAGGGTTTCAAACCCTATTCCCGAACATAACTCAGCAAGGACAGCTCTGGACCATCAGATCCCAATAGAAGGAAAAGAACGGCCATGATTCGCACTTAAAACCAAACTCCTGGGCCGAACACAGCTTGTGACACGCCCGTGTCCAAGACCGTCTGCCACAATCGACGTTGAAACCGTCACACCCAGAAAAGGACATGGGTTCTGGACAAGCCTGTGTCAAACGTGACACGCCCGTGTCACTCAGTACACGACCGTGTACTTGGGCGTGTCCCTCCATCGACAATGGACCAAACACAACCCGAGGAGAACACGGGTACTCGACACGCCCGTGTCAAATTTGACATGCCCGTGTCAAACCCCAACACGCCTGGGCTCTAGGCCGTGTTTATCCCCTCACACGGCCCGGCTAGCATCCCGAGCAGGATACGACCTGGGACACTCCCGTGTCTCAGGCCGTGTTCGTTGCCTCGATGATCGTCGATCGCATTTTCGTCGACCACGCGAAAATTCGTCGAACCCGAGCACGACACGGCCTGGGACACGCTCGTGTCCCAGGCCGTGTTCACTGTCTCAACGCTTCATCGAGCGCAGTTCGTCCACCACCCAGGTTCTTTGTCGAACCCGAGCACGACATGGCCTTGGACAACCCCGTGTCCCAGGCCGTGTGACCCCTACCAAGATCTTGACTTGGCTCTAAACGTTGTCCGTCCCTCTTTTGAGTTTCAGGGCGTTACACAGCCTGAACCCAAATTTGGGCTTTGGTGTGTTATAGAACGTTGCTGAAGTTCCTGGTGATAAAGATGACCTTATGCGGCCAGTTATGGTTCTTGTTGGAGAGACTGCTAGTCTTGATCGTCTGGCCCGAGAAGATGACAATCCCTCTCTTGGCCCGGAAGTTGAACAGCTTCCGGAAGACTAAGAGGTTTAACTCGATCCTTTCTGCACGCATATAACAGACAAATGCTACCAGGAGCACGACAGAGTTCTGGTTGAGTTAGGTCGGAAACACCCCAAAGTACCAGAGGGTCTTGTTGAAGCCTGGAAAAATCCCAACCTCAGAATTCGGACCAAAGCCGCCTAAGGTTACCAGTTCAGAAGCTAGATCAGACTACTAGGGTGACTAGAACGAAGAATCAAGTCAAACAGGATCCCAGATGTTGTGGTAGGAAGATCCCACCACGTACCTGGATGCTCAAAAGGTGCAGCCCCTTCTCAACCAAAGATGGCCGAACTGGGTACGAGGGAAGCTAGCTGGCGAAGTCGCAAGGTCGCGACTTACTCTCCAAGGAAAAGGAATCCAAAGACTCAACTAGTATCTTGAAAATGAAGCGCGTGAGTATCCTGCCGAGGATTTCCAGTATCTCACCTCGTACCCATGAGGTCCTATTTATAAGAAAATCCAAGGAGGGGGGGGGGGGGGGGGAGGCGGTCATATTTATACCCTACCCCGGGCGACTAGGCGACTTCCAAAGGAACTCGCACGGGCTGGGCGAGTATCTCGCCTAGTCGCCTACCTGCCGAGTATGCTAGGGAAGCTCACCTATACTCGCCCAGGCCTTCCGCGATCTTGTATCCTGTCTTTGACTTGTTGACCTTGACTTCTGCTGACCTGGCTGTGGTAGGACCCACTCTCGACGAATACGGGTTGTACACAATCCCCTCTCTTTCTGAGCGACATAGGAGCTCGGAAAGAAACATCCAACACTTATCCGGCGAGCTGCTCTGCTGAGTATCATGGTTACTCGCCTCTTGTACCTGCCTGCTGATCTCTATAAATAGGGGGGCCTGGTTCTTTAGATGGATCTTCAGAACTCGCGCATAATGTCGGACACTGCGAAATTTCTTCATGACAGCCTCTTCACGCTGGCCGGTGCTCTTGGTGTCGCTAAACCGAAAAGGCCGTGCAAGGAGGACACTATTGTCGACTTACCCCCCCCCCCACCCTCAAGAAGAATAAAGTTAAAAAGTCCAAGAAGAAAACCGCCTTCGGTGACGATAACTCGCTGCCACCTCTTTCTCAAACGCGGCTTCCACTAGCATCCTCGTGCGCTCTACCAGCACGCAACAGCTGCTCAGCGACCTCGGGATTGACGACATTCCCAATGTCTCCGCCTCTGATGTGAGTTTCCTCGACTCGCCAGACATCCATGAACTCGCCACGACCCTGCCCCCGGAACTCGCCTCCACTCCAGTGCCGCAGCAGGTTGAAGTCATCGACCTGGCAGGTTGCCATATTCCCGCGATACTTTCCTACACTGATGGTCATTTCCACTGCTCGCTAACTTGATCATGATACTCACAGATTCTCCATCGGGGGGCGCTAACACGGTTCTGAATGTCGCCCCGTTGAGCTCCGCGCCGCTGGTCGCCCTTCCTACCAGGTGACCAGTAAAGACCGCGCACACGGTGCAGATTCATATCGGTGGCAAAAAGACACCTGAGGCCTCGATTCCTTCGACGAGCAAGGAATTATCGCTGAAGAATCCTCCGCCAAGGAAGGTGACCCCGGCGAGCAAGGATCCTTTTCCGAATGACTCTCTTCCAAAGAAGGTTCCGCCGGTGAGCAAGGGTCTTCCGGCGAGGTCTTCTCTGCCCGAGGCGAGCTCTTCACTGCCCCCGCCGCCGCCTCTTACAAATGTCGCCACCATCCAGTCGGTAACTGCATCCTTGCTGCTGCCTCTGCCTCTGGTCGCGCCTTCCCAAGTCGCCTGGAGGCGACTTCCTCCGCCTCCTCCACTAAAGAATCCTCAGCCACCGGCGAGTTCGTCGCTCCCCCTGCCTCCTTCATCGCAACCCACGGGCAGTAAGCCAGTCAAGCCACGACTGAGCTATTTACCGCCAAGAGTTGCGGATGCTGGACAAGGATGGCGCGGGCAAGGCAAGGCGGCCGAGCACGCTGGTGGGCCATCTTCAAGCCAGCGAGATGAGCCAACTCGCGGATCCTCTCCTTGCCGATCTAGATCTCCTCGCCGCTGTATGTATCGCTATTGATGTCGCATATGGCGGCTAAGTACCCTGTCTAATCTGGCGACTTTCTTTTGCTGACAGACCGGCCGGCGACTCCAGAGGCGGCCTTCATCGACGCCATTGGGTTAACGGGCGTCTAATATCGCCACGCTACTGCTCGTGCCCACCTGGAGCTGGAGAGCAAGTTTGACCACCTGACGATCTGCGAGCCTCATCGCCGAATATCATCCCTAGAAGTGCGGAAGTTGATGATGGAAGAGCTCTGGTGTACTTTGGAGAGCTTTGAAGCCCGCTTCCATATGGTAAAGGAGAATGATCGCCAGCTGGCGCTTAACAACCATCGCCTCCAACTTGTTCTCGATGAGCAGGCCGGTATTCGCGCGAGCATGAGCTCTGTTGGCCGGCTGACGAGGATGGAGGAGCAGTTGCGGCTTGGCGATGACGCGATGGCGCTAGCGACAGAGCACTTCCGGCGGGCGCGCGAGATGGGCTGGGTTGTGCGACATCCTCACTCTCCAGAGAGACCTAGGCCTTAGAATTTTTTCTTTCTTTTTCTTTCTTCTATTTGAAGCTCGCCAAGTGTGATTTTATGAACATTTACTGATTTGTAATAAGCGAGCTTCGATCTCGCGTCGTTATTAACTTTTTCCTGTTTCCAATATTTGTGTGATATCTTGTCTGGATTGTGCCGAGTTTGTTCTGTAGGTTGCGATCATGCTTTATTTGTTGGAGTCGTCAGCTCTCAGGAGCATTGCTCAACTAGAGTGGTGTAAGTCGGCTCGGGGAGGCAAGTAGTCAGTCTGCAGGAGAGGAGCTTGTACAGAGGTCTCGGACTACGAGATCACTCCAGCGAGGATCTTGGTCTCACTCGAGGAGGTCGTTGGCCAATGTGCATGAGAGGAGCTCGTGCAGGGACTTGGACTTACGAGGACCTACCACTCAAAGACTTGAACATTGTTGGAGTCGTCAACTCTCAGGAGTCTTGCTCAACTAGAGTGGTGTAAGTCGACTCGGGGAGGCAAGTAGTCGGTCTGCAGGAGAGGAGCTCGTACAGAGGTCTCAGACTATGACATCACTCCAACGAGGATCTTGGTCTCACTCGAGAAGGTCGTTGGCCAATGTGCAGGAGAGGAGCTCGTGCAAGGACTTGGACTTACGAGGACCTACCACTCGAGGACTTGAACATTGTTGGAGTCGTCAGCTCTCAGGAGCCTTGCTCAACTAGAGTGGTGTAAGTCGACTCGGGGAGGCAAGTAGTCGGTCTGCAGGAGAGGAGCTTGTGTAGAGGTATCGGACTACGACATCACTCCAGCGAGGATCTTGGTCTCACTCGAGGAGGTCGTTGGCCAATGTGCAGGAGAGGAGCTCGTGCAGGGACTTGGACTTACGAGGACCTACCACTCGAGGACTTGATATGTTTTCCTGCTGCTTCAAGAGTTTGAAAACGGATTAAGCGCATCGATATCTTTTAGGATGAAGAAATCTGAAATCGAACGAGGATCTTGTCAACGCCGAGTTGGGAGGTTGGCGTCCAATCCTGTTCTTGATAGTTCCTCAAGTCGGAGGAGAGATGGAATCGGGGGTAGCTAGGCCGACATGCAAGGGGGGAGCTGATCTCGGCCGTAAATGCAGGGGTCCGATCTTACAAGGGCGCTTATATCCCGAGGCATCGTCCCATCGTCTGAACTAGGCTATCTATGAGAAACAGGTCGAAGGCACGTTTCCCAATCCAACCGATGCGATCGCTCTCAGCTCTGCCAACTGGCTACGAGCACAAATGCAAGAGCGAGGGGTTATGCTCTTCCGAGGGTCCTACAAGATGCACTCACGACTAACATATTCCCTTGGGCCTATCCTGGCTCTCTGGCTACTGAAGGGAGAGCTTGGCAAGGTTGATCCTTCCTCAAATCCAAGAGGTTGGGGTCCAAACCTGTTCCTGCTAGTTCCTCCAGTCGGAGGAGAGATGCAATCGGGGGTATCTAGGCCGACATGCAAGGGGGGAGCTGATCTCAGCCGTCAATGCAGGAGTCCGGTCTTACAAGGGCGCTTATATCCCGAGGCATCGTCCCATCGTCCGAACTGGGCTATCCAGGGTGAACAAGTTGATGGCCGACTTCTTGGATCGATCCTGGAGCAACGTCTTGAGTTCCCAGAAGACTTGAGATGAAAAACGAATGAACATAAGCAAAACAGTTTCCATTGTATATATGTGAAAGCATGTACAAATAAAATGCATCATTGGCCGCTAAGCATAGAACCTTTTCAGGTCATCCTCGCTCCAAGTACCTCCCAGCTGCTCTCCAACCTGATCCTAGAGATAATAGCCCCCGGTGGCCAAGGCTTCTGAAAGTCCACCTAGTGTCAACTATGTTCACCTATGGGGGGGGGGGGGAATAGGTGACGTGCAGCGGTTTTTGCGGAATTTAAATTGTACCTGCTCACGTAAATAAAACAACACAGCACAACAGAGTACACAAGTTATTTATAGTGGTTCCCCGACTTGGGTACATCCACTTTCCCCCTTCGACCTATCTCCCAACCAGGGACGACTCGGTCTCTTCTCCAACAGGATTGAAATCCAATCCTTGCACTATCAGAAGGAACCCTTCCACACGTAGGAGTCAACACTCCCACCAACCGGGTTGCACCCAACCCTTACAACACGGAACAAACGTTCCTTTACAACAAAAGTAAATCTAGAATGTACACGAGATACAAACTTCGTTTGGAGACTACGGTGTTCCTCTTCGTTCGACGACGTGTTCGTGAAGTCAACAAAGAGTCTACAACCCTAGATCTCTCTTGGAGAGGATCTCCCCGGAACCGGCGGCGGCAATACGAGCGGCGGCTTGGTTCGGGATCGGCGGCAACGACGGTGCGCGGCTGCGGTACTTTGAGATCCAAACTTCGTAGCGAAGCAAGCTAGGTCTACCAACGGTCACACTAGGATCAATCGTCTCGATCGATTCGGATGGGGAAGATTTTCCCGATCTACAAATCGAGAGACAAGAGATCTCCGGTTAGACACGTGAGACGCTGAGCTTAGCTAGGCTTCTGTCGCAGGAGGATCTGGGCGAAACCACGATCAACCGGCGTGCAACTTGTCACGAGCGGCGGCGGCGGTGACGGAGCGGATGCGGCGATCTAGGTCAAATCGCGGCTCTCGTTTTTCTTTTCTTCTTCGCTTATCTTACTGTTCAAAAATACCCGTGTATTTATACACTGTAGATACTAACAATATGACCGTTGTGGGTCCCACAAGTAGAAACCCGAAATCCGGTTCAAAATAGTCCAGCGGCAGAATCCGGTCCAGCAGCTTCCAGAGAAATCGCCAAGTAAAAATCGGCGAGAATCGCAGGTGATTCTCGACGAATCGGCGAGAATCAGTTAGTGATTCTCGACGATTCGTCGAGAATCACTAATGATTCTCGCCGAATCACTTTTTGATTCTCAACGAATATAACTTGGTATTCAGGATCTGCTCTGCGATGGGTTCGGCGAGAATCACTAGTGATTCTCGCCGAATCTTACTTGGCACCGTTTTGAGGCAGTCGGAAAGAGTCGGCGAGAATCACTAGTGATTCTCGACGATTCGGCGAGAATCACTTGGTGATTCTCGTTGAATTACACTTAGACGAATTTTCGTCTTTCCACCCAAGAGCTGCTCCTTGACCCATCCTTGCTCCTTGTCTTCTCTTGCATAAACACGGCCCTGTACTTGAAGGTAAGTGCACTCCAATAGAGAGAGTACACGTAGGCCAACACACTGATCCGCTCAACGAGGGATTACGTCGTGCAGACCCGTGTATATTGACCTACTGCACCCTGACATTGGTGTGCACTTAGCGTGGAATAACTGCAAGCACAACTTAAGAGGTTTCATCAAATACATTGTGAATTCATCTTAGCTTGACAGGTGGCTTCCTCAAATCCAGGTGATTGTGGATACAATACCCAACAATCTCCCCCTATTTGACGAAGCCAAAACCCTACTAGCTAAGATGAATAGCACTAATCAAATAATAAAAACAGCATTCAGAATTTAAACATGCAGCACAAGAGAATATAAGCAAACAGATCAAGACTTGAGTCATTCAGAAATTCAAATATATATACCAATATATATACATGTATAATCTCAGAATTGTTCATATAATAACAATAAGCATTAAATGTTCTTGAGAGAGAATGACAAGCTATAAATTGTTGACTATTTTTCCTTAGCTAAGTCATCCTTGAGTTTTTGCGCCAAATACTTCTTCCTTTGCCTCTCCATATACTCTTTAGGCTTCGGATAATATCTGGGAGGAGGAGCTTTATCTGCCACAATATTGGTTCTGAAGAAGATGTTCCTTTTGGCTTCATACGTCTTATGCATCTCCCATTCATACTGGCTGTATACCTCCTTTCGATTGATTTCCCCTTGTTCCTGTAGTCAGAAGGTGTCCAAGATGATATTCTTTGAAACTGGACTCCACTTTTCATTTCTTACTTCCTCCTCACTCAGTCGAGTTCTCTTTTCAGCCTGTGTCTCCTTGGAGGTCCCTTCTTGAGCTTTTCTCTTCCCCCTGGCTTTTGCTAGGGCCTCTTGGTCAAACATGCTCATCAGTTTTGCTTTAGAAATTGCCCTAGCATCATCTCCACTCATGGGAACCTCTGCCGCACTTACTCCCTCAGCAGCACTTACTCCCGCAGCAGCCGTAGAAGTCTCAGGAGCATGAATACCCGCAGGATTGTCCGGCAAAACGACGCCTAACGCGCCTAACGCCTGTTGGAGCATCCACCAGCAGCTCTCATAGACATATTTGTTTGACTTTTGAAGTTTGTGATCATGATTTCTTGAAGCTCGGCCATCTTAGCTATATACTCTTTCTCCCCCTTTTTGGCTTCGACCGCTATGGAGTTTGCATAAGAATGCAGTGACTCATCAATATGCTTTGAAGTCCTGGAGAATTCATTGACTAAGGCTTGCTGATTGGCGTTGACAGTTACCATATTACCGTCAAACTTTTGAATGTTGTTTGCTACAACATGAGCATTCTGATTTACGACCGCAAGAGTATCGGTGTTCTTTTTCAATCCGGCCATAAGAAGTGTGACAGCTTGGCCGGCCGCTGTATACTTTTCTTCAAATTTCTTGTCCATCATGTCAAGTTTATGGTTGATCTCCACCATGTTCTTCAGCATTAGATTTTCAGACTTCTTAATCCTTTTCAGCATTTTATTTTGAGCTTTTTCAAAAGAGCCTTTAAGCTCATCCACTATACCTTGAATGACACTCACGGTGTGAGTGGCTAGCTCATCTCGTAATGGAAGATCCGGAGGCGCTGCTTGGTCGTGCACTTCATCAGATGCACCTGTAGAGCTGGACAGGAGCACAGCCTCTAATGGTGGAATACTGGCAGCATCTGCAGATTTCTCGGACTCCCCCTCCACTCGTGCACCAATGTGTTCAGGAACGATTTCAGTTGCCTGCTTGTCAGATGGAGGTTCAATGAGATCCTGAGTATCCAATGCTTCATGTCCCTCATGGCCGTCTTCCTCTCCTTCATCATCCATGAAATCATCTTCATCGGCATCCTCTTCCAATTCTATGTCAGCAGTCTCCTGTATAGCAGCTTCGGCTCCTTGATCGCTCCGGTTCAGGGCCTCCTCATGCTCCAGCACAGTTTCACTTTCTTCTTGTATTTCTGCCACAGCATCCCGGGCCATCTGGGAGATGTCAGATACTATATCAGCATGAGTGGGTAGAGTCTCCCCCTCAATTCCTGTAGTCAAAGCGTCAGGAATTTCACTGGGGATTACTGCTGGAGATACTTCCTGTTGGTCTTCCATGGCAGCCTGCCCAATTCGCCTCTCCCATCTGTCAAAAACACTCGCGTCCATTTTCTTCATGTAGTGTAGAGGAACACCTTTGCTCATGTCATACTTGTCTCCATTCAGCTGATTGAGATACAGACTTATGATTCGGCCAAAGCTCAGAGATCGCAGGGTGTCCTTTATCTTCTCAAACAGCAGCTCCCCCCCAGTTGAACCTTTTTCTGCAGACAATGGCCACCAGGATCTTGAACATGTCTGCAGAGATATGATCATGAGAGCCTGGCTTGCAGATGAGTACTTTTCCGATTACGTCTGATAGAAGCTTCCCTTCTTCATTCATATCCTTGCGCTTTATTGACCGAGTTCCTCGTGGGAGACCACAGAATAAGAGAGTCCTGCTTTTGTCTTCTTCCTCAAGATAGTCCTCGTGCTCCGAGCTAGAGAGCTGCAAGAAGCGGGTCAGCTTGCTGGCAGACATCTTGACCTTTGCCCCAGCCACCTTGCTCTTGATAAGAGAGTCGCCATTCCGGAGTTTTGCTGTAGTGAAGAACTCCAGCACCTCTTTGTCCAGGATTTTGCACGGGTGCTCCAGGACGAATGAGAGCCCAGCCTCTTCCAGCATCAGAATGATGTTTCTGAATTCGTCAGAGGCCTGAGAGAACCCTGTGCGAACCAGCTCGCATCCAGTGACTAGCCCAGCGATTGTCCTTGGAGCCATTGCAGATCTAGGGAGAGAAGCCCTACTCTACGCTTAATGAACAGTCAAAAGGGGAGCGTCACTAGTGATAACGTCCAAGTACGGGTGAGGAAGAGGTTACCTAAAGGCGTAGACGGGAGTGAGTTGGTGAGCTTCCTGCGAGAAATCTTCCTTGAGCGTCCTTTGGGAAGACCTTCGGTGGAGAACTTGCGGGAAACAGCGATGGAGACCTTCGGTGAGTAGGAGAGTTTCCTGCGGAGTTCGGCGGGATTCGACGAAGCCTGTGCGATTCCTGGTGGGTTACTTACTGGAAGACGATGGAGAACCTTGCGGGATTTGGCGAAGACCGTGCGGGATTTGACGAGAACCTTGTGAGAAGACGATTCGACGAGCTTCCTGCGGGTCGGCGGAAGAAACCTTGCGCAATTCCTAAGGAATGTGAAGAGTCGGCGGGAATTCTTCCTTAAATGTGATTCTTCTTGATCCTTCGGCGAGAATGGGATTCTCCTTAAATGCCAAGCTCGACGAGTTAAATGGGATTCTTACGGTTTCCGTTTGTCTAAGTTAATTTGAAAGTCTTCTAACTATATAGATACTCCTTAAAGCCAAGCTATTAGGGTTTGAGCCGGCTTTTCCATACATTTATTGATGCCAAGGTTTCCAATGATGTATTTTCGTTGCCGAGATTTCCAACGACATATCTTTGTTAGTTTTTAGTGAATTAATTTACGCCTGCAGATGTTAGTTCTCGAATCTACCAGTGGAATTTCCGATAACTCTTTAATGATGTATCTAATCTTTATATTCACCTTGTTGACCTATCCTTAGATGTGCACACATATACGTATAAGCATAAGTATAATTATATATATATATATATATATATATATATATATATATATATATATATATATATATATATATATATATGTGAATGTGGATACAATATGACTCAAGTCCTTGAAACAATCAAAAGTACCTGGGATTATGAGAGTTATCATATAGTCCCTCAGGTAAAACATATTAGGAGCTCAATGTGAGTATGCCCAAGTAGATATCACATCTGTTATTCCAGACGCTTGTTCCAATTTAGTCTTGAGCCACCAACTGTCTAGTTCCCATCATTTTTACGGGAACCTAGACTACCCTGCAAGAAAGAATTACTTTATCTTAGGAACCCAAATCATATTGGGTCCTAGGTTCCTGTTAGCATAAGCACTTGACTGCCTTCCTTCAGAAAACCTGTCAAGAAGACTACCTCTGCCCCGAAAATGTGGATAGGCCCTTGCCCTTGACACAGAGGGGTTGTGCCAACAGTCGATGGCAAAGTGTCCCACTTTGCCACAGCACCAACACAGGTGAATATTGTATCGCCGTTTCTGACCTGATCTAGTGACTGAGGTAGTCACGGTCCTAGGTCTAAACGGGATAGGGCATGATCTCCTCACAAAATTTCCTCTTCCACCGTGACACGTGGAAGGGTGGAAGGAATGCATGTTGCAAGCGTCATGAGGCCGGGGAGGTGGTGCCTTCCTTTCAGGCATCCCCCTTCCTGAGGCCCCATGAAAACTTACACCATGACTTCTAACCTCCCTGTCCTGTGTCCTCGGGTGGTGAGAAGTGTTCTGTGAGCTGGGACATGCAGATTCACACCGAGTTGAGGCAGTGGCAGTGAATACAAAGGGCTCAGAAGGAGCCTTAGGTATTCTCTCATGGGTGGCCACGACGGCCCTTGCACTACGGGTGTCTCCACATGAGGACAGATCACCCTTACAGTGACCACGATTGTTCCTGTGGTCATACCTGAAGGCATGATGAGTTGCCTTCCTGCTTGGAGTGGGGGGTCGGAATACCGTTTCCCCATTTCTCCACGAATTGATAATCCGGGAGATCCACCCATCTTCTTGCTTTCTCTTTATAGCATCAACCTTGGAAAAGTTTGATACTATTCTTTTCTCATTCTCTAGACTACTCTCTAGAGCTGAGATTTTTGAGTCCTTGGCCTTGTTGGATGCCAATTGGAGAACCAACAAGATCTTCAGTCGAGCAATCTCTTGAGCTTGCTCCTAAGCAAGTAGGTTGCTTGACTGAAGGGCTCTCTTCAGTGAATCAGAATTTTCTGTAGGAAGGCAGTTCCTGTCTTCAGAAACTACAAGAGATACGGGGCAGGATGAAGAGGTTACCTGCTCTTCAGTGATATTGTCATTAGAGCCAGTGACCATTGTGTCATCCTCATCAGAGCTGCTTTCCTCACTGGCCTCTTCAGTCTCAGACATGGACACTGGAGCTCTGATGCTGTCCGAGAGATCCTTGCCTTCATCTTCAGAGGTGAAGACCCCCACATAGGCTTCATCCTCTGGTTGACAGCAGATTCCAGCTTTCTCTGACCCCCCCCCATCAGCTCAGAGATCATCACCCACATAGATTTAGCCGTCCTACATTTTTCCAATCTAGAGCGAGAAGCTCCAGACCAGATATCCAAGATAATTTGACGAATCCTCTTGTCCAAGTTAAAGAGTGATAGTTCCGTCTTTGACATCTCTGCAATGCACTTGGGCACTTCGATATTCTTTCCAGAGCAGGAGGTCTTCATAGGAATGAAAGGACCCTCTTCCAGGATGAAAGATGCTCGAGGATCGATGGCCTACAGGTGACATGACACCCTCATCCTCCAGACGAGATAATACTCCTTTGTGCATGCGGGGAGTCTTAGTGGCGATATCTCATAATCCAGCTCCATGCTTCTGACACTGGTGGCAGGATACTACTCAAGGTGTAAACCTTTTTGATGAGGAACCTCGCTCTGATACCACTTGAAAGTCCACCTAGTGTCAACTATGTTCACCTATGGGGGGGGGGGGGAATAGGTGACGTGCAGCGGTTTTTGCGGAATTTAAATTGTACCTGCACACGTAAATAAAACAACACAGCACAATAGAGTACACAAGCTATTTATAGTGGTTCCCCGACTTGGGTACATCCACTTTCCCCCTTCGACCTATCTCCCAACCAGGGACGACTCGGTCTCTTCTCCAACAGGATTGAAATCCAATCCTTGCACTATCGGAAGGAACCCTTCCACACGTAGGAGTCAACACTCCCACCAACCGGGTTGCACCCAACCCTTACAACACGGAACAAACGTTCCTTTACAACAAAAGTAAATCTAGAATGTACACGAGATACAAACTTCGTTTGGAGACTACGGTGTTCCTCTTCGTTCGACAACGTGTTCGTGAAGTCAACGAAGAGTCTACAACCCTATATCTCTCTTGGAGAGGATCTCCCCGGAACCGGCGGCGGCAATACGAGCGGCGGCTTGGTTCGGGATCGGCGGCAACGACGGTGCGCGGCTGCGGTACTTTGAGATCCAAACTTCGTAGCGAAGCAAGCTAGGTCTACCAACGGTCACACTAGGATCAATCATCTCGATCGATTCGGATGGGGAAGATTTTCCCGATCTACAAATCGAGAGACAAGAGATCTCCGGTTAGACACGTGAGACGCTGAGCTTAGCTAGGCTTCTGTCGCAGGAGGATCTGGGCGAAACCACGATCAACCGGCGAGCAACTTGTCGCGAGCGGCGGCGGCGGCGACGGAGCAGATGCGGCGATCTAGGTCAAATCGCGGCTCTCGTTTTTCTTTTCTTCTTCGCTTATCTTACTGTTCAAAAATACCCGTGTATTTATACACTGTAGATACTAACAATATGACCGTTGTGGGTCCCACAAGTAGAAACCCGAAATCCGGTTCAAAATAGTCCAGCAGCAGAATCCGGTCCAGCAGCTTCCAGAGAAATCGCCAAGTAAAAATCGGCGAGAATCGCAGGTGATTCTCGACGAATCGGCGAGAATCAGTTAGTGATTCTCGACGATTCGTCGAGAATCACTAATGATTCTCGCCGAATCACTTTTTGATTCTCAACGAATATAACTTGGTATTCAGGATCTGCTCTGCGATGGGTTCGGCGAGAATCACTAGTGATTCTCGCCGAATCTTACTTGGCACCGTTTTGAGGCAGTCAGAAAGAGTCGGCGAGAATCACTAGTGATTCTCGACGATTCGGCGAGAATCACTTCGAATTACACTTAGACGAATTTTCGTCTTTCCACCCAAGAGCTACTCCTTGACCCATCCTTGCTCCTTGTCTTCTCTTGCATAAACACGGCCCTGTACTTGAAGGTAAGTGCACTCCAATAGAGAGAGTACACGTAGGCCAACACACTGATCTGCTCAACGAGGGATTACGTCGTGCAGACCCGTGTATATTGACCTACTGCACCCTGACATTGGTGTGCACTTAGCGTGGAATAACTGCAAGCACAACTTAAGAGGTTTCATCAAATACATTGTGAATTCATCTTAGCTTGACAGGTGGCTTCCTCAAATCCAGGTGATTGTGGATACAATACCGAACAGCTTCCTAGACGATGAAGGGACCTTCCCAATTCGGATTTAGCTTGCCAACTGTTGCTCCTCTTCCTGCGGCATCCACCTTCTTCATAACCAGATCTCCGGTGAGGAAGTGCTTTAGATGGACATTTTTGTCAAAGTGCTTCGCCATGCGCCGCTTGATCTCTTCTTGCCGGATGGAGGCCAAGTCACGAAGCTCTTCTACGAAATCCAGTGAGAGTCTTTGAGCATCTTCATTCTCCAAGCGCCATTCTTCGCCGCCATCTCCAGCTGCTATAACTCTTGGGCTCCGAACCTCTAACTCCACTGGGATGAGTGTCTCGGACCCATGGGACAACTTGAAGGGAGTTTCCCCCGTGGCCGAGTTTGGAGTTATTCTAAGGGCCCAGAGGACCGAGGGGAGCTGCTCCACCCAATTGCCTTTCAAGTTGGTGACTTTCTTCTTCAGAAGTTTGATGATAAACTTGTTGGCTACCTCCACCTGTCCATTGCTGTAAGGATGATGCACAGAGGTGAATCGAAGATCCATCCCTAGCTGCTTGCAGAAGTCCTCTAACTCCAAACTGGTGAATTACATCCCGTTGTCAGTGACGATGACGAGAGGAATCTCGAACCTTCATGCAATTTCTCCCCAAATGAAATTCTTCACAATCTGCGACGTGGTCTTGGCTAAAGCTTTTGCCTCAATCCACTTGGAGAAGTAGTCGATCATGATAAACACGAACTTCCTCTGCCCGCTAGCCTGAGGAAAGGGGCCGATCAAGTCCATTCCCCAGATGACGAAGGGCCGTGGAGCAGTGATCGAGCGAAGATGCTGAGCTGGCTGTAGTTGAAGAGGCGCGAAGAGCTAGCACTGGAGATACTTTTTTGAGAAGGCTTCTGCATCCTTCCGAATGGTGGGCCAGAAGTATCCATGCCTTAGAATACTTTGTTCAAGAGTGCGAGTCCCTGAGTGACTGCCACAATCTCTTGAGTGAATCTCCTCTAGGATGCGAGGTACTTCAATCTCTGACAGGGACCGAGCTAGAGGACCTGAGATGGTCTTGCGGTAGAGCTCTCCTTCTTGAAGCAGATAGTAGGCAACTTTGTAGAGAAACTTCCTCTAGTCTCCCTCGCTGGCAGGAATCTGACCCGTCATCAGGAAAGAAATAAATGGATCCCTCCAGGATGCCCTCTGTTCGATCTCCATCATCTCCCCTTCCTCGATGTATGGTAGGAAAAGTTCAGTCATAGTCCCCCCAGCTAGGGGACCGTACTTAGCAAGGTAGTTAGCTTCCGAATTCTCCTCTCTGGCACGTGCTTGACAAAGAAAGATTGAAATACCCAATCAGATCTTTCACTTTGATCAAGTACTGCTGCAAAATCGGATCGTTCACCTCGAACTCGCCTCTAATCTAGGACGTGACTACCATCGAGTCGGTGAAGGCCCTAATATCTCGAATTCCCAATTCCTTGGCGAGATGCAAGCCGGCCACCAAGGCTTCGTACTACGCCTGATTGTTGGTAATTGGGAAGAGGATGTCGACTGCCTGCTCGATCCTGGTTCCCTGAGGGCTTACGAGCATGACTCCGGCTCCCATGGAATATCTTCCTGGAGCCCCATCCACGAACATCTTCCAGGACACTATGCTAGAAGTGCCTTCCTCTCCTTCCACCTCGGCCGAGAAGTCGGCAAGGAAATTTGACACCGCATGCGCCTTGATTGCTACCCTGGGAGAGTAAGAAATGTCAAACTTGCTAAGCTCCACTGCCCACTTTGCCATCCTGCCAGAGTGCTCCACTCCATCCAGGATACTCCGTAGAGGATGATCAGAGACGACCCTGATGGAGTGAGCTTGGAAATACGGACGGAGCCTACGAGCCGAAACAACCAAAGCAAACACCAGCTTCTCCAAAATAGGGTACCTCGTCTCCGCCTGCCGCAACACTCTACTAACATAGTAGATAGGAAGTTGCCTCTTTCCTTCCTCCCGAACCAACACCTAACTAACTGCTTCCACCCCGACTCCCAGATAGAGGAAAAGATCTTCATTGCCCCGCGGGCCTTGGAGGAGAGGAGCTTGGGTTAGCTGTTGCTTGAGCTTTCCGAAATCCTCCTCACACTCCGTCGTCCACTCGAACTTTTGATTCCCCCGAAGGGTCTTGAAGAACAGAGAGCACTTCTCACCTGCCTTGGACAAAAAATGGCTGAGGCCTGCCAGCCTTCCAGTCAGCCTTTGAACTTCCTTGGGAACCCTTGGTGACGACATCTCCAAAATGGCCTTCATCTTGTCTGGATTAGGTTCCACCCCCCTGTGAGTTAGGAGGTGACCTAGAAACTTCTCTCTTCCTGCACCGAATACGCACTTGGCCCGGTTGAGTCGCATCTTGTACTTCCTCAGAGTAGCAAAGGTCTCCACCAGATCTGTTATGTGTTCCGCAACACTTTTACTCTTGACGAGGAGGTCATCCACATAAACCTCCAAGTTCGGCCCCTTTTGCCCCTTGAAGATTTGATCCATCATTCTCTGGTAGGTCGCGCCCGTATTCTTGAGCCCGAAGGGCATCATCTTATAGCTATAGTAGTCGTCGTTGTTTATGAAAGAGACGTCCCGACAGTTGGGGGGATGCATCCGGATCTAGTGATACCCTGAAAAACCATCAAGAAAACTCATCACAGGAAACCCGATGGCGGAATCAACCAGCGCGTCGATTTGAGACAAGGGGTAGCAATCTTTCGGGCAAGCTTTATTCAACATTGAAAAATCGATATATAGACGCCAGCCCCCTCCGGGCTTCTTCACCATTACAACATTGGAGACCCAGCCTGGATACTGGATCTCCGAGATAAAACCTGCCTCCAACAGCTTCTCTACCTCCTCCCTAATCGGCTCGGCCAGCATGGCAACGCTCTTCCTCTGCTTCTGTCGAACTGGAGCCACCACGGGATTCAGGTTGAGGCGATGACAAGCAACATCGGAGTCCACCCCTGACATCTCGGCGGCGCTCCATACGAAGACATCAACGTTGTCCTGCAGGCAGTAAGCCATCTCTATCTTCCCTCTAAGCGGCAGGGATCCTCCAACCTTCAGCAACCCTGGTTCCCCTCCTCGAGATATCACTTCTATCTCCTCTACCTCCTCAGCAGCACACAACCCTTTCTCCTTCTCCATCAACTCTTTCAACTTCTCCACGTCACCCATCCAGCTGATGGTGCTGACGACATTCAAGTAGCACTCCCTGGAAGCCTTTGGATCTCCCCTGATCCTGATCTGAACATCTCCGCGATAGTATTTCAGGCACTGATGGTACGATGACGGAATGGCCCTGAAGTAGTTGATAAGGGGTCGCCCGAAGATGGCGTTGTAACTGCTCGGTGCGTCTACGATGATGAAGAGGCATCAGATCGACGTCCCACCGAGCGTAACCAGCTGCTCCACTGCTCCCTCCACCTTTTTATTCTCTCCTGAGAAGCCAAAGATCGGTCCATCTGCAGCTTGGACCCGGGACGCTTCCACCTGAAGCCCGACGAAGGTTCTTTTGAAGATGACATTCACCGAGCTACCATTGTCCGCGAGGATTCGGTCGACGGTAGATGGCGGCTTGAATGACCAAAGCGTCATGGAATGGGTTCTCATTTCCCAACATGTCTTCCTCCGAGAAGGTGATCTCCTCCAATGGCGGCGGGGTCTGTGACGTCGAGGTGACGTTCTTTCGATAGATTTGGTGGAGACTCCCCTTGTGGGAAGCTCCAAGCCCGGCTCCTCCATTGATCATGCCTACATGCCCACCTCCTAGGCCATGTATCACTTCCTCGCGACCTCCCAGGTCGACTCGGTACTCATTCCTCCTCCTCGCTGGAGCTTGGAATGCCACCTTCCCCACAGGGGCCTCCTTGAAAGACTTGATTTCTAGACACCTGGGGGGGGTGAATAGGTTCTAATTTTTCCTTCAAAATTTTAGGCAAATATCAAATTTTAACTCAGCACAGAAACAATGCAAGCCACAGAATAATGAACACAACACATCATACACCAGATTTATAGTGGTTCCCCAAGATTTGAGTACATCCACTTCCCCCTTCGACTATCTAGCAGTGTACTAGATTCGGTCTAACTTCCTTCGTTCTTCTTAGATCCGCAGATCTTACAGCTCAGAACCAATAATGGTTCCTATAACTCAAACTTATACAAGTCCTACCTCAGATTCTTCCCAAGAACCCTACCTCAGGCCTCGGCCCTACCTCAGCCTATGTCACTAGGCTTACAACTCAGAGTGAAACCCCACTCCTACAACTCAGGCAAAAGCCCTACCTCAGCTTTTATAATTACAGACATACAACTCAGATCTTACAATAGATCCTACCAGAAATTGTTTGATTAAGAGATACAAAAATTTCACCAGATGAATCTCTTCACCGGTGTGCTTCTTGATCAGTTCTTGAATAGTCTGATCTTCAGATCCAACCTGACTTAGCCGTTTCAAAGCTTCTTGATAGAACAAAATAAGGTTGATCTTCACTTGATGTAGAAGTTGATCTTCAGATAGCTTTCTCCTTGAATTCAGAATGTGATTTGAATCTTCCTTGCAGACTGATCTGAATCTTCCTTCATAAGAGTTTCCCCTTTTCTTGTTGTAGAAAACTCTCTCTGAAGGATTCACTTCTTAGTGTTGTATGTTCTCTTTTTTTTCATCCACCCTTGTTGTATCGAACCAGTCCTTTATATAGAGTTTCCTCCTGATTACCGGCTGATCCGGTTTATAACAGTCTTCTGACAGTTCTGACAAAGGTGTCAGACCGGTTGGTTATGTCAGCTGATTCTTCAAAGACTTTCCAACTCAGCATGAACCACTCAGCAAACTGCTTCACATGTGTCGACACAAATGGACTAAGTGTCGACATAAATCTTGATGATGTCGACACAACACTCCATGTGTCGACATAGTCATTCTTCTGGTACTCGACACAGCATCTGTTTAAATGTGTCGATACAAGCCCTTTGTATTGATATAATTCTACTTCCATTATCGACAAGACTCCTGGGTGTCGACACAACTTCTGCTTTCAGTGTCGACATAGCTCCTGGGTGTCGACACAGCTTCTGCTTTCAGTGTCGACATAATTCCTGGGTGTCGACACAACTTCTGCTTTTAGTGTCGACATAGCTCCTGGGTGTCGACACAACTTCTGCTTTCAGTGTCGACATAGCTCCTGGGTGTCGACACAGCTTCTCCTTTCAGTGTCGACATAATTCCTGGCTCAGGTGTCGACTTAAGTTTGAGTGTAGACTCAGCTTCTTCTTTAGGTGTCGACATGATTCTTCACAAGTGTCGACACTTGTACTTAGAAAATTTTCTCCCAATGCTTAAACCTGCATAATGAAAATCAAACATACATCAAATACAAATTGATGTATATCATTGATTAAGATGAGGCTTCTCCAAATCTGGTACATATAAACAGTGTACCCAACAATCTTCCCCTATTTAGAGAAGTCATAACCTTTAGTCAAAGATATACATCACTCATAATAATAAAACACATAAAAAGAAATAGATGTACATGCATTTCACTGCAGGGTAACATATAAACATTGTAAACAACTGAAATGGATACAGAAACTGATTTCATTTACTTAGAGAGAAATGATAAGTTTACACAATTTTCTTTAGAACAAAATCCAAAAGATTACATTGTTCTATACATAAGCCTAACTATCTTATAATTGATTAGGCTCCTTAAACACAATGCCTTTTCCTGATTTGATCTGAGCCTGCACAGTAGGTTCAACATCATCAGCAGGTTGTTTTCCTTTCAGATCCTTCTTTTTCTGTTCTTCAGCTCTTATCCTTTGCCTTTAAAAATAATGAAAAGGCTTTGGGAAGTACTTGCTAGGATCCAGAGCATTAGCAGGTAACTTCCCAGCTTTTGCTTTTCTTCTGTATTGAAGAATGGCTTCCTGTCTAGCTTGATACTTGTTCCGCTCTTGCTCAGTATATCATTTACCCATTTCATGGTTCTTGTCCTTCACAGCTTTCCAGGTAGTCAATATAATGTTCCTGGAAGTAGGGCTCCATTGCTCAAAATCAGGCTTCAGCTCAGCCTGTTCTCTAAACCTTTTCTTGGACAGTTGTGCTTCCTTCTGAGCTTCCTTGGCAGCCACTGACATTTCCACTTTTTCAATAATAATATTTTTAGCCTCCTGTGGAGGACTGTACATTGACTGAACTTCTTGATGAACCATGTCAAAATCAGCTGGAGGGTAAATGACTTGAGCAACTTCAGGTTGATCTCCCTCAATATAGGCAGGTTGCACTCCAGACTCAATAACATTGTCATCATCACACAAGGGGGGATATCCAAGAGTTGATCTCCCTCTTTATGACTTCTCTTTCAATATGATCTCTCAGATCATCCTTCTGAAATCTGACTTGATTAACAAGATAATATGTGTCTTCCTTGTAATAATTCCTGAACTTCTGCAAGAAATCAAAAATATTCTTGTGAAATTTTGTAAAAGTGTCCTGAACAGCAGCAAGATCTTCTTTGATCTGCTTGGATATTTTAGCTTTGAGAGCAGTGGTTAGAGTATCAATCTTGGTAAGAATGGCAAAGTGTGACTCTTTGAGGTTATCATTCATCCTGATTTGATTCTCAGGAACATAACCTTGCTTAACTGCAATGCCATCCACTTTAATAATGAGTTCTTGTTGTTGCTTTGCCAAGTATACCACAACATTTTCTCCCTTGTGGAAGCAATCTGTCATTTCTTTCTTATTTTGATTTACTTCAAACCTGATTGATTTGATATCTTGAGCCAGATTGAATTGCAAATCTTTATGTGTATCATCCACATACCTTTCCAAAGACTGTCTTTTCTCATCCAATTTCACTTGTAATTGGACCAGTAGAGAACTGAAATCCATGTTTTGAGCAGTTGGTGGTGTGACTGTTTGTAAGGCCTTTTTATAGCCTGAGCTCAGTTTTCTTAAGTCAGCTAACTTCCTTTTCTTAGCCATTGAGGCTTCTTCATCATCAGAAGATTCTGAGGAACTTTGTATAGTTACTGGTTCTTTATCAGTTGGGGCTTGCTGGGACATCTCCCCCTCAGTACCTGGAAGTTCTTTTTCTATGATTTGTATCTCCCCCTCAGTCCCTGTTGTTTGATGTTTAGGGAATAGCTCTTCCACAGTTACCTCTTGCTGCAGCTGAACAGGAGGAACAAAATTTGTTTGGAAAACAGATGGTTCTCCCTGGTTATCCAGATCTTTGTCCATGTCATTCTCTATAAAGGAAATATTTATTTGAATATTTTGTGCAGTATCTTGTAGCTGCTCAGCTTGCTCTTCTTTCTCAGCATTTAGTAGTTCTTCATTGTTAATTTCTGACACTATGGCCAAAATAGTATCAGCAGCATGCTCTCTTTCTAGAGCAGCTTTAGTAATACCTCCCCCTTGGGCAGGCAGCTCAAGTTGTACTGCTGGTTCAGGAGTTTCTCCCCTGGAGTGGAGACTACCTGTTGTTCTAAAAACATACAGCTCTCCACTTGATCCTGTGCTACCTTTTGTGGCCTGTCTTCATATGAACTGAAGACTACTTCTTCTTCAGAATCACTGGAGGATTCTACTTGTGGAATAACATTTTTCTGCCGTTTATCTTTCTTAACAGCTTTCTGTGGAGTCGATACTTCCTTTGTCAAAACTCTATCCCATCTAGATAGAATTCTCATATTCATCCTCCTCATGTGGTTGATTTTGGTTCCTGGAAGTTGGTGCAAAACTTCTGGTATTATCGCAGATAGATATAGACTCAAAATTCTTCCCAGATTTGGTTTCTTTATTCCTTCTTGAAGCTTGTCAAAAACTATTGATGCCCAGTCTGTTTTTATGGTGAAAATAATCCTTGTCATCAAATTAAACATGTGGACTGAAATTCTGTCATGTCCACCAGTCTTGCAAATACTTACCTTCCCAACTACTTCAGACAAAAACTTTCCTTGGAAATTCATCCCTTTCCGGGCAATAGATGATCCAAACTTGACATCAGGATTTAACCCGCACCAACTTAGTGCTTCTTTAGTTCTGGATGGCACAATCTCTTCATCATCCTTAATCATGGGAAGTTGGAGTGATTTCCTGATAGTCTTTAGCGTTAGTCTAACTCGTGAATCCTGAATTATGGCTTTGATCTTCTTCCCTTCTGGGTCTACAGTAGCAGATGAACAGAATTCCATGACTTCCTTTTTCCAAATTTTTGTTGGTTCTGAGACCAAGAATTCTAATCCATTATCAGAAATTAGGGTAATGACACCCTGGATTTCTTGTGAAGCTGTTGTGAATCCTCCACGAACCAGCTCATATCCTTCATTCACATTATCATCTTGGTGAGGCGCCATTGTCGAGAGAGATGGAAGAGAAAAGAAGAGAAGGTCTTTGTCGACACAAGGTGCAGATCCTAGATTTCTGAAAGCGTAGTCGACCAAAATTTGGCTTGACCTATTTATAGTGTTAGCGTAAAGGGCATGTCAAAAGACGAGCCATAGTCGACCAAATTTTACGTGTGTCAACTGAAATGAACTAGGTCTCGACAAAACTTAGGTTTAGTCGACATGTCTAGATGTCGACATACATGTGTCAAAGTCGACACGGGCTGGTCATGTCTTGACATAGATGTGTTAACACCAACTTTTGTGTGTGTTGAGATGAAAAATCCTTTAGATATAAGGTCTCGACAAGGTTGTGTCGACACCTATTCTTCTGTCGACACAGATATTGTTTCTGTGTTGACACATCCTTATTCTTTGTCGACACAACATACTGAGTGTGTCGACACAATTGTGCTTGTGTCGACACAAACTTTGTACTTAAGACAAATTTCCTGTGAAATTCTGTACTTACATATTCTTCTTAGGCTAACCTATTCTAGGTTCAACATACCTAATTCAATTTTAAAATAATTGTATTTAATTTCTTCTAGAGGTTTTGTAAATATCTCAGCTATTTGATTATTTGTGTTCACAAACTCTAGACTAATATCTTCCTTCTCAACATGTTCTCTGATGAAATGAAACTTAATTTCTATATGCTTGGTTCTACTGTGAGATACATGATTCTTAGCAATAGAAATAACACTGGTAGAATCACAAAACATTGGAATCCTACTTACCTTGATGTCATAATCTTCTAGTTGGTGTTTTATCCACAACAACTGTGCACAACAACTACATGCAGCTACATACTCAGACTCAGCTGTTGATATAGCTACACTTGTTTGCTTTTTGCTGCACCATGACACCACCCTTCCTCCAAGAAATTGACAGGTTCATGTTGTACTCTTCCTGTCTTCTTTGCATCCTACAAAGTCTCCATCTAAGAAACCTGTTAGTAAGAAATCTCTATTCTTTGGGTACCAAAGGCCTAGATTTGGTGTGCCCTTAAAATATCTCAAAATTCTTTTAACTGTAGTATAATGAGATTCCTTTGGACAATCTTGGTACCTAGCACATACACATGTTGCATACATGATGTCAGGTCTACTAGTAGTCAAATAAAGTAGGGAGCCAATTATCCCTCTATACAAAGACTCATCAACAGGTTTCCCTGCCTCATCTTTGCCTATAGGCATACTTGTTCCCATAGGAGTTTTCATGGTGGAGGCTGAGTCCATACCATATTTCTTAATCAACTCCTTGGTGAACTTAGACTGAGATATGGACAATCCATCATCAGTCTGTCTAACTTGAAGTCCCAAAAAGAACTTCAGTTCACCCATACTGCTCATCTCAAACTTCTCTTGCATAAGTTTAGCAAACTTCCTACAAAGGTTGTTTTCAGTTGAACCAAATATAATGTCATCAATATATATCTGGACTAGGATTATCTTACCTTTAGATTCCCTAAAAAATAGAGTTTTGTCTATCTTTCCTCTAGAGAACTTATTCTCAATGAGAAAAGCAGACAAGGTTTCATACCAAGCCCTTGGGGCTTGTTTTAAACTATATAGAGCTTTCCTAAGCCTATATACATAATCAGGATAATGAGGGTCTACAAAACCTGAGGGTTGTTCAACATAGACTTCCTCTTTTAAGTCACCATTCAAGAATGCTGACTTTACATCCATTTGATATACCTTAAACCCTTGATAGGAAGCATATGCTAAGAACAATCTTATAGCTTCCAACCTTGTCACTGGGGCAAAATTTTGATCAAAGTCAATCCCTTCCTCTTGCATGTAACCTTTTGCTACCAATCTGGCCTTGTTCTTAATTATAATGACATTCTCAATAAGTTTGTTTCTGTAGATCCACTTGGTTCCTATGATATTGTGATCCTTTGGTTTAGAAACCAGTTCTCATACATTACACATTTTGAATTGAGTCAGCCCTTCTTGCATAGCATCGATCTAGTTTGTGTCTAGCATTGCTTCTTCAAACTTTCTGGGTTCTATTTGTGACAAGAAGCTAGAACATAGAACTGTGTTCATACTTCTGCTTCTTGTAAGAACACCTTGATTTGCATCACTAATAATTTGGTATGCAGGATGATCCTTCAAGTGTCTTCTTGTTGGAGGAAATCTGTCAACCTCATGGACTTCTTCATTTTCTTCAACATGATGCTCCTCATTGTCTTCTTCATTCAGTGAGTCTTGTTCTCCCCCTGGATAACAAGCATCTTTTTCTTCATTCAGCCTAGCTGGTACCTCTTCATTGATGGTCAGCTTGTCCAGCCTGTCTGTTAAACCTGTAGAACTAACTGAAGAACTAGACAATTCACTGTTAATCAACTTAGATTCATCAAATACAACATGGACAGATTCCTCTACAACTTGAGTAGTTAAGTTGTAGATTCTATATGTCCTACTATTATTGTTGTACCCAACAAATATCCCTTCTAGGGATTTGACAGCAAACTTTATTTGGTAGTGCTTTCTATTAACTAAAACATAACACTTACCACCAAAGATTCTAAAGTAGGAAATATTTGGTTTTTTGCCTTTCAAAATCTGATAAGGGGTCATCTTATGTTTCTTATTGATAAAGGCTCTATTGAGAACATGACATGCAGTATTTACTGCCTCTGCCCAGAAGTACTCAGGGAGAGTGGTGTTACTAAGTAGTGTTCTACTTGCCTCAATTAGAGTCTTATTCTTTCTTTCAGCAACTCCATTTTGCCGATGAGTTCTAGGTGAGGAGAATTTCTGATGAATCCTAAATTCATCACAGAACTTTGTCATACATTTACACTGAAATTCAGTTCCATGATCACTTCTGATTTTGACCACAGAACTGTTATATTCATTCTGAATTTGTCTAACAAAAGTCTGGAAAACAGTTGGGGTTTCAGATTTCTGCCTCAAGAAGAAAACCCATGTGTATCTAGAATAGTCATCCACAATAACTAATGTATATATTTTCCTACCAAGACTGTGAACTGACATAGGACCAAACAAATCCATATGTTAGAGATATAAACATCTCATTGAATCTTTGATATCAAGTGCATGGAAAGAGGACTTAGTCTGTTTGCCCTTTTGTCAAGCAGAACACACACCCTCTTTAATGCACTTGACTTGAGGATCATTCCTCACTAACCCCATGCTAAACAGTTGTCCAATTGACTTATAGTTTAGATGGGCAAGCCTCTTGTGCCATTTGACACATAGTGAAGTTTTTTCTCCTACAACTAGACAAATGGGTGAGTTGTCAAACTCACAATCTAGGTTAAGACAATATACATTTCCTTTCCTAGTGCCAGTCAAAATAATCTCTTGATTACTTGACCTTCTTATTTGGCACTCCCCTTTGAGAAAGGAGATGTCATAACCTAGATCACTAAGTTGACTTATGCTGATCAGGTTATGTTTTAGACCCTTCACACAAGCCACTTTAGTGATAGTAATTGAATCACTAAAAATGTTACCAAATCCTTTGATAATTCCTTTTTCTGATCCACCAAAGATTACTTTAGGTTCATTCTCTATGGGTACATAGTCCTTCAACATTCTCCTTATTCCAGTCATGTGTTTGGAGCATCCACTATCCAAGTACCATATAGGGGTATGATCACTTGGATTCACCTGCATCAAATACAGAATCACTTACCCTTAGGACCCAAATTGTTATTGGGTCCTAGGTCATTGTTAGGTTGAAATCCTGCAGCTGTTCTGACAGGTAAACTACTCTTGGTTTTAACACTTGTGTCGAACCAACAATCCCTGGCAAAATGGCCCACTTTGCCACAGCACCAACACTCAAACCTATTATACCTTCTCTTAGTTACAGACTTTACTACTTTGTTGCCAGCAGTTTTGTTGAGTGTAGGTGCTGGAGCAGTAAACCCCAAGACTTCCTCTTGAACCTGATGGGCTTGCCTATAGTGTGATCTATGGGCATTTGCACCCTTTCCCATGAGATCTTCATCCTCACAATGACCATGAGTACTATCATGATCATACCTGTTTATTGGTTGTATCACTTTCCTAAAGAAAATAGGGGGCTTAGAAGCTAGTGGTTGAGCTGAGGCCTTACCTTTTCTATGAAAATTGGTGGTCCTAGTTCTACCCTTGAAACCTAAACCAGTCTTCCCTTTATGAGAAATGAAATTATCTATTAAGGGCAAGATTGATTTTGGTTTAGAAAATTTAGCCACTAACTCTCTTTCTTGCTGAAGTTTTGCCTCTAGTTTCTTGATGTGATTCTCCTTGAAAGAGATTGTGCCCATCTGAATAACAGTAATGTTTTTCAGTTTGGCAATCTCCTTCAGTTTTGAATCTATCAACATGACTGAATCTGATGCAGCCTACTTTAGAGACTCAATCTCCTTGGCCTGCTCCTTGACAAGAAACTTGCTCCTCTTCAGAGCTTGCAGCAACCCACCATACTCATTAATGAGTTGATGCACATCCCCCTCTGATTCAGAGCCATCCACATCTCTTGATGCAGAAGTTTCTGAATCTGATGCATTGCTGTAATCTGAAGCTGAGGGAGAACTGTATACCTTACTAGGACCAGGCTGATCCTGACACTGATCATTTTCTAATAGAGCCATCAGCCCTCTATAACAATAATCTTCTACTCCATTTATGGAGTCCAGCATTTGTAGAAATTCTAGTTCCTTAGAATCCTCTTCTGTTGAGATTAGCCCAACATATGCTTCTGCATTATCTTCATCTCCTGATCCTGAAGATGAAGAGTCTGTCCAACTCTTCTGCTTATGGGCAACAAGAGATTTCTCCTTCTTGCCTTTCACTTGATGCTTCTTCTTATCTTTAGTTTCAGTCCTCTTGTCTGGACAGTCAGCTATGATATGTCCAGGCTTATTGTAACAATAACACACAATCTTAGTATTAATTTGTTTAATAGGTTTTGATGCATACATGTCCTCCTTGGGAGTCTTCTTTTTCTTGTTATACTCATCCTTAGAAAAAGATATTGATGGCTTGGTTCTCCATTTTTTCTTTTTCATGAACCTTTGGAATTGCCTTGTAAAGGCAGCAAAGTCCTCATCAGAGGTGTGGCTATCTGATGTGCTGTTGTCAAGATTTTCTTCTTCAGCCTTAGCACTCCTTCTGGGTGGAGAAGAAGACCTTTTCCAACACTTTTTTGTGTCTACAGCCTTGAAGGCTACAGACCTTTCTTTGTATTCAGGCCTACTGTTTTTCTCCTCCCCTTTTCTGGCAGTGAGCTGCATTTCATATGATAGCAGCTTTCCAAATAAAGTGGGTGGAGGTGTATCAGCAAGCTTGGCCACTTCTCTGATGGCACATATCTTTGTGTCCCAGTCCTTTGTTAGTGACCTGAGAAACTTGTCATTCAGTTCATATGTGCTGAAAACTCTTCCATAGTTCATCAACTCATTGACAATCCTGAAGAACTTCTTGTAACATTCAGTTATACTGTCAGTCTTGGCTTGTCTAAAGCTCTCATACTCTTGATTCAGCATAGATTTCATGTCCTCTCTGACTTCTTCTGTTCCCTCTATGTAGACAATCAGGGTGTCCCACATTTCCTTGGAGGTTTTACAGTGCACCAGATTCTGAAATGTGGCATCATCTATAACACTTACTATAATGTTTTGTGCTCTTTTGTCTAATGTTGTCAGGATGATCTCATCCTTAGTCATTTCAGAATATCTCTTAGGGGTTTTAACATTTGCATCTAAAACTGATACCTTCATTGGAATGAAGGGACCCTCTTGTACTGTAATGTAGATTCTTGGATCAAATGCTTCCATAAACAACCTGACTCTTTCCTTCCATATGCCAAAACATTCTTTCCTACAGATAGGCAGTTTCATAGATCCAAATTCCTTCTAATTCTCTATTGAACCCATTCTTGGAATCTGTTATTTGCCTTGGAGATCTACTCAGACTGTTAGGTCAATCTTTGAGTAACCTCCCTCTGATGCCACTTGAAAGACTTGATTTATAGACACCTAGAGGGGAGGGGGGTGAATAGGTTCTAATTTTTCCTTCAAAATTTTAGGCAAATATCAAATTTTAACTCAGCACAGAAACAATGCAAGCCACAGAATAATGAACACAGCACAGCATACACCAGATTTATAGTGGTTCCCCAACGCCTAGGTACATCCACTTTATCCCTTCGTCTATCTAGCAGTGTACTAGATTCGGCCTAACTTCCTTCTTTCTTCTCAGATCCACAAATCTTACAGCTTAGAATCAAGAATGGTTCCTACAACTCAGACTTATACAAGTTCTACCTTAGATTCTTCCCAAGAACCCTACCTCAGGCCTCAGCCCTACCTCAGCCTATATCACTAGGCTTACAACTCAGAGTGAAACCCCACTCCTACAACTCAGGCAGAAGCATATCTGAGAAGTAGTACACGGACCCTACTGGCAACTGATGGAACCAATCCCTGGCGTTCCCCTTGAAGGTGATGGAGAAGAACCTGCACTTGAAGGCATCAGACATGTTGCGGATGGAGATGACATCTTCAAAACACTGGAGATGTCTGACAGGGTCGTCTCTGACGGAGTAGTATGTGAGAACGGGTTCCCTGAACCCTTCTGGAACTAGAGCGGCGAGGATCTCGTCACAAAAGGGGCTCCTCCCTCCCTGGCGGTGATGAGTTTCATCCTTGCTGGAGACATCGTACTCGCCATAGTGCCGAGTATCTCTGCATCTCGCCGGCGATATTGGATCCCGAAAACGGACCCCCTGACTACTCGTCGGGTAATGTCGCGACTGCATCGGTCGCTCTTCCCTTGCCCAAGCGGGCTCCTTTCCAGGTCGCCTCGGCAGCACTTCCTCTTCCAGCGGTGTCAGGCAACGGGGAGAAGTTGCCGTGACTTCAGGGCACTAAGCGAACCCGACGAGAATGGTTTGCTCAATCTTCTTTGAGAACTCTTCAAACGCAGCCACTGTTACAAACTCGCCACCTCGCGCGGCGTCTCCTCCTACTGCCGAGTTGCTGACCAACTCTCCTTGCTCGCCACCAATGGCCATCTCACTTAACTTCCAAACTTTCCTCCTTGGCTTCGATCCACGCTCACCGCACCAAGTGTTGAAGCCAGGAAAAATCCCAACCTCAGAATTCGGACCAAAGCCGCCTAAGGTTATCGGCTCAGAAGCTAGATTAGATGACTAGGGTAACTAGAAAGAAGAATCAGGTCAAACAGGACCCCAGAGGTTGCGGCAGGAAGGTCCCACCACATACCCGGATTCTCGAAAGGAGCAGCCCCTTCTCAACCAAAGATGGCCGAACTGGGTACGAGGGAAGCTAGCTGGCGAAGTCGCAAGGTCGCGACTTACTCTCCAAGGAAAAGGAATCTAAAGATGCACCTAGTATCTCGAAAATGAAGCGTGCGAGTATCCTGCCGAGGATTTCCAGTGCCTCACCTCGTACCCCTGGGGTCCTATTTATAGGAAAATCCAAGGGGGGGGGGGGGGGGGGGGGTCATATTTATACCCCACCCCCACCCCCCGGGCGAATAGGAGACTTCCAGAGGAACTCACACGGGCTGGGCGAGTATCTCGCCTAGTCGTCTACCTGCCGAGTATGCGAGGGAAGCTCGTCTATACTCGCTCAAGCCTTCCGCAATCTTGTATTCTGTCTTTGACATGTTGACCTTGACTTCTGCTGACCTGGCTGTGGTAGGACCCACTCTCGATGAATACGGGTTGTACAGGTCTGGCGCACCTCCGGACAGAGGGGGAGGCGGAACCCCACCTCTAAGTGCTCTTGGGGGATGGCGAGATCCCCTTCCAACAAGAAGTTGATTTTATCGTCACTCTCGGGACGCCACGCGACGAACCCCAGCGGGATGTAATTGCCCACCGCGGAAACATGCTCCTCCTCGGTCAACTTGTAGGGGGAAAAGTCATGGTCAACGAAGCCTTGCATGTATTTAGTTCTACTGTCGGTCTATCTCGACATCTTGTGAAAACGAGAGGGAAGTTGGGTTTGCGCAACGCAAGATCTTAAGGTGGCGAGTGCATGAGGAAGCAGAACAAAGGTTCGGGGCTAAAATGATAGTAAATGCAGTAGGTAAGAAGGCCTAGTTATAGGAAAATTCGACAATCATGAGGATTTCCCGATGGCGGGGGCGCAGATAACAATTTTTAATAATCTGACACCTCATATTCCGCCCAACCCCGTCGATGCCTCCCTTACCTGCGAATGGCGAAAGCCTCTGGGAAGGGTCTTAGGTAAATGCAAAGCGCAACAACAAATATTGAAAACAAGCATAACACGAGAGCTGGGCATTTGGAGGAAGCATTAAGAACGTCACGCAAGATGAAAATAGTCAGATGCAAAGGGTCACTCGTCTGGCGTGAGCATAAATAAAATACTTACTGTTTAATACATTAAAAAGCAGAAAGAGTACATTTTGAAGAAAAGCAGGCGAGAATTTGGGGTAAGAAAAGACGGGAGCTAGTTGACTCAGTACTAAACCTACTGCCAACGGCCCCGACCTCGTCTCCTAGTCCTTGGAGGCACTCGCGGGTAGTGGTAAGCGCTCACGGCTATCAACTCCTAGTTGACCAAGTGCATCTGGTCCCAGGCTCGCACAATATGCCTCTCGGGAGACTTCTCCTCGCATCTGCCTCCTTGCCGCTCTATCTCCCCTACAAGGTGCGAGTAGTCCCGTTCTAGGATGCTGAGTCGGCGTTCAGTGGCAGCCTAGTGTACTTTTGCCTGGTGAGAGTCGTCCCGCTGCATCCATATCAGTTTTGTCAGGACCTCAACCATCCTCTCCTTGAGTGTCTCGACACCCCCAGGATTTCCGACGAAGTTCGCGAGCTCGCTGGGAGAGGGTGGGGGAGAGAACTCCTCGTAGCCATCAGGAGCCGCCGCTGAGTTGTCCCAGTATCCTTGTAAGAGGTTTAAACCACCATTAGGATCAGATTCAAGTGAGAAGTGGGAGATTCAGCAGTTTATTGGCGTAGGAATGACACTCCCGCCCGGTGGCTGGAGGGAGGGACTAGGTCTCCCCTCAAAGGATCCCGTAAAGAGCAGGTGCCCGGACTTCCCCCGTCCCAGACAGGTTGGCATTTGCAATGGCAGGTGGGTCTCGGCAGGATTGGGGGAATCAGGAGATTTCCAGATCGAGTGTCGAGAGCCTAGCGTTGGCTCTTTGGGGATCTCAAAAGTCAGGGTCCTGGAAGCTGGGCTGGACAGACCCATAGTCCCAAAGGGAGGAGTTGCGAGAAATAGTATAAGTGAGAAGATATACAGGACAACGAATGCGAGAAGATAGTTGTCATACATACCTGGAACGACTACAATTTCCCCCCAGGTAACTTGGGGGGGGGCAGTCCCGGAGCCGGCTGTTTGCTCGCTTCGGGGAGCCAGAGGGTTTCCGCATTCGCCGGGGGAATGCCAACGCCGCTCTCTAGCAGAGTTTCCTGCGAATAGGCCTGGAGCTCAGTTCAACAAACTTTCTTGAGGATCTAAACTAGCTGAGGGGTAAGTACCTCCGTCAGGATAGCAGGGTTCTCGCGGTTAGGGGTCGGGGTCGGCGAAGCAAACTCTTTTACGGCAGGGTCTCGCCGAACCGTCTTGGCCCTTCTAGGCCGGTAGGCCAAATCCGCGGGCCTTTTGGCCGAGAGCCAGGGAACATATTTTGAGGCTTTGGAGCTAGCCTTTACCTGCGCGACCGCAAGACGGTCCAAGAGATTTTGCGAGAGCGGTTTCGCAGTCATTTTTGCATACATGGTTGAGACGACGAGAACTCAAAAGAAGAGAAGTGAATGAGCGAAGGTATCACTTTAAGGCCAGGCCCTGGGATATTTATAGGGTCGTGGAGGGACTCACAAAAGATTCCCTTCCAAGTCATCAAACACTCACCTAATACTGGGGGTTGGACTTTTTTTCCCGAGCGTGGTACTAGCTCACAAAGAGCGGGAATTATATACAACCCCGTATTCACCGAGTGGGTCCCTCCGGCATGACTCAAGGCTTTATAAGACTTTCAGGCCCAAGTGCCCAAGTAGGCGAGTGAGGCATACACAGCCGCACTCGCCCAGAGGGAGCAAAGGGCTCCCGCCCATAGCAGGCGGAAGGTCTCTCGCTAATGTACGCAGATAATAGGCGGGAAGGCTCCCGCATCCGCCTTTTAGGAGAGCTGTGGAGGTGAGTGTCTTGTTCATCCATCACTCAGCCCCTTTAGGTGAATGGTGCCTTCATGGACCATTTGCCCAGTATGGCTAGAGACAAAATTACCTAGATACCCTTAGAGGTTTGCATTTAGCTCCTCCAAATAGCGGAGTTACGCTGTTGGCTGACACATTTGGGCTGAATATAACCATTTAGGTCAACGGAGCTGCGCTATCGGCAGACCAAACTCAGAAATCTATAAATAGACCCACAGGGATACCTCGGGAGGCAAGTTTTTTTCATTCTCAGGTCTTATAGTGCTCTCTGAGGTAGCCTTAGCTCAGCACTGACTAAGGAGGAAAAGCGCTCTGGGATCTTTCTGGTTAGAGGAGAGACATCTGTGTTGTAGCCCAGGGTCAGTTTTTCTAGTTCCGAGCAGCTGGTCAGGGGTCAAGTTCGGGACAAGTAGGAGTTAGCTACTCCCTCGGGTCTGAACTCTCATTGGGATCAATTTTTGGTTCCAACACGAGGGATCCTATTTATACGTGTGGGGAAGAGTGTTGTAACCACCCATACTGATAGGATAACCGCCCGTCAACCATGACAGCTAACACTCTATATCCACACAGTGCGGACACCAATACATGTTGCTATGTCATAAATGTCAATAGCCGGATAACGAGACCAATCCGCCGTGCCTTACATCAACCCACATGGCGAACACAACAAGATATACTACCGAACATCAACACCAGTTCGCACGACCCCGCAGACACTACTCCCAATCCGTGCAAACTTGCAGCCCGCGACTTAGGCAAAACTGTGCCCAGTTGAGCTATATAACTCGCGAATACCAGAAGCAGTCCGCAACAGGCGAACTCAGCGAACTAGGTAACCAGCTGGACTTAGTCCCACCAGACCAACTCCATAACAAGCTCCATGGTCTCCATAGTAACCACGCCACCTTATACTGAGATTGCACCCTACAGAATAACTCCAGTCCGCCACAATGCGGACTGCTCCATTAGTTCATGTGATCTCCAGGCAACCATTATGCACACCTGTGTTTACTCCACGATCCAACATCTAGACCGCAAGCACAGAACCATGTCAGATACCATTGAGTTCCAAATGAGTCTGCCACACCAATCCTGCTAGACTCGGAGAACTCCAACTGAGTCTGCCACTATCGCGGATAGGCATCCCTATCCGCTCGATTACTCCACCAGAGTGTTTACTGGTTCAGACTATCAGAGAAAAATCACAGCCTAAATCGGCTATCCGACTAGGCTATCCTCCAAAGCTATTCACCTAGTCCACTCGGTCTCTGCGGTCTGTGCGGACTGCCCATTCAGTCCGCTCGACTTCCACCACTTCCCACTTCAATAATTTCAACACTGTTGAAGTATTAGACCGGGCGGCTTAGCGGTCTGATCCAGCGGTTTGTTGACCGAGCGGCTTAGCGGTCTGATCCAGCGGTTTGTAAACCGGGCGGTCTATCGGTCTACCTCTGCGGCCTGTTCTATCCTGCTGGAGTTGCCGAGCGGTTAACCTATCTGTCTAACCGCGCGGCCTGTGCGGTCTCCATTATTCTAGCCGCTCAGTACTGTAAATATTTAGTCCCACATTGTTTGTATACTCTCTTCTTATCTCCTCCATTCTATATAAGGGAGGTCATACCTTTGTAAATGATATCTTTTTTGGATAATAAAATTCAATTATTCAAAAGTTTATTCGCTTGTTCTCTACTTTTTGCTTCTTTCCGCTACTTTCTAACATGGTATCAGAGCACACGGTCATTTCCTCCTGATTCTGTGCGCTCTCTGTTGTTCGCGGCTTGTTTTCCGCGTTCTGCGACTTGATTCGCAGCTTGCCTTCTCTTCTGTCTGCGCGGCTTGTTTCTATCCGCACGGCTTGTTTCTGTTCGCTGCCCTGTTCGCGCGGCTTGCTTCTTCTTGGTTCTCTTCTCCTACTGCTCTTTGTCGCAGCGACCTGTTTCTTGTCGCCGCACTCCTTGTTCTTTCTTGCCGCTCCGACTTCCTAGTCGTTGCGGTCTGTCCGCGTGTGTTGTCTCTTTACTCGCGATTTGCTGCTGTGATCTGCCTGACCGTGCGGGTTGTTCCTTTCTCACCCGCATCTTGGTCGCGGTCACCTGCTCTTCTCCTCTCGTCTGTTCGCTCGGCCTTTTCAGTCCGCGCGACCTCTCCCTGCTGTGCCTTTGACCGCTTTCTAGCAGCTGCTGTGATCTGCCTGACCGTGCGGGTTGTACCTTTCTTACCCGCATCTTGGTCGCGGTCACCTGCTCTTCTCCTCTCTTCTGTTCGCTCGGCCTTTTCAGTCCGCGCGACCTCTTCTCCGCTGTGCCTTTGACCTCTTTCTAGCCGCTGCTGTTCGCGCGGCTTCTTCTGTTTCCTAACCGCTCCTGTTCGCGCGGCTTCTTCTGCTTGCCGGGTTCCATGACTACCTCCGGTCTCACCACTACTCCTGCAGCTCCTTCTCCTCCTCCTCCTTCGGGCAACCTTGGCACCCTTTCCAAGCTTGTTGGCTCCAACTATCCCGATTGGAGCGTTTCTTTCACCTTTCTCCTTCGTTCTCAACGCAAGCGTCATCACCTCACCGATGACCCTCCTCCTCGCACCTCTCCTGAGTTTGATGACTGGGATGCGAGTGATGCTCTTGTTCGCACTTGGATGGCCAACAGCCTCTCTGATGAGTGCCTTCCCGTCATTCGCCATGATGAGACGGTCAAGGCCGCCTGGCTTCACCTCGCTGCTCTCTATTCTAAGGGGGGCCAGACGTCCCGCATTTATACTCTCTATGCGGACCTCTTCGCCCGCCCTTCCATGTCACTGGCTGCAGCTTATCAGCAGGTTCAGGCTCTTGGTGCTGAAATCCTCCAGAATCGCCCCTTCTCCGCAGACTTGGCCGACCAGCACAAACACTTCCAGGAACTCCTGGTTGTTTGTTATCTTCTTCGTCTTCCTGACTCTTATGATATGATATGCCAGCAGATCTTGGGTGAGGCGGAATCTCCTACTTTGGATGCCACTGTGGCTCGCATTGCCGTTGTTACTTCACTCCTCCAGCGGCCTCTGTTGGCCTCCCCCCCTTCCCCGGACTCCTTTGCTCACCAAGCTCAGAGGGGGGCCCTAGTGGTCGTGGCTCCTCTGGCGGACGGGGTTCCTCCCGGTTCCTCTGCTCTCACTGTGGTCGTACTGGCCATACTGTTGACCGCTGCTGGCAGAAACATCCTCGTCTTCGCCCTTCCGGTGATGCTCCTTCTTCGGCCTCCGCCTCTTCTAGGCCATCTGCCTCTGTGGCCACGACGTCAGGTAGTGCCCACGTCGTTACCCAAGGTAAATGACTGATTGACTCCGGTGCCACCAATCATATGACGGGCAACCCTCATTGCTTCTCCCGTCTTGAGACCCATGACCGCTTACCCCCAGTTCGTGTGGCGGATGGTTCCCCGTCCCCGGTTCATGGGACGGGCATGGTTCAACTCACTCCATCGCTTTGCTTGGAGGATACCCTCTATGTCCCGAAGTTCCCATGCAATTTGTTATCCGTTACTACTTTATGCCGGCAACTTCAGTGCTCTGTCTTATTCACTCCCACTACTTGTTCTTTTCAGGACCCGAGGACCCAGCGGACGATTGCTACTGGGACTGAGAGCGGCGGCCTCTACTTCCTCGACGATGTTTCCGCTCTCTCTGCCTACTCCTCCTCCACCAATCTCCTTCAGTGGCATCTTCGTTTTGGACATCCTCCTCCTCGGCTTATTCATCAGCTTCTGCCCCACTTACCTCCTACCAGTTCTCCGCTCAACTGTGATGCGTGTCAGCTTGGCAAACATCATCGCTCCTCCTTCCCACCGAAGCAAGGTCGTGGCTCCTCTCGCATTTTTGATCTTATTCATTCTGATGTATGGGTTCCTGCTCCTACCCTCACAGTTGGTCGGGGCAGTTCCTATTTTGTCACTTTTATCGATGATTTTACTCGATGTACCTGGGTGTATCTATTAAAAGATCGCTCTGAACTATTTTCTGTTTGGCAATCATTTTACTTTATGATTAAGACTCAATTTGATATTTCTATTAAAGTCTTACGTTCTGATAATGCCAAGGAGTATCTCACTCATGAGTTCTCCGCGTTCTTTCACAAACATGGCCTCCTTCATCAAATGACTTGTGTTTACACCTCCCAGCAGAATGGGGTGGCGGAGCGTAAAAACCGTCACCTGCTTGATGTTGCGCGTACTCTCATGACGCAGATGCACGTCCCTCGCTCCTACTGGGGCTACGCTGTGCTCCTCGCATGCTATCTCATCAATCGCCTTCCCTCCACGGTTCTCCACGGCCAGACTCCCTTTTCCCTTCTCTACCCCCACCAGGAACCTTTTCCTCTTCCTCTCCGTGTCTTTGGCTGTACGGCCTTTGTTCACGCTCCCTCCGCTACCCGCGACAAGCTTTCCCCCCGTTCCACCAAGTGTGTCTTTTGGGGTACTCTACCACTCAAAAAGGCTATTGCTGCTTTGACCCCCTTCTCCGCAAGCAGTTTGTCTCCGCCGATGTGACCTTTTGAAAATGCTTCCTATTTCTCTCCTCCCTCTTCTCTTCCTTCTCTTCCTTCTGATATCTCTGTTCCTTCCACACCTCTCCACGTTTTCCCACCTTCGTCTCCTCCTCCACCCACTCCTTCCCAGTCCGTCTCTCCACCCACCCCTCCACCCTCCTCTCCGCTGTCGTCTCTCTCTAGTCCCGGGCCAACCTTCTCCGCCACGGACGCTCCGGTCGCTGACGCTCCCGTCGCCGACGCTCCCGTTGACCTGGATGCTCCCATTGCCCTTCGCAAAGGGGTGCGGGCGTGTACTCAACACCCGCTCACGGCTGTTGTTTCCTATGATCAGCTTTCTCCTTCTCGCAGGTGTTTTGCCTTGGCTATCTCTGCTACTTCTACTCCCCGTACCTACCAGGAGGCTCTCGCTCTCCCTCATTGAAAGTCTGCCATGGATGAGGAGATGACTACTCTTACTGAACGGGGTACCTGGACCCTGGTTCCTCCTCCCGTGGGCACTGATGTGGTTGGCTGTCGCTGGGTCTTCGTTGTGAAGTTTCGCCCCGACGGCACTGTGGATCGCTACAAAGCCCGGCTGGTGGCCAAAGGCTTTACTCAGACTTATGGCGTTGATTATTTTGATACCTTCTCTCCGGTTGCTCGCCTCAGCACCATCCGGGTTCTCTTTTCTGTGGCTGTTAACCGGGCTTGGGCTATTTCCCAGCTTGATGTGAAGAATGCCTTTCTCTATGGCGATCTTCAGGAGGACGTCTATATGGAGCAACCTCCTGGGTATGTTGCTCAGGGGGAGACACGTGTCTGTCATTTGAAGAAGGTCATTTATGGCCTAAAGCAGAGCCCTCGGGCATGGTTCGACAAATTCAGTGGTATTGTGGCTACCATCGGCTTTCAAAGGAGTTCGGCCGATCACTCCTTATTCATTCGCAAAACGCCTCGGGACTGGTGGTTTTGGCCGTATATGTGGATGATATTCTCCTTACTGGCGATGACCGAGATGGGGTGGACTTGACAAAGAAGCACCTCCGTCAGCACTTGGTCACGAAGGATATGGGCTCCCCAAAATACTTTTTGGGGATAGAAATCTCTCGGAAACTTGACTCCTTGGTTCTCTCTCAACGGAAGTATGCACTTGATCTTCTACGAGAAACAAGATTGACAGGTGCCAAACCAGCTTGTTTTCCCATGGCTGTTGGAGAAGACAAAACGTGGACGGATGATTCGCCTCTTCTATCTGATGTCACACGGTACAGACGTTTGGTAGGCAAACTCATCTATCTCACGGTGACTAGACCCGACATCGCCTACGCTGTAGGCAAGGTCAGTCAGTTTATGCAAGCTCCCAGGGAGTGCCATCTTCAGTCCGCCCTGAAGATTTTAGAGTATATCAAAGCAGCACCGGGCAGAGGGTTACTCTTTCAGAGGAATGGTCATCTGAGGGTTGATGCCTACTCAGATTCAAGTTATGCGGATGACAAAGGCGATCGTAAATCCACATCAGGTTTTTGCACCTTTGTTGGAGGTAATCTCGTGAGTTGGAAGAGCAAGAAACAGTCCGTTGTTTCCAGATCCAGTGCTGAAGCAGAATACCAGAGTATGACATCAACCACGTGTGAGTTAAAGTGGTTGCGGGCTCTCATGCTTGACCTGGGCGAGGTATATGACTGTCCTCTCCATATGTTCTGTGACAACAAGGCCGCTATACACATATCCAGAAATCCGGTCTTCCATGAGAGAACAAAGCATATAGAGGTTGACTGTCACTTCATTCGGGAAGAGATTTTGAAGAAACAGATTTGTACTCCTTTTGTCACCTCTGACAAAGAGTTGGCAGATATCTTCACCAAGCCGGTTTCTACTTCCTTCTTCCGCATTTGTGACAAGCTGGGCATGATTGATATCTATGCTCCAGCTTGAGGGGAGTGTTGAAGTATTAGACCGGGCGGCTTAGCGGTCTGATCCAGCGGTTTGTTGACCGAGCGGCTTAGCGGTCTGATCCAGCGGTTTGTAAACCGGGCGGTCTATCGGTCTACCTCTGCGGCCTGTTCTATCCTGCTGGAGTTGCCGAGCGGTTAACCCATCTGTCTAACCGCGTGGCATGTGCGGTCTCCATTATTCTAGCCGCTCAGTACTGTAAATGTTTAGTCCCACATTGTTTGTATACTCTCTTCTTATCTCCTTCATTCTATATAAGGGAGGTCATACCTTTGTAAATGATATCTTTTTTGGATAATAAAATTCAATTATTCAAAAGTTTATTCGCTTGTTCTCTACTTTTTGCTTCTTTCCGCTACTTTCTAACAAACACTCCCTTAAAGTGAGAAGTGGAAACCAGTCTGTGCAACTCCCGCAATCGAGTAAACTTCCCCTTCGGCAATGACTTTGTAAAGATATCCCCCTCATTTGCTTGACTCTGCAAGTAGTCAACCATCAAAGATCCCTCCAATAACTTCTCTCGTATGAAGTGATGCTTGATCTCGATATGCTTCGTCCGTGCATGACAAATTGGATTATTCACTAGTTTGAGAGTACTCTCATTGTCGTCACAAATCAGAGTAGGACGCCGCACCTTCTCATGGATTTCATCTACTAACCATCTTAGTCAGATGTCTTCCTGAGCAGTCAAGACTGAAGCCTTGTATTTCGCTTCTATAGTGGAGACGAACATCGAATTTTGCTTCTTATTGCATCATGAAACAACCGTCAATCCAATGAAGAAGACATAACCAGATGTCGACTTCCGATCATCCGTATTTTCCGCATAATCAACATCCATGTAGTCATGCCTACAAAAGCTCGTGTCCCTCTTATACAAGAGACTCAACTTCAGGGTAGACTTGTCGCACTTCAAAATATCTTTAGCCGCCGCCAGATGAGGTTTTCGTGGCTCCTCCATATACCGACTGACTCGGCCCACTGCATAAGCAATATCCGGTCTAGTAATAGTCAGATATATAAGACTCCCTACGAGAGTTCGGAACACCAAAGGGTCTGGAAGAACCCTTCCCTTATCCCGTCAAAGTTTTAAGCCAACCTCCAGAGAAGCAGAACTACTCTTCTCTTCCCCCATGCCGAATCGCTTAACGATCCTCTCTGCATAGCCCTTTTGGGAAACGAGTACTCCGTTCTTCTGCACCTCCACCTAGAGCCCAAGGAAATGTTGAAGCTCACACAGATTCTTCATATCGAACCGGATAGCTAGCTCAGCCCGGAGCCTAGCTAGCTCCTCCTCCGAGTTCTCCGCGATGATCATATCGTCAACGTACAACAGAATGAGGACCTGAAGCTCCACCTGCTTCTTAGCCAACAGATCGGAATCTGAGTCTGAAGCAAAGTAATCATAGAACTTGATATATTATGCTATCTTGTCAAGCATTGTGGCGTCACTCCCCAAAACCACGCGGTTAGAGGATGAGAGACACCCTGCTTATACATCCAGGACCAAGGAGCACGCTGAGCGGCGTGGGACTAAACCACCCATTTTAACGAGTCGCGACACACATTCAGACACCACCGTTCATTCCACGTGGCACACTCAACACCCTCCCTCGCCACACGCCCCCTCTGCTCTGATACCATGTAAAGCATTGTGGCGTCTCTCCTCCCATAACTGCGTGATTTCGGGGAGTGACGCCACAATACTCTACATGGTATCAGGGCAGGGGAGCACGTGACAAGGAAGGGTGTTGAGTGCACCACATGAAATGTACGGTGGTGTCCTACGTTG
>CM077158.1:40441816-40552378 GCA_039583875.1 Platanthera guangdongensis | reverse complement strand
TGAAAGATATGGTACCTAAACACCTAGAGGGGGGGGGGGTGAATAGGTGACCTAAACCTTTTTAAAACTTTGTTGGCAGCACAACAATTATTACAGCTAACAGCAATTACAGAAATCAAACAGTAATCCACAGCACAGCACAGCACACACAGCAGACACACTAATTTATAGTGGTTCCCCAATCTTTGGGTACATCCACTTTCCCCCTTCGCCCTATCTAGCAGTGTACTAGATTCGGCCAAACTTCTCCACTAACTCAGAACCAACTAGGTTCCTACCTCAGGCCCAAAGCCTTACACTCAGCCAAAAGGCCTACACTCTCAGCCAATTAAGGCCTACACTCAGAGTTCTTCAACTCCTACACTCAGGCAACCAAGCCCTACCCTCAGCCTTTATAAAATAGGCTTACAATTCTCTCAGATCCAATGGATCCTACAAGTTAAAATAGAAGTACAATAGTTAACTCTACAACTCAGAAATAGGAGAGGAGTTGAGAGATTCTTGAAGAGTTCTTGGAAGAACTCAGTTAGATCCAAACTGACTTAGCTTCCTTCAAAGCTTCTTGATTAGAACTGAATTAGTCTGAATCTTCTGCAGTTGTTCCTTGACCTCTGCTTCTTGAAATCCAGATGACTCTGAATTCTTCTTCTCAGCCTTAGTTCCAAAGACTGAATACTTGGTTGGAGCTCTCTCTCTCCAACTTCTTAGATCTGCTGATGCACAAAGATCTTCTTGTGTTGATACTCAATATACCACTTTTACAAAGATCTGAACTCTCTCTGTAAAAACTTTTAACCACTTCTATATTATCTCAACAATCATCTTTATCTGTAAACTATGGTGCCTATTTATAGGCTTCCTTCATGGTAACCGGCTGGTCCGGTTCATAACAGACTTCTGATATCTCTGACAGTTGATGTAGACCGGCTGGATCGGCAGCTGTCTTGTCAACCAGTCACTTCTTGAAATTCCTCTAACTGTCAGATAGTGTCGAGACTTTCTGTTCTTAAGTGTCGACACTTATAGCCAAGTGTCGACACATGTTGTGTAAGTGTCGACACAAGTCTACAAGGTGTCGACACAATTCCTTGTATGTCTCGACACAGTTTCTTCTGCATGTGTCGACACTGAAATTGAGTGTCGACACAAGTACTTGTACTTCATTCTTTAACTGTATTCTTCTAAGTGTCGACACATCTCCTTTGTGTCGACACATCTTCATGTGTTGAAACTGTCAAGTGTCGACACTGCTTCTTGGTGTCGACACAAGTCTTCACTTTTGTTTCTTCAGCTGAGTGTCGACACATTCCTTTAGTGTCGACACTTGTACTTAGAATATTTTGTAACTTTTCTGTTCTTTGCTAAGTGTCGACACAGCTCCTTGTGTCGACACTTTCTTCAAGTGTAGAGTCTTCAACTAAGTGTCGACACATTGTGCTGGTGTCGACACTTTCTTCAAGTGTTGACTCTTCTGGTTGTGTGTCCACATTGTGCTGAGTGTCGACACTTCAAGTGTTGACTCCTGTGTCGACACATGTGCTGAGTGTCGCACTTCTTCAAATACTGAGTCTTTAGCTAAGTGTCGACACATTGTGCTGGGTGTCGACACTTACTTCAAGTGCTGACTCTTCTGCATAGTGTCGACACATTGTGTTGAGTGTCGACACTTGTACTTAGTTCTGCAGACTTTTGCTGAGTGTCGACACTTACTTCAAGTGTCGACACTTTTCTGGTGTTGACTCAGCTCTTCTAGGTGTCGACACTTCTGCTAAGTGTCGACACAGCTTTTCTGCATTCTTCTTCACTGAGTGTCGACACAGCTCCAAGTGTCGACACTTTCTGACTGGTGTCGACTCTTCTTCCCAGTGTCGACACAATGACTCCAAGTGTCGACACTGCTTGTCTGGGTGTCGACACAAGCTTTCTCAAGTGTCGACACTTTCCCTCTGGGTGTCGACACATGGACTTAGAATTTTTAGCTTCAGTCCAGTGTATTCCTAACCTGCACAAGTAACTCAAACAAACATCAAATACACTATGATGTATATCATTGAGTTAGGTGAGCTTCTTCAAATCAGGTACATTTGACCAATGTACCCAACAATCTCCCCCTATTTGGAGAAGTCATAACCCTTAGTCAATGATATACATCACACTCATAATTAAAAATTATAAAATGATGTAAAACAGATATATGACAACAGAGTTAAACTTAAACATGTAATAAAGCACACATGTATACTCATTCAGCATTACAGAACAACAAGATTAGACACATTCATCAGAACAATCATGAAATTTATTTATCAAAAATTGTTCATACATTTAATACATTTTCAATGATTTACACAAATGTTTGATGTAACAGATTACAACATTCTTCAGTTTAATCTTAATCTAATTCTGCTCTGGTTCTTTAATGACTATGCCTTTTCCAGCTTGTACTTTGGCTTTCACAGCAGCAGCAGCAGCAGGCTCAGCTTCAGCAGTCTTCTTCCCTTTGGAGTCCTTCTTCTTCTGTTCTTCAGCCTTGATCTTTTGCCTTTCAAAATAATGATAGGGCTTAGGAAAGTACTTGCTAGGCTCCACAGCTGTAGGAGGTAGCTTTCCTAACTTAGCCTTCCTTCTATGTGGACAATGGCTTCCTGCCTACTCTCATGTTTCCTCCATTCAGCCTCTGAGAACCACTTGTTCCTCTCATGGGCATTGTCCTTGGCCTTTCCAGGCTGTGAGAATGATGTTCCTAGAAGTAGGGCTCCACTGTTCAAAATCTGGTTTTGTTCAGCAAGTTCCCTGAACTTCTTCTTTGATAGCCTAGTCTCTTCTTCTTTGTCCAAGCCTCTTGCATAGCAGCTGTGATAGGTTGAACAACCTTTTCCAGAATAACATTGGGCTTGCCAGCAGTTGGACTATACATTGTGCTTACATCAGCATGAACATTTCAAAATCTGGAGGTGGATAGATTACATCAGCCACTGCCTGTTGCTCACCTCCAAGATATGTTCCTTGAATACCAGATTCAGCTACATTGTCATCATCACACAGGGGAGGATAGCCCAGTGTAGCCCTGATGGAATTGGATATCCATTTTGCATGGTCAGAACTGGCTTTGACTAACACCCTCTCCCCCTTTATGACTTCTTGTTCCACATGATCTCTCACATCATCTTTCTGGAACCTGATTTGGCTGTCCAAATACCTTATGCCCTCTTTAAAGAAAGGTCTTAGCTTGGTAAGCTGTTCAGAAATGACCTTCTTGGAATCCTTGATGGCAGTCTTGACAGCATTAGTTCAGCTTGAAAGAGTTTATCAAAATCAGCTTTGGCAGCAGCAGAGGAGTTGATGGTTCATAGACTTATTCTTGATTTCAGTGACTATTGCATTGTGAGATGCAGTCAAATTATCATTCATCCTCATTGATTTTCCAACATATCCTTGCTTTAGTGCTATATCTTCTACTTCTCTTTTATGGTTTCTTGATGTTTAGCCAGATAGACCACTGCATGAGCACCCTTTGTAAAACATCAGTCATCTTCCTTTTTATTAAGGTTCATTTCAAACCTTATTGACTTGATTTCCTGTCCCAGATCAGATTGTAGTGCCTTGTGCCCTTCATCAACATAAGTTTCTAAAGCCTTCCTTTGTTCATCCATCTTGATTTGCATGGCAAGCAGTAGAGCACTGTAATCAGTTGATGGAGCTTGTTGAACTAGTGAGTGTTGAGCAACAGTTTGGAGAGCCTTCTTGTAGCTCTGGCTCCTTCTTTTGAAAACAAAGAACTTCTTTTTCTTAGCTTGCTCAGCTTCATCATCTTCAGATTCTGATGTACTGGCTATATCCACCCTATCCTTAGGGCTGGATGGTTTTCAGTGTGCACATCTTGTGCCTTCTCAGTATCTAGCCTTATAGGCTCTTCTTGAATATCCAAATCTCCCCCTCAGCAGCAGCATCCTTCTCTGCTCATCAGCAGCATTCTTTTCCATATCAAAATCATCTTGATCTAAATTCAGAAATAGATCTTCCATTGTATATTCTGGGGTGACTGTGCAGGAGATGTACTGGTTTTCAACCACTTATCAGGTACAACAGATGTGTCTTGGAGAACAACATCTGGTTCTTGAGTTGCTGGCTGATTTTGCTGATGGTCATCAGACAAATCAGAATTTATTATAGAAAAATTCAAAGTATTAAGGTCAACAAGTACCTCTTGAATGAGGAGGGTGGCTTGCTCACTCTCCAGTGTAGATGGTTCTGCTACACCTGGAAGCTCCCCCTGGATGTCAGCTGGCTCCTGAGGAGCAGGTGACTTTTCTGCAGCCTTATCCATTGGACTATCAGGAGTGAAGACCACATGTTCTCTTCCTGCTGGAGGACTCTTGAGGCACAGCAGCAGTCTTCCTCTTCTTCCTGGAAGGAGAGTCTTTCTTAGAAGCTTGTTTCTCAGGGGTGGTCAATTCCTTTGACAGCACCCTTTCCCATCTAGAGAATATCCTTGAGTCCATTCTCCTCATGTGATTGATTTTTGTTCCTGCAGCAGAGCTCATTACCTCTGGAATTGATCCAGCCAGGTAGAGACTTAGTATCCTGCCCAGATTGGGCTTCTTCAGACTTTCTTTTACTTTCTCAAAGACAATCATAGACCAGTCTGTTTTAAGGTTGAAGATGATTCTGGTCATGATACTGAACATAGAGGCTGACACCCTGTCATGCCCTCCAGTTTGCTCTAGAATAACCTTGCCTACTACTTCAGACAGGAATTTGCCTTGAGTGTTCATGCCTTTTCCTGTTGAAGACAAACCTATTCTCATCTTAGAATCAAGACCACACCAGTGAGTGCTTCTCTGGTCTTAGATGTAGTTACTTCCTCTTCTTCTTGAATCTTAGGTAGCTGAAGTACCTTTCTCAAGACTTGGGTGACCTTGACCTTGGTTCCATGCACTCTGGATTTGATTCTGTAGCCTGAGTCGTCCACAGTTGCTCCAGTAAGAATTCAATCACTTCTTTCTTCCATATCTTGGTTGGTTCTGAAACCAAGTACTCCAATCCTGAATCGCTGACTAGGGTTATCACTGATTTGATTTCCTGATCGCCGTCGTCGAATGCGCCTCGCACGAGCTCATAGCCTTCGTTAACGTTCTCTTCCAGCTTGGGAGCCATTAGGGTTTGAGAATTAGTCTTTAGAGAAGAGATGTCGACACAGGAGTTTAGTCTCGAAACTCTGAAAGCGTGTCGACAACACAAACAGACCCTATTTATACCTTTCTTGTTTGAAGACGAACAGGCGGGATGAATTTCTAAAGATGTGTCGACACTGTCAATAAGTGTCGACACTGACTTATAATGTCTCGACACACATGTGTCGACACAAGTTTAGTCAACATTTTATGTGTCGACACTTGGTTAAGTGTCGACACCACTATACTCGACATGTAGTCGAGACTTTACTTAGAAAAATTCTGAGTAAAACTTAAGTGTCGACACTTTATTGGATGTGTCGACACCTACTCGACATGTGTCGACACTAACATTCTGAAGTGTCGACACTAACTTCCTAGATGTCGACACCATTTTCCTGAAGTGTCGACACTTACTATTCTGTGTCGACATAGACTTGTCTATGTGTCGACACCTTTTTACTTAGCCAATTTTTGTTCTGTATACTTAGTCTAAGTTTATCATACCTAGTTCAATTTTGAACCTATTAAACTTAGCTTCATCTAAGGGCTTAGTGAACATATCAGCTATCTGATTATCAGTTCTAACATATTCAGTGCAATATCATTTCTTTCTACATGCTCCCTAAGAAAGTGATATTTAATCTCATATGTTTAGTTCTACTATGTGATACAGGGTTGTTAGCTATTGAAATAGCACTAGTAGAATCACAATAAAGTGGAGTTCTACTACCTGACATCCATAGTCTTCTAGCTGATGTTGAATCCACAGAAGTTGAGCACAGCAACTTCCTGCAGCTACATATTCTGACTCAGCTGTGGAGATAGCCACACTGGTTTGCTTCTTATACTCCATGAAATGAGTCTTCCACCTAGGAATTGACAGGATCCAGTTGTGCTCTTTCTATCTTCTTTGCATCCTGCAAAGTCTGCATCTGAATAGCCTGTTAGATCAAAATCTCCATTCCTAGGGTACCAGAGGCCTAGATAAGGTGTGCCCTTTAGATATCTCAAGATTCTCTTGACTGCAGTCAAGTGAGATTCTTTGGGGCAGGCTTGATACCTGGCACAAACACATGTAGCATACATAATGTCAGGCCTACTTGCAGTCAAGTATAGTAGGGAGCCAACTATCCCTCTATACAAGGTTTCATCTACAGGTTTCCCTGCATCATCCTTGCTTAGAGACATACTTGACCCCATAGGAGTCTTCATGGTACTGGATGAATCCATACCATATTTCCTTATGAGTTCTAGGGTGAACTTTGACTGACATATGGAAGCCACTTTCAGTCTGTTTAACTTGGAGACCCAAGAAAAACTTCAGTTCTCCCATACTACTCATTTCAAATTGACTTTGCATAAGCTTTGCAAACTTTTTGCAAAGGCTACTTTCAGTAGACCCAAATATAATGTCATCTACATATATTTGGACAAGTATTACTTTGCCTCTAGATTCCCTAAGGAATAGAGTCTTATCTATTTTCCCCCTTGTGAACTTGTTCTCAATGAGGAAACTAGATAGGGTTTCATACCAAGCTCTAGGAGCTTGCTTTAACCCATACAATGCTTTCCTAAGTCTATAGACATAATGTGGAAGAGTAGGATCAACAAACCTGAAGGCTGCTCCACATATACTTCTTCTTTTAAATTACCATTAAGGAATGCTGACTTCACATCCATTTGGTATACTTTGAATCCTTGGTAGGTTGCATAGGCCAAGAACATCCTTATGGCTTCCAGTCTGGCTACTGGAGCAAAGGTTTGATCAAAATCAATACCTTCTTCTTGCCTATATCCTTTTGCAACCAGTCTTGCCTTATTCTTAATGATGACACCTTGTTCATCTAACTTGTTCCTGTAGATCCACTTTGTTCCTATCACATTGTGATCTTTAGGCTTAGGAACCAGATCCCAAACCTTGCACCTTTGAACTGATTAAGCTCTTCCTGCATTGCTTCAGTCCACTGTGGATCTTGTATAGCTTCTTCAAATTTCTTTGGTTCTATTTGAGACAGAAAACTTGAATATACTACAGCATTCTGATTTCTGCTCCTTGTCTGAACACCTTGTTGGATCTCCAATGATCAGCTCTACTGGATGATCTCTTAGATGCCTGTTGGCTGGAGGCATCCTTACTTCTGGTTGAACTTCTTCAGCATCTTCATCAAGCTGAGTTCCTTGTACTTCTACAGCTCCTTGTACATGTAGTTCTCCCCCTGGACATAAGCCATCTTCTTCTACTTGCTGTCTTGCAGCAGGTACATCTTCTATGGTTAGCTTGTCCATCTTCTTAGTAAGACCTGTGGGGCTGCACACACTACTAGACAACTCATTGTTAATTAGTTGTGTTTCATCAAAAACTACATGCACAGACTCCTCTACAACTTGTGTAGTCAAGTTGTAGACTCTATAAGCCTTACTATTATTGCTGTACCCAACAAACACTCCCTCTTGGGACTTGGCAGTAAACATTGTTAAGTATGAAGCATTTACAACCAAAGATCCTGAAATAGGATAGATTTGGTTTCCTGCCTTTCACTACTTCATAGGGGGTCTTGTTTAACCTTTTAGTGATGGTAGCCCTATTTATCACATGGCATGCAGTGTTAACTGCTTCAGCCCAGAAATATTCTGGCAGTGATGAATCACTTAATAGGGTTCTACCAGCCTCTATCAAGGTCCTATTTTTCCTTTCAGCAATGCCATTTTGCTGAGGTGTTCTAGGTGAAGAGAATTCTTGAAATATCCCATAGTCTTCACACAGCTTTGTCATGCTTTCAGACTGAAACTCAGTACCATGGTCACTTCTAATTTTGACCACTGTACAGTTCAATTCATTCTGAATTTGCTTAACAAAACTATAGAAGACACTAGGTGTTTCAGATTTCTGCTTTAAGAAGAACACCCAGGAAAACCTTGAGTAGTCATCAACAACTACAAAGGTGTAGACCTTCCTACCTAAGCTGTGAACTGGCATTGGACCAAATAGATCCATATGCAAGAGGTATAAAACCTCACAGCATCTTTGTTGTCTAAGCTTCTAAAGGTGGATTTAGTCTGCTTGCCCTTTTGACAAGCTGAGCAAATGCCATCTTTGACACACTTAACTTGAGGACCATTCCTCACTAACTCTTTACTAAAGAGTTTGCAATAGTCTTGTAATTAAGATGAGCAAGCCTCTTGTGCCATTTGACACATTGAGAGACTGTCTCATCAGCTACAAGACAAACTGGAGAACAATTGTTCTCAACCATAATGTCTAAACAGTAGACATTTCTCTTTCTATATCCTGTCAAAATGATCTCTTGATCACTTGACCTCTTGATATGACAACCATTTTTAACAAATGAGATGTCATACCCTACATCACTTAATTGACTTATACTAATGAGGTTGTGTTTCAAACTTTAACATAAGCCACTTGAGTAATGGTAACAAGGTTGAAGAAATGTTACCAAACCCTTTGATGATTCCTTTTTCAGAACCACCAAAGGTCACCTTTGGACCATTTTTGATTGGAATGTAGTCCTTCAGTAGTCCCCTAGTTCCAGTCATGTGTCTGGAACATCCACTATCCAAGTACCATGTAGGGGTATGGCCACTTGGATTCACCTGCAAAACAAATTAATGAACCTTAGAACCCAAAGTAAACTTGGGTCCTTGGTGATTGTTAGTTTGCAATTTGACATAGCTACCTGCTGGCTTTCCAACAGGTAACTTGCTACTCAACTTGGCACTGGCATTGTGCCAACAATCCAAGGCAAAGTGGCCAACCTTGCCACAACACCAGCATTCAAACTTGTTGTACCTTTGCTTAGGTACAACCTTTGCTGTCTTGACTACAGCAGGCTTGTTGAATGTTGGGGCTTTGCCCTTGGACTTGGACTGATCCTGAACAGTCCTACAGGGTTTACAAAACCAATCCAGCCTTTCCTTTATGATGAACAAATTCATCAATCAAGGGTAGCACTGATTTAGGTTTTGAAAACCTAGCAACTAGCTCTTTTTCCTTCTGGAGATTGATCTCCAGCTCTTAATTTGATCATTTTAAATGTAATAGTACCCATCTGAATCACAGTAATGTGTTTCAGCCTGGCTACTTCATTCAGTTTTTGATCATACTCCTTCTCAAAATCTGTTGCAGCTGCCTTGAGATCAGCAATCTCCTTTGCCTGACTTTTGGCTAGGATCTTGCTTTTCTTATAGGCTTGCAACAGTACTTGGTATTCATCTAAGAGCTGATGAATATCTCCCTCAGATTCAGAAACACTTCCATCACTTGATGAAGATGATTCTGACTCTGAACTAGAACTGGAATCTGAACTTTGAGTTGGACTTTGTACCTGACTAGGTCCTGGCTGCTCCAGGATTTTGGTACTTTCAGTCAATGCCATCAGTCCTTGGCACTGACCTCTTCTTGTTCATAGATTGATTCCATGATCTGCATAAACTCTTCTTCTTCAGCAAATAGCCCTATATAGGCTTCAGCATCTGTCTCAGTGTCTGAAGAAGAAATGTCTGAAAGAGTCTTCTCATTCTTTGCAACAAAGGACTTCTCCTTCTTTCCTTTGAAGTGAGTCTTCTTTTTGTCACTGGATTCTTTCCTTCTTTCAGGACAATCTGCAATAACATGACCCTGTCTATTGCAGCAGTAACACACAATCTTAGACCCAGTTGCCTTGCTAGTCTTTGTCCTTTTCTTGTCCTTCTTTGAAGGCTTCTTCTCCTGATACTGAACTTCTTTCCCTTTGGAAAATGAAGGTCTGGACCTCCACTGTTTCTTCTTCAGGAATTTCTGAAAATGTCTGGTGAATGCAGCAAAGTCTTCATCACTTTCACTGCTTGTAGATTAGTGCTAACAGACTCATCAGATTCTGATTCAACTACCTCTGGAGGAGGAGTTGATGACTTAGTCCTGTTCTTTCTAGGTACTTCTGACTTAAAGGCAACAGTCCTTTCCTGTGTTCAGTCCTTGTTGACTTTTCCTCCTCTTTTCTTACTGACAATTGCATCTCATAAGATAACAACTTGCCAAACAGTGTGGGAGGAGGAATTTCTCCCAACTTTGCCATTTCTCTGATGGCACAGATCTTAGTGTCCCAATCTTTGGTTAGGGACCTTAAGAACTTATCATTCAATTCATAGTTGTGAACTCTCTTCCATAGGACATGAGTTCATTAACAATTCTATAAAACTTCTTGTAGCATTCAGTGATGCTATCTCCTCTTCCTTGCCTAAAGCTCTCATATTCTTGATTAAGCAAGGACTTCCTATCTTGTCTTACTTCTTCAGAACCTTCCATGTAGACAATGAGGGTATCCCACATTTCTTTTGCTGTTTTACAGTGAATAAGGTTCTGGAAGGTGGCATCATCAATTGCACTAACTATGATGTTCTGTGCCCTTTTGTCCATTGTAGCTAGGACAATCTCATCCTTGGTCATCTCAGAAAAATCCTTTGGAGTTCTCTGTGTAGCATCCAAGACTGAAATCTTCATGGGCACATAAGGCCCTTCCTTGACTGTGATGTAGATCCTAGGGTCAGAGGCCTCCATGAACAGCCTTACCCTTTCTTTCCAGATTCCAAAAATCTCCTTTCTGCATATGGGCAGTTTCATTGAACCCAATTCCTTGTGATTCTCTGAAGAACCCATGTTTCTTGATTTTCTTGAAACTGTTTCCTGACTTATACTGAATCTGCCAAACTGGATCTCCTCAGACAGTTAGTCCTTTTTGAGGAACCTGGCTCTGATACCACTTGAAAGATATGGTACCTAAACACCTAGGGGGGGGGGGTGAATAGGTGACCTAAACCTTTTAAAACTTTGTTGGCAGCACAACAATTTATTACAGCTAACAGCAATTTACAGAAATCAAACAAGTAATCCACAGCACAGCACAGCACACCACAGCAGACACACTAATTTATAGTGGTTCCCCAATCTTTGGGTACATCCACTTTCCCCCTTCGCCTATCTAGCAGTGTACTAGATTCGGCCAAACTTCTCCACTAACTCAGAACCCAACTAGGTTCCTACCTCAGGCCCAAAGCCTTACACTCAGCCAAAAGGCCTACACTCAGCTCAGCCAATTAAGGCCTACACTCAGAGTTCTTCAACTCCTACACTCAGGCAACCAAGCCCTACCCTCAGCCTTTATAAAATAGGCTTACAATTCTCTCAGATCCAATGGATCCTACAAGTTAAAATAGAAATACAATAGCTAACTCTACAACTCAGAAAATAAGAGAGGAGTTGAGAGTTTCTTGAAGAGTTCTTGGAAGAACTCAGTTAGATCCAAACTGACTTAGCTTCCTTCAAAGCTTCTTGATTAGAACTGAATTAGTCTGAATCTTCTGCAGTTGTTCCTTGACCTCTGCTTCTTGAAATCCAGATGACTCTGAATTCTTCTTCTCAGCCTTAGTTCCAAAGACTGAATTCTTGGTTGGAGCTCTCTCTCTCCAACTTCTTAGATCTGCAGTTGGACAGCAAGATCTTCTTGTGTTGATACTCAATATATCACTTTTACAAAGATCTGAACTCTCTCTGTAAAAACTTTTTCAACCACTTTATATTATCTCAACAATCAATCTTTCTGTAAACTATGGGTGCCTATTTATAGGCTTCCTTCATGGTAACCGGCTGGTCCGGTTCATAACAGACTTCTGATTATCTCTGACAGTTGATGTAGACCGGCTGGATCGGCAGCTGTCATGTCAACCAGTCACTTCTTGAAATTCTCTAACTGTCAGATAGTGTCGAGACTTTCTGTTCTTAAGTGTCGACACTTATAGACCAAGTGTCGACACATGTTGTGTAAGTGTCGACACAAGTCTACAAGGTGTCGACACAATTCCTTGTATGTCTCGACACAGTTTCTTCTGCATGTGTCGACACTGAAATTGAGTGTCGACACAAGTACTTGTACTTCATTCTTAACTGTATTCTTCTAAGTGTCGACACATCTCCTTTGTGTCGACACATCTTCATGTGTTGAAACTGTCAAGTGTCGACACTGCTTCTTGGTGTCGACACAAGTCTTCACTTTTGTTTCTTCAGCTGAGTGTCGACACATTCCTTTAGTGTCGACACTTGTACTTAGAATATTTTGTAACTTTTCTGTTCTTTGCTAAGTGTCGACACAGCTCCTTGTGTCGACACTTTCTTCAAGTGTAGAGTCTTCAACTAAGTGTCGACACATTGTGCTGAGTGTCGACACTTTCTTCAAGTGTTGACTCTCTGGTTGTGTGTCGACACATTGTGCTGAGTGTCGACACTTACTTCAAGTGTTGACTCTCTGGTTGTGTGTCGACACATTGTGTTGAGTGTCGACACTTACTTCAAATACTGTCTCTTTGCTAAGTGTCGACACATTGTGCTGAGTGTCGACACTTACTTCAAGTGCTGACTCTTCTGCATAGTGTCGACACATTGTGTTGAGTGTCGACACTTGTACTTAGATTCTGCAGACTTTTGCTGAGTGTCGACACTTACTTCAAGTGTCGACACTTTCTGGTGTTGACTCAGCTCTTCTAGGTGTCGACACTTCTGCTAAGTGTCGACACAGCTTTTCTGCATTCTTCTTCACTGAGTGTCGACACAGCTCCAAGTGTCGACACTTTCTGACTGGTGTCGACTCTTCTTCCCAGGTGTCGACACAATGACTCCAAGTGTCGACACTGCTTGTCTGGGTGTCGACACAAGCTTTCTCAAGTGTCGACACTTTCCCTCTGGGTGTCGACACATGGACTTAGAATTTTTAGCTTCAGTCCAGTGTATTCCTAACCTGCACAAGTAACTCAAACAAACATCAAATACAATATGATGCATATCATTGAGTTAGGTGAGGCTTCTTCAAATCAGGTACATTTGACCAATGTACCCAACAGGAACAAGCTGAAGTTTAGCACAGCCTTCCATCCGCAAACGGATGGACAGACCGAGAGGGGTCAATAGAACCATGGAAGGACATGCTTCGCATGTGTGTTTTGGACTTTGGAAAGCAATGGGAGGGACCACCTTTATTTGGTGGAGTTCGCATACAACAACAGCTACCAAGCAAGTATTCAGATGGCACTTTCGAGGCCCTATATGGTAGAAGATGTCGCACGCCGTTGTCTTGGTTAGAAACGGGCGAGTCGAAGTTGTATAAGCGATCGGAAGTGGATGATGCTACTTCTTTGGTGAGAACCATTCGGGAGAGGTTACTCATCGCTCAGGACCGGCAAGCAAAGTACTATAATGCCAAGCACAGGAACGTGGAGTCGCTGTGGGTGATTTGTGTACCTAAAGATCAAGACCGTTCAAGGGTGTCTCGCGGGTGCGACGATTGAAAAAGCTAAGCCCGAGGTACCTTGGACCGTTTGAGATTCTGGAGCGAGTTGGAGAAGCGGCCTATAGGTTGAAGCTTTTGTGGGCTAAGTGGTTTACACGATGTATTCCCATTTCGGTGCTTCGGAAGGTGGTGCAAGAGCCTACGCAAGTGATCGCGGTCGATCAAGTGCCGGTGGATAGTGGGCTAACGACAAAGGTAAAGCCCGTGCGGATCGAGGACTCAGAGGTCAAGCGGCTACGCAATAAAGAGATCAGGATGGTCAAGGTCCGATGGGACAATTGCGGTCGTGAGGAGCTCTCCTGGGAGCGAGAGCAGACTATGCTTGACGAGTATCGGAGTTGTTCCGCTCAGGTACAAATGTTGTTTTTGTATATCTTTCCTTTATGTAATTTCGTGGGCGAAATTCTTTTAAGAGGGGGAGAGTTGTAACGCCCGAAACTCAAAGGAGCAAAGGGGGACGTTTTGGGCCAGTTTTGGTTTCTGGCTGACGGCACACGGCCTGGGACACGGGCGTGTCCCAGGGCGTGTCAAGTGTGTGCCGACACTTAGTCGCGAAGTCGTCGAGTTATACTCGACGATTCGTCGAGAAAGGGCACACGGCCTGCGACACGGGCGTGTCGCAGGGCGTGTCGACCCGTGTCGACACTTAGCCGTGAAATCGTCGAGTTATTCTCGACGATTCGTCGGGAATGGGCACACGGCCTACGACACGGGCGTGTCGCAGGGCGTGTCGACCCGTGTCGACGATCGTCAAGGTGAAATCGTCGAGATTCACTCGACGATCGTCGAGACAAGGCACACGGCCTAGGACACGGGCGTGGTCCAAGGCCGTGTCATCCAGTCGTCGTTCTCCCCTCGATGAAATGTCCGTGTACACGGCCTGGGGGCCCAGGCGTGTCAATGTGACACGGGCAAGGACACGAGCGTGTCCTAGAACCCGTGCAGTGCTCGGGTTGGGAACGGGGGGAAAATCATGGGGTACACGGCCGGCTACACGGCCGTGTCATCTGGAACACGGGCGTGTCAACTTGAACACGGGCGTGTTCGATACCCGTGTGCGTGTCAGAAGATTCGATTTTGAACGGCGAATGCGGCACACGGCCCTGGACACGGGCGCGTGTGCCAGGCCGTGTTCGGCCCAGATTGGGCATTTCAGCCCCGGATCAAAGCCGCTCGTTTTCTTAGGTTGAGATCCGACGGCTGGGGATGGTTCCTAAGAGGATATACACGGGTTTTGACTTAAGAAAAAATCCATTTTCCTTCACTTGATCATCTCTCCAAACTCTTGGAGAAAGAGGAAAGCTATTGGAGGAAGAAGAGCTAGATCCGCCATTGGAGGAGCTTCGGAGCTCCGAATCGCAAGCCGACTCCGGATCCACGGAGGCAACACAAGCGCGGTGATTTCTATCCGATTACATTTCGATGGCGCCAAAGAGGAACGCAAGGGTAACGATCCTCACTTGTGAGCATGATAGCTCTCTTTCTTAGCATAGGAAGCCCTCTCTCGCGAGTTTGCGAAGAGTTGGAGGCGTTCCTTCGGGTAGATATGTAAAGTCCCCGTTGTTTAGCGTCCGTATGCGAGAACGGACATAGGCATTTTGGTTGAAGCCTACCCGGACATGTTAGTCCGGATCGGTGATGTTGCATCGCATAAGGCCGGAGAAGACTCCGTGCTATTTGGTGTTTTCGGGTTTTCTACGCGGTAGATTGCAGCAGGGAGCCTTGGGGACTAACTAAAGGTGCACCCGAAAAACTGGGCGGACACGAGGTCTTGCCACTTGGTGGCTTGGAGCCAACTTGAACATAACCGGGTTATGTGACTTGTGATGAAATGGGACTCGGTAGAAGTTTGACCTGCGCATATGGTTTAAATTACCGTTGCGGCGCGCATATGGTTTAAACTACCAGTTGCGTTGTGAGCACGGGTTAGATGGAACCGTACCCACTCTATGTCGTTCGGATTAGGGCCGTTGGCATAGATGAGGGTCTTCGGCGGGTCTATGGTTTTAATTACCGTGACCCATGCCAGGAAGACAAACTGCTCATGTTTGGCCGTCCAAGAGAGGATGGCGGTGAGTCGGCAGACTTAGACTGCGTTCACCAAGAATGTGCCCTGAGTGCACGGCGTGTGTGGCCGTTGAGCCTCCGCCTGTGATGAAATGTCTATATTTATAATGCTCGCTTATGCTAATGAAATGCAGGGAAGGAGCATCCGCCCCGAGTTGGGGGCGGGATCGTTAATTTGGTCAGCATTGCTGACCGTTGCTTTGTTTGCCACCGTGCGGTGGTTTGTTTGCTTGCAGGTGCAGCTGGACCGAGCGGTCAATAGCGGGCTAAAGCCCTTTTTGCGAAGCTGGCCCTCGAAGGCCCAAGTGAAATGTTTTCTATTTTTATTCATGTATGACCGGCCTGCGTGCCGAGGTTGGTAAATCATGTAATAGGACAAGTGAAACTTTTTGTAAGGCCTTAAGGCCAATGTTTGGGTATTTTTGTATACATTCCTAAATGTTGTATTAGTGGACATTCGTGCTCTTATGCTGGGTTCTTGTTTACAACCTTATATTAACTGCTTCCGCTAGAATGCTCTGTGTAGGACCGTTGAGATTGGTTGGATGGTTTCCATAAGTAACCACCGGTCTGTATGTGGTATATGACGTCGGGCCCCGGCCGGGACCTACTGCTATATGTTATGCGACGGATAGGGGGGTGTTACCTATTATACGAGTTAGTATTAGGTCATGGGTTATGCTTAGCAAAAGTTGTAGGTTTTTACTGGACACACATGGGATACGATAGAAGGATGAGTTAATAACTATATTGGGAATATAAACCCTGGTTGGTGTCTAGTAGGTCACTTCATAGTATCAAGTTATAGAGTGCAAATCCCCAAGGACAGTAGCTAGAACGGAGAACGGCGGAAGACCATCGATTCCCCAATAATATCCTAAGTCATTAGGTTCGTTCCAGAGTAACAATGAGAACTGGGTATGAATCATGGGTAGACATTAATAAAAGTAAGTACCCTTGGGAAAGGGAACTTTGAGCTTTCAATCCCATCTTGGTTCCTAGTGCCCCCGAGACCCCTTCATTGGGCATACCCTGGGCAGTCCTGAGATTAACCCTAAATTGCTAGGTATAACAAACATTAGACAACAGTAGTCTAATAGGCTAAGAGAACATGGTAACATTCTCACCAGTGAAGGGTTGTAGGGATTCAGAACTAAGGCACTGATGTGCAATCTCACCCGTGAAGGGTTGGAGGGATTCAGAAATAACGCACTGATGTGCAATCTCACCCGTGATGGGTTGGAGGGTTTCAAAACGGGTTGGTACTGTGAGGTTGAGGCTCGGGAGTTTGATATCAGGACAGGTTTGGTCCTGCGAGCTGGAGGCTCGGGTTGGAATATCTTGCATGTGCATAGAAATAAACTTGTGGCGGATCATGCGGTACTGGGTCAATCGTCACACCGATGGCAGTACGGTGACTCTTGCGAGGTGTGATGGTTTGATGGGCCAGTGGGTTGTTTTACACTGCGGTTTGGAGGACGATCCCCAAAAATGCACACTCGACCAAAAAGACTGGTAGGTAGCTAGCAAATAGTACGTAGAGACTCTAGAGTGTACCTAGGACATGTATAGAGGTGTATGGGAGGTCTAGGCCTGGTAGTGTGTATACCCGCCTAGGAGTGGATACGCCCGCTCCACTGCTGCCGTAGCCACAACGGTGGTACCAGAGAGTGATGTTAGCTCCAAAAAGCGAGAACTAAAGGTCTGTGATCACAGAGTCGTGTGTGTGAGTTACACTTGCATGAATTATAACCTGCATACATAATATACATACATATTTAGGTCATATGCACTATGGATCCTAATCATATAAATTAGTATGGACTCTTTTATATGATAAGTTATATTTCTAAAACATTAACTTATAAGTTTTTATGAGCATTCATATAAGTTAAGGTACTCTTGTGATGTTAGTGTAGCGGTAGATAGTTTACATTATGCACTTTCTTTACTTTACTTACTACTTCTTCTTTCGGTACTGCTTACTTACTTTACATGTGATATATATATATATATATATATATAGAACTGCTAATGTAATGACATAACTGTTAGAATATATCCATGATAGAATAGATATCACCGTCACCTGCTTCTATTTTGATACTGCTTTGTTGTCCTCCTCTTTCGTCCTCTCGCTTGGTGCCTAGGAGTCGCGGGGGGTGAGGCGAGGACGATAATGACTTAGTCTTTATGACTAACGGTCGGTTGTGACCGTATAATTTTAGGAGCTCGAGGAGCTAGAGCATTAATACGACCAGTAGGACGAGGTGGCAGGACTTGAGGAGCAGATACCGTATGCTACTACCGTAGCTCAGCGTCAGGTGATGACGAGTGTGCTTGTTTAGAGTTTGCTTCCGCATAGTGTTATAATGAGAGAGAGAGCTTTACTATTCATTTTTGGTATATACGGGCATAAGCCCTTCTCTCTTTTTGTACTCATTGTGGACTGTTGTACCTTTTCATTATATATATGATGTTATTACTGTGACTTGTGGACTTGCTAGTTTTCTTTCTGTTGTATTTCTATTCTCAATTGGCCTACAGGTAAATGATTGTACTAGCCGGGAGGATCATTGTCTTCCGGTGTTGACTAGCCCGTGTGTTAGTGTCACCGTAAGACGCCGGTTCTGGGCATAAGACGATGTTAACTCCTTGGTAAGGGGAGGGGTCTTACACTTCAAGTTTTGACCATTGGATCTCATCAAATAAATCATATCCCTACATGAGAGAGAGAGAGGGGGGAGAGAGAGGGGGAGAGAGAATAGGAGAGAGATGGCTGAAGGGAGAGGAGAAAGGGGCGGAGAGAGAAAGGGGGAGGAGAGAGAAAGAGGGAGAATAGAAAGAGACAGAGGGAGAGAAATTAACGTTTTTACGTCAAAACGTGAATTTTTTTTCTAAAATAAAAATTGTAATATCGATTTATATTTTTTACGGTCATTTTGAGTACTCATATGTATATATTGCGGCGCTGCCCGTCTTGATGCGGGCGCATCCCGCAACGACGCATCGAACACGGGCGAAACTCGTGCGGAGGCAGGTGAAGCCCGTGCGGAGGCGGGCGAAACCCTCCTAAATGCAGTCGAAGGCCGTCCGAGAGCATCGAGAACGGGCATAGCCCGTGCGAAAATGCTTGTGTATGTGTGTGTGTGTGTGTGTGTGTGTGTGTGTCTATCTAATATATATATATATACACACACACACGAGTGACAGGCACGGGCCTCCGGCTCGATGGCCTCCTGCCACAGTACCCGACTGGCGACGGCGGGCTTCGCCTGCCCCCAACAGCCTGTTTTTTTAAATTGAAAACATTAATAAAATAATTTAAAAAATTAATTAATTAAAAACTTAAATTGAAAACATGAAAAAATTAAATTGAATTAATTAAAAAAAATTGCATTGCTCTTCGAATACACCGCTGATATGTCTAATGACAACCTTCCTCGAATAGTCCGCCGACATGTCTAATGATAGTCTACCATAATAGTTGTAGGAGCTCTACTAAAAAGTTTTTGAATTTTAATGAATTTTCATCATTACTCTAAATTGGGGGATAATGCAGTTACTTGAATAGACATTATATTTTATTTTTTTTGAAATAAATTGTAAAATATATCAAGTCATTAAAATTTAAAAATGTGGGTATACTTGATATTTTTGAATGTTGCACCAAAGACAAATTTTCCTATATAGTAGTGATATATATCTTTGTTAACCGGTAAGGCTACCGGCTTGAGTCATCTAGGCAGTTCGGTCTTCTACGACTAGTTGGCAATCGGCGAGATGCCGAGGCCACACATTGAACACGAGCAAGAGGAGGAAGAAGAGAGAAGACAAAAAAAAGTAATAAAAATAATGTTTTTAATAACTCTATCCTTCAATTCAATGATTTTTTTTGCAAAACCCCCCATTGACTTGAGTTTCTTCATCTTCATCGTGGCAGCAATTTTCAAGGTAGTGGTTTAATGATAAATAGATTTGCCATGAAATATTATTGCGCGCTAAGCTTTGCAAGAATGTGAGGGATGCATGATTCTCTTGATTTTAATTTTAAAATAGAAATAAAAATCATATGTTGACATGAAAAAAAAATGAAAATGAACTTAGGTTCTGTTTGACAAATCAGCGGAGCGCCGTTTTTACGGAAATTGGCCGGCTAGAAACTGATTGGATGCTTTTTACTAGCTCCCTTTGAAAACGACAGGCGCCAATATTTTGATATATGTATGTAACTGTGGAACTAAGATTTTGCTTAACAGGGGATGGGCACCAACTAAAATTCAATTAAAATGATGTTTTTCAATAAAAATGCCGATCGGAGCATATTAAAGTTCAACAATAATTCATGTTGTGGGTCACTTAGCGTTCACACGGTCGGGGTTGTTGCGGACTAACTCGACGTCCCGGTCGGGCTGGAATACTTGGATCATCTTAGCTCTCGGAACGGTCGAGCACGCACATAGTCAATGAAAATAGAACACTGACAAGGTAATTTTTTTGACGTGGAAAACTCCGGAAAGAGATGAAAAACCACGTGGTCAGATCTGTGCAGACCAAACCTCCACTAGATCTGAGTGTTGTTAAATGACTTTTTCAAGAAATCGAGGGCGGCGGATCGCCTCTTGTTACAATTATTGAAGAGAGAGAGAGAGAACCTGGAGGGTGACAAGTCACCGCTCGCAGGACTAACTATTTACTCATGTGCTGCAGGGAGCGATGCGCTCGTTGTATTCCAGAGTCTTCTAATAATTCTTGGTGGCAGGGCAGCTTGTTGTACTCGCTCTGATGTCAGGGACTTGGAAGCTCGTGCGACGCGTTGGGTGCGTCCTATCTTCTGGGGATTGTCTCTTGTTGTACGTGGAGGAGACGAGAATTGCTGACTTGCTGACGTTTGGTGGGCTTATTGCTGAGTTGTATGTGTTGAATACTTGTAGCAGTATTGGGAGCGGAACACACAGATGTGTGTTTGGGGCGGACTTGACGATAGAGCGTGCGAAGAGCTGGCTGATGGAGAGCGTGTAGGGCGCTTGACGGAGGACAGTGCGCAGAGCGCTTGTTGGCAGAGAGCGCGTAAGGTAGAGACGCACGTTAGAACATGCAAGGAGGCGATGCGTGCGGGAGCGCGTGAGGAAGGCAACACACGTAGGAGCGCACAAGGAAGGCAATGCGTACATGAGCGCTTATGGAAGGCAATGCGTACGGGAGCGCGCAAGGAAGAGGACGCAGGCGGGAACCCACAAGGAAGAGATGAGCGCTAGAGTGCGCAAGGAGGAGATGCGCGCGGGAGCGCGCAAGGAAGAGGACGTGAACGGGAGCGTGCGAGGAAGTGATGCGTGCTATAGTGCGCAAGGAGGCGATGCGCGCGGGAGCGCGCAAGGAAGAGGGTGTGCACGGGAGTGCGCAAGGAAGGCAACACGTGCAGGGGAGGGGACACACGCAAGGGAGAGAAATGGAGGAGAGATAAAATCTGTAGGAGGATTTCCCGGGCGAAGAAGTTGAAGATCTTCGAATGAGACATTGAAGAGGAAGGAGATCTTCAAGGAGTGCTTGAAGATCTTCGAAGAAGGAGAAGGAGATGAAGGAGGGAGGAGAGAGAGAATCTGTAGAAGGATTTTTCGATGGAGGAGAGAATGATAATTAAAGGGGGGGTCTGAGGTCCTATTTATAGGATTCATGGGTGGTTATGGAGGTTACACGGTTATTCGCAACCCATAACCATCATGACCCCTATTAATAGATCGAAATATTATAATTAATTTTACGGGACTATGTTTTATATTCACATTAATTTTATAATCTATATTAAACTTAGACCAATCTATTTTCGGCAACACATTATCTCCATTACGGGAGATCACGCAGACAGTTACGTGGGTGGTTACCCACGTAACAGACGGCGGCGATCACGGGAGCGTGATCAGACGGCGGAGAATACACATGATGGACGACAGGACACGACAGTGACGACGTGGAAGGTTGCTCGCCGGTGAAGGTCACGCTTGACCGGAGTAAAACGGCCGTCCGCCAACGGAATGTCGGCCGGCTGAGGGGAAGGCAATGCAGCCTCTAGTCGGGGCCTAAGCTGGAGGATGGATCTCCAAATGGTCGCCCGTTCCGAGCCAAAGGAAGGCCGCCCCTCTGAGGGGCGGCGGGCAAGCACGTGCGGCGAACCACAACCCATTTTGGGTGAAATGACGGCCGCCACTGTGAGGGGCGTCAGCCAGAAAGGGCGGCAAAAATCCGCCAGTTTTGGGCGAAACAGAGGCCGCCCCTGTGAGCGGCGGTAGCCAGAACGGGCGGCAAAATCGCCACCCGTTCTGGGCAAAATAGGGGCTGCCACTGTGACGGTCTGGCGGTTTATCCCAGCAGCTTGGTAGCCGGGCTGTTGCTGTTTGGTGTCTGTTGCAGTATGGAGACCGAGCAGTCTGGCGGTTTATCTCAGGCGACTCGAAGACCGGCGGTCAAGACATCTCCTTTGACGGCTTGTTATCTCCTTCTGGTGGTTGTCGAGCGGTTAGCCTACTCGTCTAACCGTGCGGCTTGTTCGGTCTGTTTTTTTTGTGAAACCGCTTATACCTGTAATTATTTAGTACCGCATTGCTTATTTGTAATCTTTATCATCTCCTTCATTGTATAAAACGGAGGTTATACCTTTGTAATACTTACCTTTTTGGATAATAAAAATTTCGTTACTCCAAATTTTCGGTCTACTTTTTTCTGTTCGCACATGATATCAGAGCGTACGATCTTTTCCACCTGATTCTGTGAGCCTCTTCTGACCGCGCGGTTTGCCCTTTCTTCTTGCGGCCTGTTCGCGTGGATTCCCCGTCTTCTTTGTCACTACCCTTTGTGTGCGCGACCTCTCTTCTTTCCCTCTCTTTCTATTCGCGACTTGTTCCTCACGGTCTCTCTTCTCCATTTCTTCCTGCGATCTCTCTTTAGTCGCGCGGTTTTGTCTTTGTTCGCGCGGACTCTGTTTGTTCGCGCGACCTCCTTGCCTGTTTTACTTCGTGCGATCTCCTTTGCTCCCACGACTTCTTTCCCTCTGCTCTGCTCTGCTTCTTGGTCATGGATCTTCTGGCCGCTGGTGTGTTGACACCGTGACCGCTGCAGTTCTCCTCTTTTTATCTGATGCGGTCTTCCTCTTGTCCGCTGCGGTCTCACTTATTCTCGCGACCTCTTTCTGGTTCGCGTGGTCTCTTCTGCCTGTTGTTCACGCAACCTTACTCCTACTCGCGCGACTTCCATTTTCTCTCTTCGCTTCTATGGCTCTCTCCTCCTTGAGGTCGTCTGCCTATGTGGTCACGACGTCAGGTAGTGCCCACGTGGTTACTCAAGGTAAATGACTGATAGACTCTAGAGCTACTAATCACATGACCGGCAATGCTCAGTGCTTTTCTCTACTCGAAACACATGATCGAATGTCTCGGTCCTCGTTGCGGACGGCTCTCCCTCCCCGGTCCATGGGACGGGCATGATTCAAGTCACTCCGTCTCTTCGGTTGGCGGACACTCTTTATGTGCCCAAGTTCCCTTTCAATTTATTATCCGTTACTTCTCTATACAAGCAACTTCAGTGCTCCGTCACATTCACTTCTACTTCATGTTCTTTTCAGGATCTGGGCTCCCAATAGACGATTGCTACTGGGACTGAGAGTGACTGTCTCTACTTTCTCGATAATGTTTCCGCTCTGTCCGCCTTCTCCTCCTCTTCTACAAATCTTCTTCAATGACATGATCGCCTTGGTCATCCTCCTCCCCGGCTTCTTCGCCAGTTTCTGCCCCACCTACCTCCGCACAGTCCTCCTCTCAACTGTGATGCATGTCAGCTTGGCAAGCATCACCGCTCCTCCTTCCCACCGAAGCAAGGTCGTGGATCTTCATGCCCGTTTGATCTCGTTCACTCTGATGTATGGGGTCCCGCTCCTACCCTCACCATATGTCGTGGTAGTTCATATTTTGTAACCTTTATTGATGATTTCTCTAGGTGTTCGTGGGTATATCTTTTAAAGGATCGCTCTGAACTATTTTTTATATGAACATCGTTTTATTATATGATTAAAAATCAGTTTGATATGTCTATTAAAACATTTTGCTCTGACAATGCTAAGGAATATCTTATTAATGATTTCTCTTCTTTCTATATGCAACATGATATTATCCATCAAACTAGTTGTGTCTATACCTCACAGGAAAATGTGGTGGCGGAATGCAAAAACTATCAACTTTTTGATGTCGCTCGCACTCTGATGACACATATGCAAGTTCCTCGCTCCTATTGGATCTATTTCCTCTCCCTCTGCGTATCTTTGGGTGCACGGCTTTTGTGCACGCTCCTTCCACCACTCGTGACAAACTCGCCCCACGTGCCACCAAGTGTGTCTTTCTGGGTTACTCTACTACTCAGAAATGTTATTATTGTTTTGACTCCTCTCTTCCTCCTGATGTTTCTGCTTCTCCTATCGTCCCCTCCACCACGTCTACTCCCATCGAGATTTCTCCACCGCCGCCTCCACCATCTCATCCTTCTCTCTCTCTCCACCTCTGTTATCTCCCTCCTCTCCGTGGCCGTCTCTCTCCACTCTCGGGCCAGCTCTCTCCACCACGGATGCTCCGGCTACTGAGGAACACGCCGACCTAGATCTTCCCATTGCTCTTCGGAAAGGGGTACAGACGTGTACCCACCACCCGCTGGCTGCTATTGTTTCCTATGATCGTCTAACTCCTTCTCGCAGGGCGTTTGCCTTAGCTATCTCTTCCATTGCCACTCCCCGCACCTACCAGGAAGCTCTTATTGTTCCTCATTGGAAGATTGTCATGGATGAGGAAATTGCTACCCTCACTGAAAGGGGTACATGTACCCTTGTTCCTCCCCCTTTGGGCACTGATGTGGTTGACTGTCGCTGGGTCTTTATTGTGAAGTTCCATCTAGACGAAAACGTGGATCGATACAAGGCCCGCCCGGCCGCCAAAGGCTTTACTCAGACTTATGGTGTTGAATATTTCGACATCTTCTCTCCCGTTGCTCGTCTCAGCACCATTCGGGTTCTTCTCTCTATAGCTGTAAACAGGGATAGGCCCATTTCCCAGCTCGATGTCAAGAATGTCTTTCTCTATGTTGATCTTCAGGAAGATGTTTACATGGAGCAACCTCCTGGGTATGTTACTCGGGGGGAGACACGAGTATGCCGGTTGAATAAGGTCATCTATGGCCTAAAGAAAACCCCTCGGGCTTGGTTTGACAAGTTTAGTGGCATTGTTGCGGCCATCGGTTTTGCAAGAAGTTCTGTCGATCACTCCTTATACATTCACAAAACCTCCTCGGGTATGGTGGTTCTTGTTGTATTATGGATGATATTCTTCTTACCGGCGATGACCAGGCTGGGATAACTTTGACAAAAAAACACCTTCGTCAACACCTGGTCACGAAGGATGTGTGCTCCCCCAAATACTTTCTGGGGATTGAAATCTCTCGAAAGCCCAACTCCTTGGCCCTCTCCCAACAGAAGTATGCTCTTGATTTACTAAATGAGGTAGTGTTGACTGGTGCTAAACCTGTCTGATGTCCCACGACTACTAGAGAAAACAAAACTTAAACAGATGACTTGCCTCCTCTATCCGATATTACGAGGTACCGACGTCTGGTTGGCAAACTCATTTATCTCATGTTGACCAAACACGACATCTCCTATGTTGTAGGCAAGGTTAGCCAATTCATGCAAGCTCCTAGGGAGTGTCATTTTCAGTCTACCCTGATGATATTGGAGTATGTTAAAGCAGCACCAGAGAAAAGACTGCATTTTTAGAAGAATGTCATTTGATAGTTAAAGCGTACTCAGATTCGAGATATGTTGATGACAAAGGAGACCGCAAGTCAACATCGGGCTTTTGCACGTTTGTTGGAGGAAATCTTGTGAGCTGGAAGAGCAAAAATAGTCTGTTGTCTCCAGATCTAGTGCAGAAGCGGAATATCATAGTATGACGTCGACCACATGTGAGTTAAAGTGCTTACGGGCTCTCATGCTTGACTTAGGAGAGGTCTACAACTATCTTTTTCCTATGTTCTGCGACAACAAGACCGCGATATACATCTCCAAAAATCCTGTGTCTGGCGGTTTATCCCAGCGGCTTGGTAGTCGGGCTGTTGTTGTTTGGTGTCTGTTGCAGTATGGTGACTGAGCGGTCAGGAAGTTTGTCTCAGGCGACTTGAAGACCGGTGGTCTAGACATCTCCTTTGGCGGCTTGTTATCTCCTTCTGGTGGTCGTCGAGCGGTTAGCATACTCGTGTAACCGTGCGACTTGTTCGGTCTGTTTTTTTGTGAAGCCGCTTATACCTGCAATTATTTAGTCTTATATTGCTTATTTGTAATCTCGCTCATCTCCTCCATTCTATAAAATGGAGGCTATACATTTGTAATACTTATCTTTTTGGATAATAAAAATTTTGTTACTCCAAATTTTCGGTCTACTTTTTTTTGTTCGCACAGAATGCGCCGGGCGCGCGCGGCCTAGAGGGGCCCACCGCCGGCCCCCGTTGCCTGCAAGCACCCGCTGTCGGCCTCCGCCGCCGCCGTCGTCCTCCCCCGTCGCCCGAACTTCCCGGTGGAGGGGGCACTACTGTCATTTCTGCAAAAATGGTGATCGACATGTCGAAACAGAGCGACGTCATTCGCCAGCGCAAATCACTTCCCGGCGCAATTACTGACGTGTTTCTCAAGATAACTATAAATAGACAACGAGACCTTCATTTCATGTCAAGAAACTCCAGAGATAAGAGAGAGCTATGAGGTTTTCTGGTGAGATCGTGGACTTAGGCTGATTCTCCGCTCAAGAATTTGCTCCACTCTTCTCCTTGCACTACGGTTCACACGCCTCAAGTGACTTCAACTGCATCCGCGAGAGCGTTCCCATCTAAGCTCCGCATCAACGAGAGCGCTACCTCTAGACATCACCTTGTCCTACAGTTCTCTCACGCCTTAAGTGACGTCAACCGTCTCCTCAAAAGCGCTCCCATTTAGGCTTCGCATCAACGAGAGCGCAACCGTTGGAAGCTCCGCGGGCTTAGAATATTTTCCAGCTGGAATGCTCCCACCAAGATTCCGCGAGCTGATTGTTGTCTCAAGACTAAAGCGCTTCCATCAAGACTCCGAAGACTTAATGGTTTTCCTAGTTTACCATACTTGTAACGGATAAGCGGTTTGTCGCCCTCCGAGATCAAACCAATCTTTGTAACACTCCAAGAAACTAGTGGATTTTGGCTCGACACAGTTCCAGCCATGTGATTTTTCACCATTTCCGGACTTTTCACGTCGAAAACTTCTCTTGTCAATTGTTGCGGTTTTCTTTAATTGATTGTGCGCCCGGGTGACATTCTCAGTCGACTTGATCCGAAATATACTAAGGCGGTCCAATTCTCCAGGCGTTGAGCCTCTGCCTTTGCGTTGAGTGAAGTTCAGACACTCAACGCCGTTCTGCCTTGGCATTGAGTGAAGTCCAGACACTCAACGCCGTTTTGCCTTAGCGTTGAGTGAAGTCCAGACACTCAACGTCGTTTTGCCGTAGCATTGAGTGAAGTCTATACACTCAACGCCGTTCTGCCTTGACGTTGAGAGAAGCCCGCCAAGTCCACTCAGTTCGTCGAACGGAGCTCGGCGTTCGTCGAACGGAGCTCGGCGTTCGTCGGGCTCAATTTCTCAAGAGCTGACCAGCCGAATTGAACAGTTTATGTCTTGTGCGAGCACTCAATGGGCCAAAGCTCGTCAGCCCCCGGCTCGCCCAGGCGAGGTGGGATTACCAGGAGCGAGCAGAGCCGAAGGGCTCTCACTCGCCCAGAAAAGGCCAGCAAGAGGTAGGCGAGTAGGGCCAGTCGGGCCCGTACACGCCGAAGTCCAAGAAGAGGCGGCGAGTGCTAAGTCCATCGAGCACTCGCCACCCCAGGCAAGCAGAGGCTTCAGGGGGCCACTCGCCTAGCGACCTATAATGTTTTTTTTTACCATTTTGCCCCTGCTGGTCCGCCTATATCCTGTTGGAACAGCGGAGTTACGCTGTTGGCAGATACAGTTGGGCTGCATATAGCTGTTCAAAACAGCGGAGGTTGGCTATTTGCAGGCCGTTTTCAGAAAACTATAAATAGGACCCAAGGGGCACCTCATAAGGCATGCTTACCAGTGTTCAGATCTTCTTGCGCTTTCTGAGGTAGCCTTAGCTCGGTCTTTGACTAAGGAGGGAAAGTGCTCTAAGACCTTCCGGGTGTGTGGTGGGACCTCCACGCCGAGCCCTTGGGTCAGTTCCCTTTTCTTTTTTGTTAATTGGCTTGCGGGAGAAAAGTCGGTGTCCGATCACCCCTTCCCCAAGGGTGAACTCCACAAGAGACCACCTCTCCTTTCAACAAGGTGTGCACATAATCACACACCCATGATCTTCATCTCAAAAGAAGTAGGATCATGAGATTGACTGCGCGCGTGATCATCGCGCACGATCCTCCGCGCACCGATCCCATCGTGCGTAGTGGGCAAGCCGCCGCGAGCCCTACCTCGCTGGCGGCGGGCGGCCGACCTCCTCCCCGGACGCCAACAGCCCGCCCCCTCTCGTCGCGCCAGCCCTGGCTGCGGCCGTGGGAGCTTGCCGAGGGAGGGGTCCGCATCGGAAAAATTAGGCTGGGAGTCATCAAAGGAGGAATAGGCATATGCTGCTTCGATAAGCCAAGGAAAAAAACCACCGCTTGGTTTTGACACTCAAGCGACCCGCCTTGCCAAACATCGATGCAAAGGTGAAATTTCACCACCTCTACCCCTCTCCTTTCAGTCGAGCTCGCTTCACTAGCGCTCGCCTCTCCTTTCAGTCCGCCCCTACGGGTCGCCTCTCCTTACCTTACCTTATTAGGGTAGCTCGAGTGACTTCGCTTCGTCGCCTCTCCTTCCAACATAAGTTGAGCTACGAGCTACGGGTCCACAGGCGCCTCCCTCGACCGTCGGCCCCCTCCCTCGGCCGCCGGCGCGGCCGCCCGAGCCGCCCCCTACCTCGGTCGCCGGCGCGGCCGAGGGGGCGGCCGCTCGGTCCGCCCCATCCCTCGACCGCGCCACGACCAAGGGGGCGGCCGCCCGAGCCGCCCCTCCCCGGCCGTCGTCGGCAGTCTTCCCCTCGCCGGCGAGTTCGCGGGCCGCCCGTGGAGTCCAGCTCACGTCGTCCGATCGGTTGGAAATGTCCCCGTCCGTCTGATTTCCGCGTAATCACCCACTAACCACCGGGTTAGTGGGGGATTTAATTAATAATTTTATGATTTATTTAAATGGTCTCCAAATAGAAAATTTAATATCCTAATATGCGCATTTAAAGTATAATGAAAATAATCATGATGGTGGTTATGGTGTGCGGATAACCACGTAACCACCATAACTACCATCTGAAGCCTATAAAAGGAGGCTCAGGCCTCCTCAATTCTCACATTTTTCCTCCGAGTCTTCTTCTTCCTCAGGTTGATGCTCTGTCGAATTCCTTCTACAAGCAACATCCGAGCCGCACCCAAGCCGCACCCGAGCCGCACCGAGCTACAATCGAATTAAGTCAAAGCCACCCGACAAAATCAAATCTCTCAAGATCCAAGTGCCCCCCGCAACCGCAAGTTAAGCCAAATCTCTTCCACCACTCCAGGGGCGGAGCTATCTAGGGAACTGTGGGGGCCCATGCCCCCACGCATTTTTCGGTCCAGTTCAGTGAACCGCAGGTCCGCAGTCGAGTTCCCAAAACCAAGCCTGTAGTCGACCCCGCGGGCAGTGACGGAGCCAGAAAATAATGTCAGGGTGAGCAGACTCATTTCATAATGTAGTTAAAAAATTAACTTAAATTACCACCACAGAAAATCGACACAAACATAGACAAATTGCACAAGAGGAAAGTGGAGAAACGTCGTTACCTCAACCAAGAGATTATGGGCGTCGCACAACAATCAAAGAAATTTCTCCTGCAGAAAGATCTGGACCGTTCGTCAGCTACAATTTCACTCCAACTTCTCCTGCAGAAAATCAGGGGAAAATGACCTTGAGCAATCTGGACTGATTTCTGTACTGAATTTCAGTCCAGAAATGTGTAATTTCACTCAAATCCTAGCTGTTAGTTTGAAAGAACAATTTTTGGACTGAAATTTCAGTCCAGAAATCAGTCCAGATTTCTGGACTGAAATTCAGTCCAGAAATGTGTAATTTCTGGACTGAAGAAGAAGAAGATCATGAAGAAGAAGAAGAAGATCGTCGATCCCAGTTCGACGAAGATCGTCGAACGCAGATCGACGATCTCCGGTTGCCTGTGATCGACGAAAATCGTCGATCTGAGTTCGACGACAATCATCGAACTGGGATTGATGAAAATCGTCGACCTGAGTTCGACGACAATCGTCGAACTGGGATCGACGATCTCCGGTTGTCTGAGTTCGACGATCTTCGTCGAACTCAGATCGACGGTCTTCGTCGTTCTGAGTCAGATCGACGATTTTCGTCGATCACAGGCAACCAGAGATCGTCGATCTTCGTTCAACGATCTTCGTCGAACTGGGATCGAAGAAGAAGAAGAAGAAGATGCAGCACGAGAATGACGGAGGGTGAATGGGGGGCACCGGTCGGGAGCAGCACGGGAATGGCGATTGGCGATCTGCGCCTGGCACGAGACGAGCTACGGCACGGGAATGGCGGAGGGTGAATGGGGGGGCACCGGTCGGGTGCAGCTAGGGCACGGGAATGTCGGAGGGTGAAAATCGCGATTAAAAAATTTAATGTGCGCCATAATTTATGGAACATTTCGCAAAATTCAGGGTGGGCAGCTGCCCACCCTGGACTATACTTAGATCCGCCCCTGCCCGCGGGCCGCGTCATTTTCTCCCGACTCCTGATTCTAAGTATCCCGTGCCCCCACACTCCAATATTTTGGCTCCGCCACTGCACCACTCCGTTTTGATCTCCACCTCCCCCCTCCGGCCCAATGCTCCCTTTTCACCCGCCAGATGCTTGAATCCCGCCACCATCTAAACAAATGAAGCCTTAGTTAACAGTCCACACACCATATAAATGCATCAATTATTATTAATACAAAAATTAGAAAATAAACAAAGTTTTGTACGCGTTTTATACGATTTATTGAATCGTTTTACATTTGCTAACCTCAAAGTCCTCCATCAACAACAATAAAATGTAACACTTGATTGTTTTATTGAGTTGAAATAAAAATTAGGTATCAGTAATTCAGTACTATAATAATTAATACAACTTACAATTTAAACTATTGGCTATTTACATAAATAATACGACTAATTAAGAGTTTCTCCGTCCTTAAAGAAGGCAGGTTTTGTTGGCTTCCCAATCACTTCTTCTTCCTCCTCTCATGCTTCTTCCTCCCTCTAATACTTCTCTCTCACTCTTTCTTCTTCTCCGTGATGTTCTCGAAGAAAAGCTCTAACAAGAGCAAAGCGGCGCGGTCGTCCTGCTTCTTCTGCTGCTTCAATACTGATCGCTCCACCGTTTCTCATGACTCCAGAAATTCGAAGATATCTCCGGCAGCCGCCGCCGTCGCGGTAACAGCCGATGGCCGGGTCAAGTCAAAAGCCACCTGCTTTTGCTGGTTTTGGATTCAAAGGAAGAAGAAGAGATTGCTGGAGCAACAAATCAACAATCCCTCACCAGTTCCTTCTTATATGGCCAGAAACCTTAATGCTACCAAGGTATTGATTGAGATACATTAATCATACACCCACCGAATATATGTGCTAAATTTGTTCAATACACTATGATTAAGGCTCTGTTTCAGCTTAAGGAACGTCGTACTTTTGAACATACAAGTGGATAAAGTTTTTTAGGTGGGCATTAACGAATGACAATTTAACCCTCATATACACGACCGTCACCACCGCACCAAACAAAGCCCAAGAAAACACCAAAAAAAGAAATTATCTCAAAAAACTTGTTCTGAACATAAAATGGATGAAAGTTCTTAGGTGAGATTGAGTGATCACAAACGATGGCGGTTCATAACCACCACCACCACAATCATAACCTCCGCCGCCGTTTCAAACTTAGGCTCCGTTTGTTAGGACTTATTTTTACCGGTCAAGCGGTTACGACCGCATGAAGTGGACCTTAATTATGGTCTGATTCATGCGATCGTAACCGCTTGACCAATAAAAATAAGGGACTGTTTGTTTCCACGTTTCTGCTCCGTTCTAGTCGGACAGCAACGGAATATTTTTTTTACTGTTTGTATCCGCGTTCCATCGCCAACGGAGCCCAAAATATCCGTTGCCAACGTTGCTTTCCGACAGCTCCTCTCAACTCCTTTTCAACGGAGCTTTCCAACGCCAAATTCGTTTTCTCCTCCCCCAGCCAAGAGCCAGGGTCGGCGGAGCCGTTTTACCGCCAGGGTTGGAGGAGCCGTGCAGTGCTACGACGAGGGAAGGCGCGGCCGTACTCCGGCGAGGATCGGCGGAGCCGTGCTCCGGCGAGGGAGGGCGGAGAAAGGCATCAGGCGACGCTGCTTTCTTTCCAAACTGTTTATTATTATATAATATTATCTTATATTATTAAGATTATTATTACATTATGATTATTATTATATAATATTATCGTATATTATTATATTATATTATTATATCATGATTATAATATCTTATTATTATTATTATTAAATTTAATTTATAATAAATATTAATTATAATTTATAGTTTATTTTAATTAATGTAATTGCACATTTTTTTATAATTAAATGTAATAGAAACGTCACCGCTGTTTTATCAAACTGTTTCTCCATTTTGAACAGCTCTACAACCGTTGTTTTACCAAACTGTTTCTCCATTCTGAACAGCTTCATTCTCACAGCTACATTCTCACAGCTCCATTCTCACAGCTCCTTTGACCACCGCCACCGCCACCGCCGAAACAAACTAACCCTAAGTCCTCCCAAAAAGAGCGTTGATCTTAGCTGAAAAGTAATGCCGCGATTCCTATGAGTGCCGGCGGCCGCCCTCCTAGTAAGAATGGGGTTTGACCCAATAAACCAAGTCTCAAGAGTTGGGGATGTGCTTAACACGCTCCTCACGTTTAGTTGACTAATTTTTCTCGAATCTTAGCGTAGATTGTACGGTGGATAGAAAGAACAAAATACGCATTGCTGAATGGCTAACTGCACGTGATCCCGCGTTGTGAAGGTCTATAGACCGCCGAGGCGCTCCAAAATATTTATACTTCGGACGAGGGCATATGGAAGCTAGAAAAGTTTAGGTTTAATTCCTTGGTCAAGTTGTTTTAGGCTCCCTTGTTTGGCATGGTTGTAGCAGTCGTGACTGTATTAGTTAAAATGTTATTAGTTGATGACCACCTAACAAATATCATCTGTTTGAACATAAAAGTAGATTAAGCTCCTTATGTGGGCATTAACAAATCACAATTTAACCCCCCGTGTTCATGACCGCCATGACCGTGCCAAACGGAGCCTTAGGCCGTGTTTGGCGCGGCTTATCGCGACTTATTTGCTCCAGTGTGGTTGGACAAAAATGTCATTGTCATGCCAAAATCGTATTTCTCAAACTAGTTTCTTTCTTGTAACATTTGTGATATCAAACATACATTCTATGACAATGACGTTTTTGTCTAACCTCAATAGAACAAATACGTTGCGATAAGCCACGCCAAACGCAACTTTAGACTCCGGCCGGGCGGTGCTGTCTGTTCAATAAGCATGATCCACCCCATCAAATAGGGCTGTTTGGCACTGCAGTGATGGTAGTGAACACTATAGTTACGAGTCATTTTTTTGTGAACGCTTGATCACATCTAAGAAACTTCATCCGCTTTTATGTTCAAAATTAGTCATACCAAATATACATGATGATGGTTTTTGTCGAAACTCAAACACTACGCTAGACAGAGCCTTAATAAATTTATAATTACAATTTCAGGAATTGCAATTATCCAAAAAAACATGAGAATTATGAGAGCACGTTTGTTTGGATGGAATTGAGCTTCACTTTGACTAGAATGGAATGTGGATTTATAATTTAGACGTTTTAAGTATAATTCCGTGATCAAGTTGTTTTAGACTCCGTCCGTGCGGTGCCTTCCACGCAATCGGCGTGGATTTGCCCCGTCAAATGGTTCCATTTGGCGCTTCGATGGCGGTCGTGAATGTGATAGTTAGTGGCAATCATATATAAATTTGTATTTATAGAAGTTTAATGTGATTTTCTTGGGAGATTTTTTTAAGAGAGAATTTCAACTCTTAACATTTCCTAATGGTTTAATCCTCCTCAAAATAATAATTCCTATGTAAACAAATAGTATGTTCTCATTCTTTTCAGGTAAAAGTCAACCGCAGTAAAAGCCTGCCGGCGGAACAACGGCGGAAATTGGCCGCCGATGATGGCCTTATCAGCGCGGAATTCCAGCGGCCGCTCCTTCGGCAGCTGACGCCGAAGTATGATACAAGGAGCCGAGCCGAAACGCCGAACTTTCCGCCCGAACCGGTGCTTGGCCGGCGCAACCACAATCAACTCGGACCGAATAGACCGGCTGCCGTCACTCTCCGGGTCAATAGCCCGGCCCGAATGAAGAGGGGAAAAAAACATGGGCCCGATGTCAGTTTGACCGTTCTCGGAGTGACGCTAGCCGTCACGGTGTTTTATGGCCGCTCCGCCGCCGTGGTCAGCCTGTGCGCGTGCTTATACTTGGTGGCGTTCTTCCGGCGGCCGACGCTGGCTCGAAAAAAGATGGATAGAATAGCCGGCGCCGGCCATGTGGGACCCAGGGAGTACAGGAGGAAGGTTGTGAAGGAAGGGTTTCAAGAGAGGGGTAACAAAAACGCGACGCGTATTGTCCATGCGTTGGAGCGTTGAAGTTCAGCTGAGTCTTTGGAAAAAGGAATTAATTTTTTTATTCTTTAACTTTTTTTGAATAATTTCTTAATTTTGAAATAAAAAAAATCTAGATATTTTTTAGTTTTGAGGCAAAAAAAAAATTTAAAGTGCTGTTATTATTTATTAATAAATTTATTTTTGCTTCTAACAAATTAGAAAAAGCCCCAAAATTTGAAAAAAAAATGTCTCAAAAAAATATTGCTAGCAAATCACGGAAGAAAAAGATGATGCAGAAGGCAGGGGTGGACCTGCATAGAGTCCATGGTGGGCAACTGCTCACCCTGAAATTTGCGAAAACTTCAATAAATTACGAGTTTACGACGTATTTTACATTTTTTATGTTATATTTGCTTATTATATATAAATATATATAAATATAGAAAATGTTTATAAGCTTTAATTTGGTGGAGTGGTAAAGGTTTTAACATGGTAATATTTTTGATCTTGATTCGAATCTCAGCATCCCCTTTTTTTGCTTTAATTTTTTTTAACCGTTAGATTTAATCCAACGGCTCCGGTTCTCCACAGGCTTTTCCTAAAATCTGGTGAAGTTTTTTTCTTTCCGAAGGTTCAGTCCCGATTCCCAAAGGCCGAAACCCTACAGGTGTTGCGCGAGTCGTGCGACTCAGTCGCCGCCCCTCCCGCGGTCCCACCGGCCGCTGCCGTTGCTGACTGTATGAGCGCAGGGCTCACCCGCCTCTTTCCCTCTCGACCTTCCGGTGAGGTTCCGACTTCCGAAGAAGGTGATCTTGCCTTCTCTCCCTCCGGTGGGCGGTGGCGGTGCGACTCCGGACCTCTGGTGGATCCGTGACGTGCGACTCTCCTCAAACATTACTATTTGGTTGGGTAACAATTTCCTCTACTTCTCTAGTTTCTTTGTGTGTTTCATCTTCCGTGTAAGATTTGGTGGAAGACTTTGGCGTTATTTGAGAAGGTTTTTGGATAAATCGCTGCAAGTTCATTTCCTTGTTTTCATTGTGATTTTCTTTCATCGCTTGATTTCGTTTGAAAGGGATCCAGTGAACCCAACGTCGTTCTGTTTTGGGAACTAAATCCAACTAATTTGATCGCCTTTATTTTTAATCGGGAGACCTCCCTTTGTACGCATTGTGATTTGTGAGTGAAGCAATATTCATTATTGGGTGTATTTCTCTTGTGTAATTGTGAACGTACATTCGTTCGGATCGTGTAAGTCTCTTTCACTGTGCGTACGTACTTTAGACAAAGATAAGCTTAATGAGTAAAAATTACTAATTTGTTTTTAAAATTATTTGTGTGCTATTTACAGAGATGTATAAGTTTTTTAAGAAAATTCCAATTACATAATCATCTAAGAAACGAATTTGTGAAGATGATTTGAAATCAAATTCAAAAAGGGGTCGGCTTGAAGCTAATCTGGACAACATAATAGTCGACCCAGGGTTACGAGTTAAAATGTCAGATTATAATGTGAATGATAGAGATGAAATTAGAAGACAATATTTATTGAATGGTTCATGTCAATCACGTCATCATCAGTTTTAACAGACAATATTCGGGAATACACATAGAAGGTTTAATTATTCATGGTTTAGCAATTTTCCTTCTTGGTTGAAATATAGCATAGCAAAAGACGCAGCATTCTGTATATTTTGTTATCTTTTTAAGCCTGAAATGAGACAACAGTCAGGGGGAGATTCATTTACTATTGACGGATTTAGAAATTGGAAAGATGTTTTAAGTAGACTCCGACAACATGTTGGTGGTCCCAATAGTATTCACAATCAAGCTGCAGTGATGTGCACTAACCTAATAAAATCAAGTCAGCATATTGAGGTCTGGTTTCATAAACATACAGATCAAGCTAGATAAGAGTATAAAACACATATAACCGCATCAGTTGACTGCATTCGATTTTTAAAACAACAGGGTTTGGCCCTACGTGATAATAATGAATCAGATTCTTCAACAAATCAAGGAAACTTTCTTGAGCTTTTACGATTTCTTGGTGATCATAATGATGAGGTGCAAAAAGTGAGTTTGCATAACGCGTCAGAAAATAACAAGTTAACTGCTCCCGAAATTCAAAAAGATATTATCAATGCAAAGACAGTTGAGACAAAAAATTGTATTAAAAAGGACATTGAAGATGATTTTTTTTCTATACTGATAAGTGAGTCACGAGATATATCTACTAAAGAGTAAATGGTTATTGTTTTACGGTATGTTAACATCAAAGGACATGTAATTGAACGCTTTCTTGGGATTGCGCATGTAATAGATATATCAGCTCATTCTCTTAAAGGAGCATTAGAAGAATTCTTTTTATATCATGGTTTTAGCATTTCAAAATTACGAGGACAGGGATATGACGGTGCAAGTAATATGTGAGGGGAGTTTAATGGACTTAAAGCTCTAATTATGAAAGAGAACTCATCTGCATATTATGTTCATTGTTTTGCACACCTACTTCAGTAAGCGTTAGTAGTAGTTGCAATAAATCATGTTCAAGTTGCTTGGCTTTTTGAATTGGCTGTCACTTTGATCAATATAATCAATGTCTCATGTAAGCGTCAAGAGCTTTTACGTGAGTCTCAATTTGTTAAGATTATTGAATCTTTACAAAATGTGAACTTTTAAGTGGTACTGGTTTAAACCAAGAAAGAACTTTGAAAAGAGAAGGTGATACTAGATGGGGATCGCATTATGATTCATTGCTTAACATAATTGTGATGTTTTCCTCATTATCGATGTTCTCGAGATTGTTGAAAAAGATTCACATTCAAGTTCTGATCATAAAACAACGACTTTTCATTATTAGATTCACCTCAATCATTTGATTTAATAATTGTTTTATTTTTTATGAGAGATATATTGGGAATAACAAATAGTATTTCACAAGCATAAAGACCAAGATATCAGTAATGTCATGCATTTAGTGCAAATTTCTAAACAAATGTTGCAGGGTAAACGAGATAAAAGTTGGAAAGTCTTATTTGATGAAGTTTCATTATTCTGTAATAAACACAAAATTAGTATTCCAGATATGAATACTTTGTATGTTGCAAGAGCCCAGTCAAGCAAGAAATGACAAATTTACATCATTATCGAGTTGAGATATTTTATAATGTGATAGATATGCAGCTTCAAGAATTGAATAACCGATTTGCAGAGAGAAATACAAATTTACTTCTTTGTGTTGCATATTTGAGTCTGAATAATTCATTTTCTGCATTTGATAAGCAAAAGTTAAGACGACTTGCTGAGTTTTATCCATCAGAATTTTCAAATTTAGATATTATGAAACTGAATTGTCAATTGGAGACTTATGTTTGTGATGTTCGGACTGATAGTGACTTCGCACAAGTAAATGGAATTAGCGATCCTGCAATAAAGATGTTTGAGAAAAAAAAGGATATTTTATATCCTTTGGTTTATTTACTAATGAAATTATATTGGTTCTGTCAGTTGCAACAGCTACAGTTGAGAGGGCATCCTCTGCAATGAATATCGTGAAAAATCGCCTGCGCAATTGAATGAGAGACTCAATGATGAATGATTGTTTAGTTACATATATTGAAAGAGATATATTCAAAAGTATTGATAATGAGACTATATCAAACACTTCCAAAATATGAAAAGTCAACGTGGCCAACTATGAAAGGTAATGTTATGTATTTTTATTTTAAATTTAGTTGAAATATTATTAAATATTCATGTATTATTTTTTTTGATATTAATACAATTATTTGAATCATTAAGATTACTTTTTTTTATTATATTATGGAAGAACTCCGCCCACTCTAACATTATCTCCTGACTCCATCACTGGCGAGGCATAAAGGTATTATCCAGCATCAATAATTTATTATAATTAAGAAAGAGATTTTTATTATGAATAATCAAGACCTTTGTATTAAAGATAATATAATAAAGTAAAGAGAATGGATTAAATTAAATCAAGTAACATAATATATAAATTGAGGATAATCCAGTTCTTGGCGTTTGTCAGTGAACCCAGTGAGAATCTCCTGTATAGATTCCGCCTCATTTATCTTTAGCGAGGGCCAAAAAATTAATAATGATGATGCATAAATTAAAAATGAAGATGCATAAATTTTTTTTTAAATGTGTCACAGGGTTCTAAATATTTTAACATGGGGGGCTAGTCATCAACTTACATCAAAAAATTTTTTGAACGTTTCCATCTTATCGGAAATGTTTTTCACTCATCTGGCCACCATTTTTGACGTATAAGTAGTCAAAATTTATTATCTCGATGAGAGGAATCAAAATAAACTAAATATTTTGAAAAATAATGGGGGGCCGGTGTCCCTCGAGCCCCCCTGGGAGTGGGGGGGGGGGGGGGGCGAATTGTAAAAAAATTTAATTAGCCATCGTTGTTGTTGGCCGACTCAGAGACCTCAGTCGCCACCGCCCTTCTTTGTTATCAGCCGCTCTGCTTTAGTGAGATTCCAATTAATCATCTGCCACAGTTCTTGTGCATGAGATGAGGGCATGCTAGAGATCTCTCAGAATCATTGTAAGGGGAAGACATTAAACTTTCCAACTCAAGTTTGTGTAAGGATAATATAAGTTTGCATTTGGCACGGCTTATCACGACTTATTTGCTCCGGTGAGGTTGGACAAAAATGACAGTCATATTAAAATTCTATATCTCAAGTTTGTTTTTTTTGTAACATTTGTCATACCAAACATACATTCTATGACAATGAGTTTTGTCCAATCTCATCGGAGCAATTAAGCTACGATAAGATGCGCCAAACGGAACCTAAATCTTCAGTCCCTCCCAATTTTACTTGGAATCCTACTCCACCATCGACCTCCTTCCTTTCTTCTGAAAATCCGAACAGGGGTCCGTCTGAGGCCAACACCCTCTTTGGCTCCACCTTCATCTCATCGAATGTCTTCTTGAAAACGACGTTGACGGAGCTCCTGTTGTCAACCAAGATCCGGGAGACGGTGTAGCCCTCGATGGCCGTCTGGATGACCACCGCATCGCAGAATGGATCCTCGTGATCCGGCATGTCCTTTACCGAGAAGGTGATATTCTCCTCCTGGGGCGGGGTCTGGGATGTTGAGACGACGCTCCGTCGGTACATGACATGGAGGCTTGCCTTCTGAGTGGCCTCAATCCCCACACCACCATGGATCACCGCTATACCGCCTCGGGGTCCGACATCGACCTGGTCCTCATACACATCATCCCCCCTTCTCTGGGTAGAACCTCCTCTACCCGCACCGGCAGCTGAGGCTGGGTAGGGCCTCTCGCCCCATCACTTCCAGGAACTCGGGGCAGGTAGTCGTGGTGTGACCTCCCAACTGGTGAAAGTCACAGTAGGGTAACTCGACCCTGATCCTTCTCCTTCCCTGGCGGTTCCTCCACTCTCTTCGACCAATCTCCATCGTTTGCTATGGTGGGGGTAGGAGCTGCCTAGGGGCTTGCCTTTGGAAGTTGAACCTCCCTTGATCCCCATGAAAGTTCCCTCCGCCCTAGACGAGAGCTCTTCCTGGACCCTGGGCAGGTCCTCCCTACTGCCTCCAGCCTAGTTCCGGACCCTCCTGTCCCTGGAACCCTTGAGCTCTCTGTTCCTCCCTTCTTCTTCCTTCCTGATGCCTTGAGCCACCTTGCTCCTTTGACTCTGTCTCTATTAACTTCGCCAACTTCTTGAAAAATGCCGGGTTGGCCGCCTCCATGGCTATCTCCTCAGCCGCCCTTTCCATCATCTCCTCAAAGGAAAGGGGGGTCTTTCGAGTCAGGCTCATCTTGAAGAACCGCTCGCGCAACCCCACCGTGAATGCCATCTGGAGGGTAACCCCGGCATCTCCTGGACCTCCAGGATCTCTTCTTGGAACCTGCCAACGTAATGGGCCAGCGACTCCTCGGCCCCCTGCCTTATCAGGAAGATGGACTCAGTGCTCTTCTTCCTCTTCTTGGAGGTGGAGAAGCGAAGCTGAAAGCTCCGGCTCAAGTCTTCGAACTCATAGATCGACCTCGGATGGAGCTGATGAAACCAGTCCCTTGCCTTCTCCTTCAACGTGATCGCAAAGAGGTGACACTTGAAGGCATCAGTCATTGGCCTGATGGAGACGACATCCTCGAACCACTGCAGATGTTGGGCAGGATCCTCCTTTCTGGTATAGTAAGCCATGTCAGGCTCTCTGAACCCCTCGATAACGGGAGCTGAGATGATCAGCTCGCTGAAGGGTGACCCCCTGAGAGGTGCTCTCGCTACCTCTATTCGCGCGACCTGCTCGTCTGGGAGGCTGGCACTCGCCGGGCTGGAGAACAAATCTCGGCCGTTGAGGTCCTGCTCGACCCCATCTCACATCCTCTCCTTCTCGGGCCTTCTTCCTAGTGCACTTCTTTCTCCCCCGGCTGGGGTCATCTCGCCTAGACCCCTGGGAGTAGACTCGTCGAGAGGGGGGGAGCTAGCTCCTGGGGGGTCGGGGTGGAGCTGCCACCCTGAGGAGCAATGCTTCGCAGCATCTCCATGATGCCCTGGATGGAGTCCATGAACTCTTGCCTCCCCACAAAGTGTCCTGAGCTGGGGAGCTCGCCGAGATCATCACTACCTCCCTGACCTCCAGTCATGACTCTCTCCCGAGATCTTCTGTGCTGGTCACTCTCCACGCTCACCTCACCAAAAATGTTGAAGCCAAAAATGGCCTCTGTGGAGTTCGGGTTCCCAAAAGAGGGGTGACATCACACCTACTACACTCGGGGGAACGTCACAGACCAAAGACTCAGTAAAATAGGAACAGACCCTCGGCTCTAGCGTGGAGGTCCCACCTCACACCCGGAAGGCCTTTGAAGTTTCCCCCTCCCTATCCAATGCTGAGCTAGGTGCCTTGAAGGAAGAGAGCAAAGAGATTTTTTGTGGCTCAAATGCAATGCTCTCCAAGGCACCTCTAAGGGTCTATTTATAGTTTTTTCCAATCCCATGGACCAAAATGACAGAAACACCCCTAGGACAATAAGGCCTTGGGCCAATAAAAAACACCCACACTGGGGGGCAAAGAGGTAATCCCACTCCGAGGGTAAAACGGTAAAAGCATGGCCAAAAGATATCCAAGAGCGGGAGGAGCCATTCCCACCATCTCCCCGGGCACCCGAGACGAGCAGGTGACCCCCGAAGAACTGGGGAGCAGGGGGGTAAGGGCGAGACCCCGGCCTCCCGGCCGGTCTCGCCTCGCCAGGCCGCAGAGCAGGAGGGGGCAGGGGCAAGACCCCGGCCTCCCGGCCGGTCTCGCCCCGCCAGGCCGCGGAGCAGGAGGAGGCAGGGGGGAGACCCTGGCCTCCCGGCCAGTCTCGCCCCGCCAGGCCGCAGAGCAAGAGGGGGCAGGGGCGAGACCCCGACCTCCCGGCCAGTCTCACCCCGCCAGGCCGCGGAGCAGGAGGGGGCAGGGGCGAGACCCCGGCCTCCCGGCCGGTCTCCCCCCGCCAGGCCGCAGAGCAGGAGGGGGCAGGGGCGAGACACCGGCCTCCCGACCGGTCTTGCCCCGCCAGGCCGTAGAGCAGGAGGGGGCAGGGGCGAGACCCAGGCCTCCCTGCCGGTCTCGCCTTGCTAGGCCGCGGAGCAGGAGGGGGCAGGGGCGAGACCCCGGCCTCCCGACCGGTCTCGCCCCGCCAGGCCGCGGAGCAGGAGGGGGCAGGGGCGAGACCCTGGCCCCCGACCGGTCCCGCTGCTCCCACCTCGCACTTACCAGGTCCGGGCGGGTGCCAGCCAACTTGTCGCACCCGTCCCCCAAAAAAGGGCCACTGGGGGGAGGCAGATTTTTCCTCCCCCTACTAGTATATTCCAAGGGCTAGGCCAAATTTGGCCACCAAGGTGTTAAACTCATCCAAAAGCTTAAAACCCAAAACCAACGAATACGGGGTTGTACATTGTAAGACCCCCCACCCCACCCCACCCCTTTTCTTTTTAAACCCCGGGGTCTTATGCCCAGAACCGTCTTTTTGCGGTGGCCCCGACTCTCGAGAAGGCCGCCACTACAAAACGTCGATTCTGCCGGCCTTTTCGATCAACAAGAAAGAGCAGTATAATATAGTTTTGGATAAAACTAAGTCCACATCACATGTATTAAATGTAAATGAAATCACATCGAGTCCATAAATAGAAAAGAGAGTGTACTGCAAGGTAACAAAATGAAAATATAAATGGGCTTAAGCCTGGTACATCAGATCCTCACTACAATCTCTCGCGGAAGCTATAAAAAGGCTATCACTCACGGAGCCGGTCGCTGGTGCTCCGGTACTAGACTGGCCCACCTCCATGCGCACCGTACTCCACTGGTGCTGGTCCCTGAGCTGCTGGTCCCTGTCTCCCATCCGGAGCCCCTGTAATGTTGTGGTCCGAAAATCATTAGTCATAAAGACTAAGCCCTATTATCCCCTACCCCTCCCCCCATGGATCCTAGGCACCGAGCGGGGAGGAGGAAAGGGAAGCTACAAAGGTTGAGAGTACAAAGTAGCAGGTGACAGTGGAACTAGTCTAGCAGTTCCATAATAATATGCAATAAAGTAAGCAAGTAGAGTAAGCCAGTAGAGTAAACAAGTAGAGTAAGCAGCATATGTTAAAAGACAAGGTAAGAAATAAGTAACCTTAACTTATATGAATGTCCATACAAACTTATAAGTTAAGGGGTCTTCTACAAGGCTCTCATCGTATAAAAAGTTACATACCAATTTATACGTTGGGGTGTCGGTTGGATGCAAGTATGGGTGTAGTGATATGCTATGCCATGATTCATGCAAGTGCGACCCACGCACACGACTCTATGCGCACAGACCTTTAGTTCCCCCTATTTGGGCAGCTAGCTTCACTCCCAGGAACCTCCGTAGTGGCAAACGGAGACAGTGGGTCGGGCCCCCCACTCCTAGGCGGGTATCCACACTACCAGGCCTAGCCCTCCCATACGCCCCTAGAAGAACACCACCTATAGTATCCGCGTACTAATGCTGGTCATATCCACCAGACTTTCTTTGGCTAAGTGTCCCACACCACCGAGTCAACGTATCGACGTCGGCGTGAACGATCGTCCGATACCGAAGACCCACCACCTTATTTTGTATCCAAAACCTTTTGAGCCACTGGCTCCCCGGACTATCAGTCCGTGCATCTACCTTCCGAACGAACCGTCCAGATGGCAATCAAAACAACCTAATCAACCTCCCGAGCTACCGGGGTGTGTGAATGTGTAACCCTAGTTATAATAGTTGCTCTTGAAATGTTTTATTCTTACAGTTTAGGTTAGCCCAGGACTGCCCAAGGTATTCCTCGTGAAGGGCTCTCGAAGGCACTAGGAACTACGATAGGATTACGCCCAAAGGTCCCTTTCACAAGACACTTACTATTATTGGTTGCTATCAGATCTCTCAAATCCTTACTTGTTGTACTGAACCTAACCCTAGAGTATTTGACACTTCCTCTCCACGGGAAAGACGATCTTTCGTCGATCTCGTGCACCACCTAACACTAGCCAAACAAACACCCTTCTCATCCTATCTCCCAATGGTGAACTTATTTTTAATTATCCAACCAGCAAATCTCTAACACCAACTCATGTGCCCAAATTCATATTCCAAATTAAATTCTGTAGTTTTACTAAATGCAGACCAACACAAGCTATATGACGTGTAAAACAAGAAGTACTCAAAATATTCATCCAGTATCTCTATAATAATTATTAGGGGTCTATCATGATATGTTTGGCCTAAATCCAGAAATTCATATTTTTTATAATTTATCTGGTTGTTTATTTAATTATTCTGGTAATCCAAAAACCCCAAGTTTGAACACGATGTACCAACACCAGACAAGTAAAAGCTGCACAAAATTTACGATAAATATAATATGACTATTGAAAATAAAATCCAAAGTTTTTCAACTCTTCAGCAAGATTTAATCTCCTAATTAATTAATTCAATATAAATATAATAAATGGAATTAAATAGAGAAGTACCTTAAAATATTACCCAAAAATTAAACAAAATTTGTCATGGCTATAGTATGATCATAAATCCTCACTAACCAAGTTTCATAACATTTTAATCTATTTTAACTATGATTTTATCACAAATATCCTTAGGGGCAACTTAAAGATTTTAACTACAAGTATAAGCTAATTCTTCCAAACACCCTACAATAATTTCTGAAGGCTCATGAGTAACCTAAGACTGCTCTACCCAAGTTTCATCCCTGTTCAATGACTTTTACTAACCTTTTCTATCTCTACACTTTTTGTGCCCTAAACTAGGGTTAGGGTTTAGAGGGGCCTACCCATACCCAAATCCCTTAAGAATTTTACCAGAGGGTTTTAGCTACTCTAGTTCTCACTCTACCAAGTCTCAAGTCCATAAAAGGTCTTTTGACCCCTTGCCCTTCACAAGACACAAAAACCCCTCCTTAGTGTTTGGCCTTAGGTCCTAAGGCAAATCCACTCTAATCTACCCCATCTTCCATGCGAGAGTGATAAAATTCATGCCAAGTCAGTGACCCCAATTTCAACCTCTATTGAGGTGATTTGGCCACTCAAAACCCAAAGTGCACTATTTGACCTAAATAGCCTTATTATGACAAGGCTAGGGTTACATGATTTCGACTCACACCATCTCCAAATGAGATGAAATTTTAACCAGAGCCTTATGAAAACTCCGAAAACTACCCACCAAAATTTGGGAGGGTTTTGAGGTAATTAGACCTTTTAAATAATTCCTAAAATATTTATTAAATTTCTACAAAAACTTTAGGAAAATGTTTTCCAAAAATTCCCAATTTTTTATATGTTCTAGGCCCAGGTAAGAATGACACCCATACAAAATTTCAAGTCATTTGGATGGCTGGATTGAGGGGGCACTCAAAATATTCTCTGGTCTAGCCTAGGTATAGTCCTCACCAAAATGGGTTCTGTGGTCAAACCACTTACCCAAATTGGTTCAAATAAATTTTAATTTAAAATAGACTCCAAGGGCTACAATGTTTATGTTGGTCATTTATTCTGAAACAGCCCCTAAGTATTTTTAATATTTAATTCAAAACAGCCCAGTAAACAGGACAAAAAATTCAGAAATCAAAACTAAATAAAAGAAATGATGCAGCACGAATCTTAAAGCAAATACGACGCATCCTGGTCATCTTCCTCCTCCAGCCAAGGGCTATGATCAGCCCGACCTGGAGCTTCCTCCAAGCCATTTTCCCGGCCACCCGGCCACCTCCCTGGCCGGCCACCACCGCCACCACCTTCGTTGAGGGGGGGGCTATCGCCGGGCGGCGGTACGGCCGCCGGAGGGGCAGTTTCCGGCAAACTCACAAGGTATAAAAACTATGGATTTTATGAAATTTCTCCAACCCGATCGGGCTCAATTGAGCCAGATTTCTCTCCTAAAAGATATAAAGATCTAGCCCACGAAGAGAGAAGTAGAGGAGGACCTTCAATCGTGCTTGCCGACGTGTTTGGTGGTGGTGCGCCATGGCCGCCGAGCTCCAAAAGCTTCCACCTCCAGATCTCTATCCTTAAGCAAAAGTAGCGATGAAAAGGCCTAAATCCACTGCTTATGATGCTCTGAAGATGATAAAGGGGTCAGTTAGGTATGGGAAGGGGCATGGCTTCAAAGCCATTAATGGCCATGAAAGGGAATTTCAGCCATGGAGAAAATCCCTTGAAATTCACCTCCCCCTGGTCCCAATTCATTTGGAAACTCCTCAAAACTGATAGTGGAGATGAATACTAATTAATTGGTGAAGAATGGAGGGGTGATTCACCTTCCCCACCATGAATGACCTTCTCTTTCTCACTTTCTCTCTCCTCCATATTGAAGAAATTGGTTTCAACCACCTTGGGTGGCTGGCCATGGCTATTCAACTCCTCAAAACTGATGAGGGGGAATACATTCAGTCTTTGGAATCAATTGGAGAGGCCCTTGGTCTCCCTTGGCCATGAATGGCCTCCTTTTCTCACTTTCTCTCTCCTCCATTAAAGAGAAAAATGGAGCTTTCTCTCTCCTACTCACCATGGCCAAATTTTGATGTCTACTCCAGCCTATTGACAGCCCACTAACGCATATTAATAATAAAAATGAGGTTAGCCCAAGTGGGGGAAAAGGGTTTGAGCTTGGGTTAGCCCATTTAGGCTAATTTGACCTAACACTAGAATAGAGTTGACCTTGGTCAACATGACCATTTGGGTTGACCCCAATGGGTCCTTGGTGACCCATTGGACTCCCTTAAGGTCTAGGAAGACTTGAGTAGGGTTGGTTGGGCATCTTGGGGGTCACTTGACCCTTAGTTAGGGCACTTTGACCTCTTTTTGAAGCTAGGGTTGACTTGGGTCAAATTAGCCTCTTTGGTTGACCCCAATGGGTCCTTGGTGACCCATTGACCTCCCCTAAGATCTAGGAAGGGTTGGGTAGGGTTTTCTTGGAACTTTGGAGGTCACCTACCCTTAGGAAGGGTACTTTGACCAAATTAGGGCTAGAGTTGACTTTGGTCAACATAAACTCTTGGGTTGACCCCAATGGGTCCTTGGTGACTCATTGGCCTCACTTTAGGGTTAGGAGGGCATGGGTGGGGTCCACTTGGCTAGGGAAAAGTCAATTGACCCTAAGTAGGCTAGTTTGACCCATTTAGGGTTAGGGTTGACTTAGGTCAACTTAACCACTTTGACTACCCACAGTGGGTCCTTAATGGCCCTATGGACTACCCAAGGTGGTTTAGGGCATCATGGTTTGGTCATGTGGTCAAGTTGGAGCCCTAAAGTCAAACCTTAGGTCTAACTATTGAGGATGAGTTATAGGCAGACCAAGGTGATTTTCACCTTGACCCTTGTTCACTTAGTCCCTTGGGCTTCCTAGGGTTTTGTCATGACCTAGTCATGACCAAAACCACTCTTTGGGGTCTAGTTGGAAATGAGATGTTACATACATTCAGCTCATTGATGATTGAGTTAAGTCTATTATACATATCACTCACTGACTCTGACTTTTCTTTCTTGAAATTCTCATATTGGGAGATGAGATTTGATCTACTGTCTTTTCTCTCATCTGCAGATCCAACAACCATCTGGTTTAGGGAATCCCAGATGACTTTAGCTGAGGTGCACTCTGTCACTTTCTGGAAAATGTCATCTAACATTGTCTGAGCCAGAATGTTCATGGCTTTGGCATCAGCTATCTTGGACTTCTTCTATGCATCTGTCCACTCACGTGATGGAACAACATGAGTGTTGTAAGTTACAGTATATGTAGCCACTGGAGCTGGTGGACCTGTCAAGATATAATTAAAAATATCTTCATCAATGGAGTTCATATATAATTTAATTCTTACCTTCCAAATAGCAAACTTGTTCAAGTTGCAAACTGCAGGTCTGGTACTTGCATAGTCCTTATTTTGTGCCATGATATAAGTAATGTGCTAGAGAAATTTAGATCTTAGAAGGATCTGTTGGTTCAAGTGTTACCTTATACAACCAATTAAACTACCCTCTGATACCAATTGAAAGAAATGGTAAACATATAATACCAATATAAAATGACTTCGGCAATTGATAATCCTTTGACACCAATTGAAAGTCAAGTGGATATATCTAATTAGCTCTAGGGGGTGAATAGAGCTTTAAAAATTTTTCATAGATTTATATGATTTAGCTGTAAAATAGGTGACAACAAATATTATGTAAAGAGATTAAAGCTAAGCTATCACAGCACAGTACAAAAAAAAAAGGCAACCAGACAACACAAGAAATTTTATAGTGGTTCCTCAAACTGGGTACATCCACTCTTCTACCATCCTGGTAGGAATCCACTAGCAGGTTTTGATCAGGTGACTGCCACCACAGGTTTTTTCTCAGGTGTCCTGTCACCACAAGATCTATTTGCAGGGAGATCTCAAAACCCTTTAGGCTTTTGATCAAGTGCCCAAAAACCAACAATAAATTTTTGAAGATAGTTAATAAACCTTTTATACAGTGTATTCGATGTCTCTTGAAAGCTTGGAGAAGATTTGCAGATAATGAAGACAGAATGAATTTTTAGACTCCCCAAAAACTTTCAGTGTCTGCCTACATGACTTAGTAAATTCTCTAACTTCTCGTTTTCTGTCTTGTGTCCTTGATAGCAGATGATTCTTCTCTGTATCTCTTCTAAATTTGAATTTTACTCCTTGATTGACTGCTGAATTCTTGAAACTTGGACAAACGACTAGAATGACATTAATTTGATTCCTCAACTGTCTTAGTAATTAAACCGAATTTTTACTCTATGAAATCAAGTAATTAATGCTGCCAATGAACGACTATATTCATAAGAATATATGCATTTAATTACTCAGAGCAATATAGGTAACAATATATTAAATCAGTCTTGGTCAATCTGGAAATCAACTGCAGAGAAGGAATTACTGAACTGACAGATTTCGTCGACCTCAAAACAGATTTCGTCGACCTGAACTCAAAGTTCGTCGAGCTGAGAAATCGTCTTCGTCGACCTGAGTTCAGCGGACATCAATCTGGAAATATCTTGCTAATTCTGAGCTCCATGTTCGGCGATCAAAGAATCTGTTTTGAGGGAAGAAATCGTCGACATGAGCTCGAATATCGTCGAGCTCAACTCAGAGAAAGAACTATTAGTTCGTCGATCCGAGATCGACGATCGTCGAGCTAAGTTCAAAGAAATTCGAACTAATAATCTGAACTCTGAATTCTTCTAAGTCTGAGTTTCCTGAAGTCCACTGCAGGCTGGTCCATGAATCTTGATTTTAAAGACTAGCCTAAACTCTAGAACTGACAAACTTGACCCTGGCTATACAAGGTGGGTCAAAACATCCTAATAGTGAACCTTAACCCAAATCCAAACTAGGGATTCTACATCTACCACCTCCTCGCACGGTGGAAGCCGGAAGCCTGATCTCAGAGTAACCTCGCAAATCGTCAGCCAGCTCCTTGGAGGGTTTTGGACCCTTTCCTCAGTACGCGGTATCTTCACCTCAAGATCGGCAGGTTATTAAACCGTATCTCTTCCTCCAAATAGCAAATTGATCATCGGTAAGAGACGAACGCAAACGAATTGATCTCGCGGTGTGCTTCAAAGCCTGAAATAAAAGGAGAAGCAAAATTTGGGATTAAACAACAATTAAGTCCCAAACAACAAAAGTGTTAGCATGGATATGGACGCACATGCATACATACTCGAACGAACCCAGCAGCACGCATAACCAAGAACGCACGCACACACCTGAGATTGCGCGGCCAGGTGCGCTCGCAACCAGATACATGCACATTTATGTCCGCACACGCGGCCTGCGGCCAGCATAGGTGCACGCGTGAATTAGGTCGCACGACCAGGTACACGCGTACCAAGGTGCGTGTAATACCTCCCCTGTAATGACCGTATAATATGGGTCCGGTCGGGGCCCCACAACATACAGACGCCACAGCTTCAGTATTATAAAATGATATAGCTACCCAAACTCAAAACACATCACAGCGGAAACTACAAAAGAGACTAGAAGTTATCCACGCCTACAAGAGTAACAAAATGACCTTAAAGCCTTACAACAAGAGTAAATCCAAACTCAAATAATACATCAGTCCTGAAAGTGCATAAGCACACCTAGTCTACCTCGGCATGCAAGCCGGTCAAAATGAGCATAAAACATACAATGCCATAAACGTAAAGCTACAACAAAAGGGTAACACTTCATGAGCCTTAGGCCTTTCTGGCCGGCGAGCTAGCTCCTGCTTGCGATCCTTGCCCTGTAAAAATTATTAGTAATGTGGGTCAGCAAAGGTTGACCTCAAACTGTGTAACCAACACATCTCCTCCCGGCCGCCCCTAACGGACCCCAGGGTACTCCTCCAACCTGCAAGTTAGCACTTCGTATGCAATATTCATAAGCAAGAAAAGCAACTAAAGAAACATGTGTGTATGTCTGTAACATCATACATGTTCTCTACTGTTGAGCATATAACATTAGGGCCTACTATGCAACATGAATGCAACACCCGGGTTTTACCCAAGGCACCCTATAGCGTATGCATCTAGCACAACATCACATCAATTGGGTACTCATCGTTTCCCCATTGGCATAAAGCCGCAAACAAAAGGGGAAACACAATCCCCCCAATGGCACATAAGCCGCCACATAGAACTCTTGCCAAGGCCCCACCCGCTCACGGTCGCAGACCCGGGCTTGCCGGCAAACTCTGACTTCTCATGTCAGGATTCCAACAAACACAAACTGACCGATTCTAAGAAGCTTTGCTGGACCCCACCCGCTCATGGCCTCATTGCCCGGGCTTGCCCCCATGCTTGGCATTCTCGTCAGTCTCACAGAAGGGGACTAGTCTCGCCGGGACACTCTCCACACATGACGTGTACATCACGGGATAGCCAGCCGACCACGGAGACACAGCCACGCCTTGGCACATCACAATCCAAGACAATTCCACCCTAGTCCCTCATGTGTACTACAGCGTTCCCGCACACCAAGGAAACCATCTACCACCAATACGGAGCTAACCTTGTCCACCAAGGAAACCATCTACCGCCATTGAGGAGCTAACCTTGTCCGGTTCCGACTACACATACTCACTCGAGAAGAAAAGGGGAAAACATCACCACATCACAAACGGCATCTTGCCGCAACGGATCTCTACGAATCCTTAAAGCTCGTATGCAACATCACCGAGTCGGACTAACGGTCGCGACTACGGCTTCACACACCATGCCTAATCCACTAACGGAGCGGATCTCTAATGCAAAAACATGTCGGGGACGGACACAATCAACCCGGAGGTTCCTCTTGAACCTTGGCGACCCAAACCCCTCTCATTTGAGTGTTTGGTGCCCAAAAACTAGAAAGGAAAAGATGTTAAAACATGCATCCTAAAACCGAGAGGAGAAGTGGCGTTACCTTCCGACTCCTCTTCCTAACCATGGAAAAATAGCCGGATGAAAACCTTCGCAACGATCTAGCATCCACGGATCTGGACTCGGCTCGCGATTTGGAGCACCGAAACCTCTCCAACAGCCGGATCTCTACTTCACCTTCTTCCTTGCTCTCCCCTCTCTCTAGAACTTTAGAAAGAGAACCACTTAAAAGAAATGAGGGTTTCTAAGGGTCCAATCTCGTGTATAACCCATCAGGAACAACCCCCAGCCGTTGGATCCCAAATTAAAGAAACGAATGGCCTTGATTCGGGCCTGAAATGCTAAAACTGGGCCGAACATGGCCTACAACACGCCCGTGTCCCGGGCCGTGTCCCCCTTTCGCCGTCAAAATCGACGCGCCTGGAACAACACACGGGCATCCGACACGCCCGTGTTCGTCCTGACACGCCCGTGTTCCAACTGACACGGCCGTGTGGTCGGCCGTGTGCCTCCATCGACACAGCCCCGAAAACAACCCGAGACTCACACGGGTACTGGACACGCCCGTGTCCTTGCCCGTGTCTAACTCAACACGCCTGGGCTCCAGGCCGTGTTCACTGTCTCGACACTTCGTCGAGCGAAGTTCGTCGACTACCTGACACGGCCTTGGACACGCCCGTGTCCTAGGCCGTGTGCCTTGTCTCGACACATCGTCAAGCGAAATTCGTCGACTCCCCGGGCCGATCGTCGACACGGGCTCGACACGCCCGGAGACACGCTCATGTCTCAGGCCGTGTTCTCTGCTCGACGATCGTCGACTCTAAAATCATCGACCTCTCGACCAAATCGTCGACTGGAGCCTGACACGCCCTGGGAACGCCCGTGTCCCAGGCCGTGTGCCCCCTGCCAGAAACCAATTTTCCTTCTCAGCTAAGACCCAAACTTGGCCAGAAACGCTGGTCGTCCCTCTACAAATTTTGGGGCATTACAGTGCGCACACGAATCTGCGTGCGCGGCCTGGTGCCCACGCGCCCATGTGCGCTCGTGACCAGGTGCGCACGTGCCATATCCCGCGACCCGGTGGGCGCGCATCCCGGTGGGCGAGCGTCCCGTTGTGCGAGCGCCCCGTTGCGTGCACGCCCCGTTGCGCGCGCGCGCCTGCAGACGAGCTCACATCCGCCCTCGCGCTCCGACATTCGTCGTCGTCGTGTTACCCCGCTCTAACGTCTTACCTAAATTTACAGGGCGATGTCGTCTTCCTTCTCCGACCTTTCACTATTCGTCATCGTCGCAATCCTCGCCAAAAGCTCTCAAGGGAAGAAATCATCATTCTTCACCCGTACTGGTTTATGATATCGTGAATTTTGGGGTGCAATTGATGGGAATTAACCGTCCACTCCTCCATGATCTCCACAAAATAGTGGAGATCATGGGTTTGACCGCCACACGCGCGATCAACGCACCCGATCGGCGTGTGTGATCCCTCTACACGTACACGCCAGCAACCGGCGCCGTCATGCCAGCAGAGGCGGGTGGCGCCCGGCCGCCGCTCCAACCGCGACCGCTTTATGCGACCGCAAGGCCCCGCCCCGTAGCTCGCAGCTGCATTCCGCGACCGCGAAATTTTGCCCGGACGGTTGGACGCGCTCGGCCGCCCTGCCCCTCGCTACCGCATCACGCAGCCGTGAAGCGCCGGTCGGATGACTGTCCTAGCCCGGTCGCCCCGCCCCTCATGGCTGCCTCCCGCGTCCACGAGGCGCCGGACGGACGACCGGCCGACCACGGTCGCCCCGCCCCTCGCGACCGCCTCGCGCTGTCGCGAGGCGCCGCTCGGGCGGCCAACCGCCTCGCCTCCCACGGCCGTGAGGCGCCACTCGGGCGGTTGACCACCCCTCCTCTCGCGGCCGCCTCTAGCGGCTGCGAGCCACCGCTCGGGCGGCGCAACCCCCTTCGCCGCCGAACATCGCCGGTGGTTTGGCCATTCTCCCATGGCGGCCCTTCCCCGTCGTTCGATCTCTCCGGCGCGATCATCGCCGCCCGTTTTGTGCGTAACCACCCACTAACCATCATGGTTAGTGGGGAAATATCTTAATTAGAATATTCTGTTTACGTATAGTAGATTTAATGAACAAAATGCGCATCCTTAACTATATTAGAAAATAATTATGCTGGTGGTTACGGTGTGCGGATAGCCGCTTAACCACCGTAATCACCCCCTGAAGGTTATAAAAGGAGCTTCATGCATTCTCATTTCTGACATTTTCATTCCTCAGCTTTTTTGTTCCTCAGGCCAGAGCTCTGCCGGATTCCTCCTACGCGCCGCACCCAAGCCATCTTCAAGCCACACTCAAGCCATCTTCAAGCCGCACTCAAGCCATCTTCGAGCAGCATCCAAGCCATATTCAATCCTTCTTCAAGCCGCAGCATCCAAGACACCTTCGAGCCGTCATCAAGTTGCGTTCAAGTCACCTTCAAGCCATCTCCAAGCATCCCGCTACAATAAGCATCCCTCTCATCCACGTCCTCCATGCAAACAAGCCTCGTGCGGAGCAGCCTGTTGCTCGCCGCGAGCAAGCAATTCTCTCCCCTCCAAAGTGTAACAAGAAGCGGTCTGTCGCTCTCTATTCTCTGTGAAAGTTGTAATCGCCAACAGATAGTCACTACTAGAAAACAGACTTTTGGCCAGGGCAAATTTCTCTGGCAAAAAGTCCAAAACCGTGGCTAAAAAGTTTTAGCCACGGTCTAGTCACGGGAAAATTCCGTGGCTAAAGTCGGCGTGGCTAAAACTTTTAAGCCACGAATTGGCCGTAGCAAATAGTATTAGCCATGATAAAAAATGCCGTGGTAAATAAGCCAACTATTAGCCACGGTATGAAACCCTGGCTAAAAGTAAACTCATCATTTTTAAAAAAAAGTATTTGCCACAGTTACAAGCCGTGGCAAATACTAATTTATGTTTTTTTTAAAAAAAACACATTTAAAATACCAGCGTCTCATTCATGTAAAGAAAAATACATTAAAATTCAGCAAATATATATTCTAGCAAATATATATATATATATATATATATATATATATATATATATATATATATATATATATATATATATATATATATATATATATATATATATTAGTCATTTAAAATACCTTCGTCTAAGTTTGTTAAAGTACAAGTTGCACCTCTCTTATTCTTGAAAATACAAAAAAAAAACATCTCTGTAAGAGTGTACATGTTATAACATTCGTGCCCAAAAAGATTCTCCTGAAAAGAAGGAAGATTCTCATTGCCAAGTATTGAAACAACATCGGACATGTCCAGGCAATCGTTTGCGCTCTCTTGCACGCACAAAAGGGCTGCGTAGATGCACCTTGCCGCCTCATCATGTTAAAATTTTTTGTCCAACGCAGGGTCCACTAGTTCCGCCCATGCTTCGTCTTTCCATAGATCCCAAGCCTAAATAAGCCATATGAAATTATTTAGTATCCGCCTGAGCCCCCAAAATTTTGTTTTCCTTTGCTGGATGCTACACTTGGAAAGTACAGAAGAGAGGGATTTCGCTGGACAGAAGAAAGTACTTAGAGAGGGATTTTACGTCACAATTCTCTCCCTTCATAGAAGTTTCATCCATGAAAATCAATTGAGATTTACATTGAATAAATGGGAACATAGTTCACTCATTTCTTCATCTGTTCCCAAGCTGCTTCTTGAACATTGTGGCCTTTACCTAGATTTAAACAAATCTTATCTCAATTTTGTAGTCCTTTGCTCTGCCAGTTCACAATTTTATGACTTAATTGGGCTTTCAATTTGAATTTGATAGGTATAGACAATTTTCTCTAGATCGACAGTACTATATCCCTTAGTGAAAAACTTGAAACACATCATGAAAGAATTAGAAAAGTAGTATATTGATTGACATTGTCAGATGATTTTCAAAATCATGATATGATTCACACTTTTCACTAAGAAATAATATATCACCTATCCAAAAAAATCATCCATACCGATCAAATTCAAATTGACCTTAATCTATCGTACCCAATTAAGCCGTATAAAATTGTGGACGGGCAGAGCAAACTTACATAAGAATTGTTAAAATCTAGGTAAAGGTCACAATGTACAAGAAGTAAAGTTGATAGCTAGCTATTGATGTTAAAATCCAGGCTAATAATGTTACCGCAGAAGCCTTCAGGAGGAGCCCGCTAATGACGCACCAATTTGTACTATATGCACACCAAATTTCAACACAAAATGGTTCCATAATATTATAAATCCCTTACCTAGGCAGGCTACGTGATATGTGAGTAAAAATGGGATAGCAAAATATATATAAAAAACGCCACCACCCCACTGGTCCACGATAACTAATATTTGCCAATAGCCAAGACTCATGGGAGCAGTAAACCGCATTAACATATAGGACCCCAATGGAACCAGTGACACATATACTGTTGTTGGGGAACAGAAAACAAGGAGAATAAACCAATATTCGATAACACCAACAAAGACAACGCATATCTGATGTGGACTAAACCATGCATCTCATGCGCATCAACATATTCTATCAAAAGCTTAGACCTATTAGTGAGAGCCTAGTATTAAAAAACTAACAATTTTTTTCCTATCAGAGGCTTGACTAAATCCAAAACTTTACATGGCTTAATAATTCAGATCATGATAAAATGCATATTTGAAACTATGAAGAAAATACAAAAATGTTGAGCAATTTCACTCATATTGAAAGATCTTGAAGAAAACTTGAAGCATGCATATTCCTATTGCAGGTGATCAATGAAGCAGAAAAAATATGCATACTCACATTTTTATTGGAACCTCCATCTATTTTTGTTCTATAATCTTGAATCCTGCTTGATGTGATTGTATTCTGTGGTTCAGGCAATGTCCATAACCTGCTTCAAGCAGAAAAGTTCAAGTCTTCACTTCTATAGTCAGTTAAGGCCAAATTGCTATTTTGATTCAACGAACATAATCCAGAGTAAATTCTTGCAGATGATATGAATTATGGTGACAAATTTACCATAGCAGTGGCTGCGGCATGTGCATTAGCTAGCAACTGTGCGCTGAAACTTCTACAGGATAGGAGTGTTAAGCATTAGATTATGTGTTGATTAATCTATGGATAAACTAGCAATATGTGAATGCAAACCTTGTTATTGGGCAGTTAAGTAGTAGGTGCGCGGTCACCCCTCTTTTGGGACCCCGAACTCCACGGAGGTCATTTTTGGCTTCAGCAGTAATTACCTCCAACAAGCAAGTAGGATGCACCGTGACCCAACACTACTTTCACATTAGTAGCTCGATGAATTCCTCTAAACAATAGTATGCGCACTATCTGGAGACCATAGAATCTATGAGCTCGTGAGCAGTCAAAGAAATCATTATCATGGCACTCTAAACTAAAATGACCAAAATCTTAGATACACCTAAATGAATGTTCATACAAACTATCCATAGAAATAAAAGTAAATTGTGCACAAACAAATCAAGGGCTTGATTCAAAGAATATAGCAATAATGCTACAAACTTATATTTAAGCATGCACACAAAGACACGCACCCAAGGACATAGTTGATCAATGCATTAATTCGAAGTTGGGTAAATAAATAAAAAAACTCAAAAGACAATGCATACTAGTAACATATTTACTTGTTGTTTACATGTTAAATCCCTTCATGCAACAACATCCCATTTACTTTTCACTACCTCATGATCCACTAACTAGGTAACTCTTTAACTGAACAATTGCACCTTTTTTAGATTTAAAAATTATAAAAATGAATGGGTCTAAATTCATATGCTCCCTCAAATTTGTGTTATTTGTTTTCTAAACTAACCTCCTATTTTTCATATTACTTTAATTCTTCATAAGAATCCCCTGTAATAACAATAGCACCACTGTCTACCATTTCAAGTTCCAAAATGAGAAGCATAACATAACATCAGAAAATCAAATCTATTATTCAAGTAAATTGCATAATATTGCAAAGGATGATTTGAAAGGATTATCAGATAGAAAGATAAACTGAGTAGTTGTCTAATTTAACAAGAGAATAACATTGTCCCTATGTTTGATCAGTTTTTCATATGCACCATGAAAACCCATAATTTTGGTAAAAGCTACAAAATGAGGTTTGAAGATATAAAGATTGAGCCGCTCCCAAAGAGGGCTGGACACCCCATTCTAGATCTATTCCTGCAACGTTTATGCTTCCTTAAACTCACCTCAGCACACAACAATTGTCACCTAACACGGTATTGCCTATTACATGGCTTCCAGTGTGTAATTTACAAGCATTTCCAATCTTTGCTTCAGACCCAATTGTACAGAAGGGACCAACAAAAATTTTCTGCAAATGATAGAACAAAAAAATGAAAAACAAGTTGTATTACTTAATAAAACAATCCTTAGGAAACTCTAAAAAATTTGAGCAATAAAATTCTAGCAATTCTGAAAAATACCAAAGGATCAATGCGTCGAAGGAAACACCCGGCCTCATCCACCGATTACAACAAAAATAACTCGTAAAGAAAGAGAGGAAGTCACACCAAAGTAGAGAATGTCGTTACCACGGGATCCACCAGAGAGGAAGGCACATGATCCACTGAGTCACATCAGGCGGAGAAGCACTGTTGTCGTCCACGATACACCGGGAGAGGGTGTCGGCGAACCCGAGCGGCGAGCGACTCTCGCACGGGGAGATTCAGCGGCAGAGTGCGGCGAAATCGAGCGGCAAACCCTAGCGGGAAACCGAAACAGCTCCCGATCTCATTTCCCCCTCCAATCAAAATATATAATGTTTTACATTATAAAAAAAATTAAAAAACATTAAAAATAATATAATAGTATTTGTTTAGCCACGATTTTGTCAAGGCCGTGGCTAATGGTTTAGTTTTTTGCCACGACTTTGTTATCCGTGGCTAATACTTAATTATTAGCCACGAAATATGAACCATGGATAATACTTAACTATTAGCCACGATTTTTAGTCCCTGGCCAAAAAAAGTGTAGCCAATACTCACTTTTCTAGTAGTGAGTGAAGTTCGATCGACGCAGACTCGATCACACGGTTTTTTACCCAGTTGAGGGTTTTTCCACGTCAAAATTGCCCTGTGTACCTACTCTCCGACTTTCTCATTGTTTGCGCGCTGCACCGCTCCCGGGTTAAGACAGCCGAATTTAGACCGGTTTAGGAGCGCCGAGTTAGAACGCAACAACATGAAATTGTTAAAAAAAAATTTTAGGGAGAATAATAGATTGAAATAAAAAAGAAGAGGCAATTGTTATTCGCAGATCATAAACGTCAATCCGCCAGTAATTTTTCAAACTTTATTCGAGTTTATAAACGTCTATCCGTGGACCAACTTTAAACTTAAGCAATTGATGTCTTCGTTCTCTTGAGCAAAGCATGACAATGATGAAACTTCTCTGACGACCTTCCGGGCGCAGACCCACAACTCCATCCCGAGCCAAGTATGATGACGACACTGCTCCGACGATCTTATGAGCCCAGGCCGACAACTTCATCCCGCACATCAAAATTGAAGTCAAAAGTAAGAATAAAAGGATGAGAGGAAGCACTAACGTGCTCTTCTTAGCCCAGGCCGACAACTTCATCCCGCACATCAGGGAAATTAAGCTATAAGCCTCAAATTCTGGTCTGAATGGATACAAAAAGGGTAAAAATGAAATAGAAAATCTAAATTATTATTTTATTTCTTGTGCGGGTTTGCCAATAACAAAAAAAATGTGAATACAAAAATCTGATCTGTGAATAACAATTATCAAAATAAAAAAATTTTGAAACTCAAATAATATTTTTAAGGTGCAACTTACCATTTATGATAGTCTTATAGAGCTGAAGATAGTTAACACTACTAACATGACTATAAACAGACCAACCATAGGATCATTAAATTAAGAAACTCTCATTGTTCATGAAGGCCCCATCTCACCTAAGAAATTCCATTCATTTTTATGTTAAAAATTAATTTTCTATCAGACCGTTAAGCTCCGTTTGTGGGAACTTATTTTCACCGGTCAAACGATTATTACTGCATTAATTTGATATTGCGTTATTTGTTGACTCCTCACTAGGAATTCTTGCTTGAACTTTCCTTTAATACATTCGCCAATATTCCCGAGCGTGAGAACCACTAATACATTGACCAATATTGCCATCTACAAACTCAATTATTTGTCCCGTGCACATGACTCACCAAAAGGTGGCAACACTGGTGTCCAACGAGTAATTAACACATTAGTCCATCCTTCTACTTGTCACATATGATTGATACTATAAAATGTTACATCACTAATTGTGACATTCGTCAAAGAGTTATGCCCCCCTCATAGTTAACTCGAAGGGACTGCTCCAACCCCTTTGATTCCTTCACAAATATGGCAAGGTCTCTCAGTGGAATTTATTATGCACTCACCCTAACCATATGCCAAATGATCGAATATATGTTTTGAAAAATCTCACTCAATATATTAAATTCATAGCCATACTTGTCAAGGCCAATTGAACACTTGCACAACACTATCTTCTGTCCAGCTTGAGCGATTTCGGCCTTTCACCCAGAGCCCATATTTGAAATCTCAATCAACTCAAACCCCCTCCATTAAACTCTGTCTCTCTCGAGCCCATTCAACACGATTTCTCTACCGTTTAGAGTTACCTGTATTTTGAAATTTGAATCCATAAAACATCATTTTATGCTTAATTCCAATCACAAAAGAGAAGGGTGACTGACTTTTACGAATATTGTTTCATCTTCATCTCCAACTTTAACCACACCCCCTAAACAATCCTAATATCCACGTGTGCTATGAAGATCATAAAAATGTTTTCAGTTATGGGCACAAAGGCTTTTGCTTAGCTTGGGCCTGTACTGGGCCCGGCCCAATGAAGATGATGAGCAAAGCCCAGAGCGGCCAACATTGATTAAGGCATGAACGAGAACAAGATGGGGAAAGTTCTTCGTCCTCGCTGTTGCCCGCAAGTGACGCGCATTCTCCTTTGGTAACTCCTTCGTCCCCATCCATCCGAGACTCTGGAATCTGGAAAGTTAGAAGCTTTTTCATCTCTCTTCTCTCCTTATCTTCTCTTCGTCTCTCTCTCTCTCTCTTCTCCCGCCGTTCCCAAATTCCAACATGGGGAATCTTCCAAACCCTAGACATCTCCACATTCTTCTATTCCTGCAATTCTTCTTCCTCGTTTCCTTCTCCTTCGGTCTCTTCTCTCCCGCCGACAACCACCTTATCGACTGCGGCTCCAGCTCCGCCGCCACGCTTCATGACCACCGAATCTTCCTCCCCGACACGGATTGCCGCTCCGCCCGCCTCGTCTCCGGCCATCCAAAGATTTCCGTTGCCTCTGAGGCCAACCCATCCTTCCAAAACGCCGCTCTTTACCAGACGGCCAGGGTCTTCACCTCCCTCTCCTCCTACGAATTTCATATCGCCAGCAAGGGCAACCATATCATCCGCCTCCACTTCTACCCCTTCTCCACCCCCACCCATAACCTAACGTCCGCCCAATTTCATGTCTTCTCCTCCGGCTTCGTTCTGCTCACCAATTTCACTGCTTCCTCCGACTCTCCTTCCATAAAGGAGTTCATCATCAGAGTGGACGACGAAAAGGTAGTGATCTTCTTCGCCCCGGCAGATTCGTCATCGTTCGCATTCGTTAATGCCATAGAGGTCATCTCTGCTCCGGGTGAACTTATAGGAGACACTGCCAGGTTAGTTCAACCAGATGAAATTTTGAAATTCGATGGCCTTTCCAAGCAGGCCATGGCAACCCTCTTTCGGATCAACGTTGGTGGTCTCAAGGTGACGCCATTCAATGACACCTTATGGAGGACATGGATTCCTGATACTGACTTCTTCAATTCAGATTCTGTTACCAAAATCTTTTCTTTCAGTAGTAGGATTATGTACCGCGAGTATGGGGCTAGCCGCGAAGTAGCACCAGACAGCGTGTACAATACTGCAAGGGCCATTGATGTTGTTGTTGGATCCTCCAACTTAAGCTCGAGAATTACCTGGAGTTTTCCTGTGGATCATGGCTACAGATACCTTATCAGGATGCACTTCTGTGATATTGCTAGCTTGGCTCTCAACGAACTATATTTTAATGTGTACATCAATGGATATCTCGCTTATGAAGATTTTGATATCTCCTCTGCAACTGGTCAAGTTTTAGCTTCTCCTTACTATGTTGACTTTGTTGCTGATGTGGGGAGTTCAGGAATTCTGCATGTGACCGTTGGTCCTTCGAGGCATGGAGATCATTCTAGGGTGGACGGGTTGCTGAATGGGATCGAAATTATGAAACTTAGCAATGATGTTGGGAGTTTGGATGGAGAGCTTCCATTTGCTCTCGTTTTGCATAATTCAAGAGGTGGATCTTTTGGCTCAACTGTTCGATCACTGGTTTGTTGGTTTGCTTTTGTGGTATTGTCAGTCATGGGGTTTGTGATGGTTTTGAGATGGAGGAGAGAATCAAAGAAACAAATTGCCTGGACTCCTTTGCCCATGGATGCTTAAGAGAATTATGACACATTCTCATGCTTTTATGCTTTTTCTGTAAGTTTTCCTGCCAAATAGATATATAAAGATCTTGAAGAGTTGACTGTGAAAGCTATGTGCAATTTCTAGGATGGGGAAACTTATGTTTGGCTAAGTGTGCGCTTTTCTCCCATTGTAGCTTTCATAGCTCTTTTCTTGGTCTTTGTAACGGTTTATTGTAAGTAAAAACTATTTTGAGCTATTGGGTTGTGCTTTTAATAGAACTAGCGAATATGTTGTTTGTTGTTGAATGTCTTCATATGTTTTAACTGCCTTTTCAACTAAATGGAATTCAGTGGTCATTGGTTTCTTTGATTTGAAGCTTTTGAATTGATGCTTGAAGTTGGCGTTTCTATTGTAATGCCTCCGGTTTATGTTCCTACGAGAGTTACTTAATTTTGGCAATCACAACACTAATTTGAAACATCGCAAACACATTGATGTATGTTAGCAAGATACTTTTCATTTTTTGTTGGTGTGCTATGCACATGTAGCTCTTTATATTATAGTACACCGGTTAAGTGATATGGACAACTTTTTCTATGGACTTAGATAGGTTTTATTTGCAATCTTTGTTGAGAATAGTTATCCTTGCGCTCAAGACAATTTGAATGAACTCTATGTTTTGAAGTTCTAACAACTAGAAATATAGATGACTTAATAGTAAAGCTTCCTGCATTACATCAATGGAAAAATAGTTTGAAAATTGATTTTGATCTATCCGAGGAATAGTGATGTCAGAATAATGTTTCAAATTGTGCTTTTGGAGGGAAGCACAATGTACAACCCCATATTCGCTGAGCCAGACCAGGAGGCACAAACGGTCAAACAGGCTAGCCGGAAAGGTTCTCGCCCAAGTAGGTTTTGGCTGCGCTTGCGCTAAGCGATAAGCTCCCGCCACATATGAGCTCTCGCCGCAAGGCTCCCCGTGTTCGTCGAGCCCAGATTGGCGAGCGTGATCGATGCGCAAGCGCTTGCGCCAACCCCAGCTCGTCTTAAAGAAAACTCTCGCCTATAGGTAGGCGAGACCGCTTCCGCCAGACTATGACAGAAGGTTCTCGGCTCGGGGCTCTCGCCGAGGGGGGACCAGGGGCCTGGGTGGAATGACAAAATTGCCCTCAGGAGAAATTACTCCAGTACCCTCAGAAAAACAGCGGGTTTTGGCTATTGGCAGACCAACTAGGGACTTTTCAGTAAATTCAGGACAGCAAAAATGCTATAAATAGACTCATAAGGGCTCCTTAGAAAACAAGCTATCATTGTCTCTCAAAATTTCAGTGCTTTCTGAGGAGCTCCTAGCCCAGCTTTGGCTTTGGAGGGGAAGCTCTCAGAGATCTTCCGGGTGTGAGGTGGGACCTCCCTGCTGAGGCTATAAGGTCAGTCTTAGGACCTTTGAATCCAGTTAAGGTTGAGACTTGAGAGAAGTAGGTTTTGGCTGCACCCCTTTTTCTTCGAACTCCAGTTGAGGTCATATTTGGCTTCAACAGTTCTGGTGCGGTGAGCGTGGAAGGCAGCCGATTCAAGAAAGCCTCGAGTTTTGTCCCATGGCTGGAGGTGAAGGTGAAGGGTCAGGTTCTGGAGGATCCCCCACCCGGGGAGAGGAAGCAACAAAGAGGATGCTGGATGAGTTCAGGCGGGAGGTCTTGCAAACAATCAGTTTAGCCTTCTCGGCGAGAGGCGAGTGGGCCACCCCTCAGGTCCCAATAGAAGAGGTCCCGCTCTTGGGCGAGAACGCCCTAGGGCAGCGCCCAGGAAAGGAGGTCCCGGGCGAGGCTGGCGAGAGAGATGTGGCGGCGCGGGAACTCTTCCCAGGCCAGAGCCAGCGCCCGGGCAAGGAGGCGCTGACGGATCTGGGCGAGAAGGAAGCAGCGGTGCGAGAGCTCTTCCCGGGGCACGGTCTCGCGGATCGGACCAGTCAGCCGAGGCCGCGGGACGTGCCCTCTCGCCAGGCAGGAGGCGAGAGCCCCTTTAGCGAGCTCATCATCTCGGCTCCGGTACCAGAGGGGTTCCGGGAGCCCGACATGTCCTACTACTCGGGGAAGGATGACCCGGTACAGCACGTACAGTGGTTTGAGGACGTTGTGTCGATAAGGCAGATGACGGACGCCTTCAAGTGCCGGCTGTTTGCCATCACATTGAAAGAGAAGGCTCGGGACTGGTTCCACCAGTTGCCAGCCAGGTCAATCTACTGTTTTGAAGATCTGCGGAGAAGTTTCCTGTTGAGGTTCTCAACCTCAAAGAAGCGGAAGAAGGAAGCGGAGTGTCTGTTTGCGGTGAGGCAGAGGCCGGATGAGACGCTGGGTCACTATGTCGACCGGTTTCAGGAGGAGATCCTTTTGGTCCAGGAGGTTACAGGGTACGCGCTGATGCTGGCCTTCACCCTGGGGCTGAGACCGGATTTTTTAGCATGGAGTTGAAGAGGGTGCCACCCCTCTCCTTTGAGGAGCTCATGGAGAGGGCGGCAAAGGAGATTGACTTCGAGAGAGCAAACCCAGCATTCGCCAGGAAGTTGGCCAAGCTAGCAGAGGATGACGGGAAGGAACCAGCAGCGGGAAGACAGAAGGAGCCGAGGGAACAGAGGGAGCAAAGGGAAGAAAGGAGAAGGGAGGAGCCCCGAAGGTTTGGGCAGCAGCAGGGTTGGGGGGCACGAGAGCCGAACAACCGGTTAGGTTGGAGGCCCCAGGAGGGTCGCCCCCAGGTCCCAGGAGAAGGCTATCAGGGGAGGGATAACCTGCGGGAGCCCCGGAGGTTCGATCGACCGGCATGGAGGCAGGAACCGAGGGGTCGTCCCGCACCACCGCAAGAGGCCATGGAAGTAGGAAGGGGGAGAGGAGCAGCCAGAGGAGCTCGAGGAGGAGGTAGAAGAGGAAGGGGAGACGGCAGAAGGGGCGGGGGGGGGGGGGGGGGGGCGTTGCTCTTTTGTGACTTCCACCAGGAGGAAGGTCACGCGACGGCCACCTGTCCGGAATTCTTAGAGTTAAGAGAAGCGAGAGGAGCAGGGAGGCACGATCCACCGGTGAGGATAGTGGAGGTGCAGCAAGGCGAGGCGGAAGATAGGTGTGAAGATCGGGTGGATGTAGGAACCCGGGGGGGAATCGGGGTGATTCACGGAGGAGTGAGGATTGAGGCAACCCGCAAGGGGAGCCTGCAAACCATGTACCGAAGGGGGGTGGCCTCCACCTCCCAGGTCCCCCCACCAGAAGAAAAGATCACTTTCTCATCAGCAGACATGTCAGACTATGAGGATCCATTCTGTGACGCCCTGGTGATCCAGACGGCGGTGGAAAATTATACGGTCTCGAGGATACTGGTGGATAACGGGAGCTCGGTAAATGTCATCTTCAAGAAGGCCTTTGATGAGATGAGGGTTGAAGGGAAGAGGGTCTTGGCGTCGGATGGACCTCTGTTTGGTTCTCCAGAGAGAGGAAAGAGGTAGAAGGAGGAGTAGGGTTACACGTAAGGTTGGGGGGCGTGTCACGGAACTGTAGAGTCGTGATCGTGGACGCCCCGAGCAGCTACAATGCCATCTTTGGGCGTCCCCTCATCAGCGCCTTTCGCTGCGTCCCCTCCTCGTTCCATCAGTGCCTCAAGTTCAACAATGGGGGGGTGCAGGTCAGGGTAAGAGGGGACCCGAAGGTGGCAAGACAATGTTACGTTACGGCAGTCAACACCATTTCGTGGATGGCGGAGGCAGAAGAGTTGGAGATAGAGATGGCGGCCCTAGAGGAGGTTGTGGGGGAAGAGGAGATGGTCTTAGAGGAGGCAAGAAAGATAGCTGGGGAGGAAGCCGGAGAAGAGGAGACTGAGAAGATGCAAGGGGATGTGCAGGTGGTCCGGGGAGACGAGGGGCAGGAGAGCCCGAAAGGGGCGATGGAAGTAGGAGAGCAAGCGGCAGGAGGAATTGAGGGAGAGGCCCCGAGGGGCATAGGAGTCGAGCAGCAGCAGGAGGGGCTGGTAGAAGCGATGGAGATTGAGGAGGAGGGAGAAAGAGGAGAGCTGGGGCTGGAGGAAGAGGCAAGGACAGGTTGGGAGCAGTCGCGGCTGGAGCCGGCTGAAGAAGTGGTGGAGATGGAGGTCTTCACCAGAGCAGGGAAAATACAAAGGGTGCGGGTCAGCGGGGGCTTGAGTCTCGAGGCCCGGGAGCAGGTGCGGGCTTGCATTCAAAGCAACGTCGACATCTTCGCTTGGAGCGCGGCGGACATGCCGGGCATCGACGCCGACGTAGCCTGCCACCGCCTGAACTTGGACCCCCGCACTCGCCCCATTCGTCAGAAGATGAGAGCCATCGCCACCAAGCTGTAGGAGCTCATTCGCGAGGAGGTCAAGAAGCTCCTGGAGGCAGGCTTCATCTCAGAGATCCAGTATCCAGGCTGGATCTCCAATGTGGTAATGGTAAAGAAGGGAGGTGGTAAATGGAGAATGTGTATTGACTTTTCTTTGTTGAATAAATCATGCCCTAAGGATTGCTACCCCCTGCCTTGGATCGACGCGCTGGTTGATTCAGCCGTCGGTTTTTCTGTCATGAGCTTTTTAGATGCTTTTTCAGGTTATCACCAGATCCGGATGCTCCCTACCTGACACCAAGGATGTTTCCTTCATCACGAGGGAGGGATGCTTCAGTTACAAGATGATGCCCTTTGGGTTAAAGAACGCAGGGGCTACCTATCAGCGCATGATGGATCGGGTCTTCCGGGATCAGAGGGGAAGAAACTTGGAGGTCTACGTCGACGACCTAATGATCAAAGCAAGTGCATGGTTTCGCACCTGCAAGATCTGGAGGAAACATTCGCCACCCTGAGAAGGTTCAAAATGAGGCTGAACCCCTTGAAGTGTGTCTTCGGGGCCAGCCGCGGGAAGTTCCTCGGGCATCTTCTGACTCCGGCGGGGGTGGAGCCCAACCCGGACAAGGTCAAGGCCATCCTGGATTTGGAGTCACCTCGCGATGTCAAGGAGGTCCAGCGCTTGACAGACAAGTTGGCTGGGCTAAGCAGGTTCCTCTCCAGGGCAGGAGACAAGTGTTCTTCATTCTTTAAGGTGCTGCGTGGAAATCAAAAGTTCGAATGGACAGCCGAGTGCGAAGAGGCCTTCCAAGGGCTAAAAAGACAACTCTCTCAGGCTCCTCTCCTTCAGAGCCCAAAGGAAGAAGAGGACCTGACCTTGTACCTCGGGGTAGGAGCAGAGGCGGTGAGCTCCGTCCTAGTGAGGGAAGAAGGAAAGAAGCAGCTGCCCATCTACTAAGTCAGCCGGATATTGAGGAAAGCGGAGCTTCGCTACCCCATCCTGGAAAAGCTCGCTTATGCCTTGGTCATCTCGGCTAGAAAACTCCGGCCGTACTTTCAAGCGCATTCGATTAGGGTGGTGACCGACCACCCTCTTCGCAAGATCTTCGAAGGAGTGGAGCACTCGGGAGGCTGGCTAAGTGGTCCATTGAGCTAAGCGAGTTCGACATCTCCTTTGTCCCAAGGCTCTCCATCAAGGCACAGACAGTGGCGGACTTCCTAGCAGACTACGTTGTTGAGGTCGAGGGGGAAGAGCAGCAACCGCGAGAAGCATGAAAGTTGATGGTTGATGGGGCCTCAGGAAGGCACTCCCTAGGGGCAGGGGTGGTGTTGACAAGTCCCCAGGGGGTAACCATAGAGCAAGCGGTCATTCTACATTTTCCCGTGACCAACAATCAAGCGGAATATGAGGCCGTGATCGCCGGCCTCCGCCTGGCAAAGGAGCTGGAGATTCAGGATATGGAGGTTTTCACTGATTCAAAGGTAGTAGCATCGCAGATCCGGGAGAATTTGAAGCTCGGGAGCCAACCCTCATCAGATACCTCTCCAAGGTAAGGGCGATCATCGGAGGATTCCGGTCATTCTCAATTCAACATGTTCCAAGGGAAGAAAGTGTAGCCGCCGATCGACTAGCCAAGTTCGGACCTCGCGGGGGAGGGACCTTGACGGAGCTATTCCGACCGGCTATCGAGGAAGGAGAGTTGATGCTGGTGGATCGGCAACCCTCGTGGGTGGATCCATTTGTGACCTTCCTGACCACCGGTGAACTGCCTGAGGGGACCAAGATCGGGAGAAGCTTCAAGCGCAAAGCGGCTCACTACTTGATGATGGAGGGGGGTCTGCATCGTAAGATGTTGTCAGGGCTCCTAGCTAGATGTGTGACCGAAGAAGAGATCCCGAAGATATTAAGGAGGTGCACTCGGGTGAGTGCGGCAGTCACTCTGGAGGAAGGACGCTGGAGGCAAGGGTGGTCAGACAGGGGTACTTCTGGCCCACCCTAAGGAAGGATGCCATGGAATTTGCGAGGAGATGTCAAAAATGTCAGCTCTACGCCCCCCTTCAGCTCTTGGCAGCTCAGAGGCTCCGGAGTATCACGGCGCCGTGGCCATTCGCTATCTGGGGAATGGACTTAGTTGGACCCTTTCCTCCGGCTAGTGGGCAGAGGAGGTTCCTCTTGGTCATGGTCGACTATTTCTCGAAGTGGCTAGAGGTTAAAGGCTTAGCCAAGGTCACCTCGCAGGTCATAAGGAATTTCGTCTGGGGGGAAATCATTTGTAGACATGGGTTGCCCCAAGCAATAGTGACCGATAACGGCCCCCAGTTTGCCAGCGAGGAGTTCATCAGCTTCTGCGCTCAACTGGGGATAGATCTCCGGTTTGCCTCCGTTCATCACCCTCGGAGTAACAGCCAAGTGGAGGCAGCAAACAAAATCATTGTAAACCTACTAAGAAAAAATGTGGAGAACTTAAAGGGGAATTGGGTGGAGCAGCTCCCGTCGGTCCTGTGGGCACTACGAACGACTCCGAACACGGCCACCGGTGAGACCCCCTTCAAGCTCTCTCATGGGTGTGAAGCCGTCCTAGCAGTGGAGTTTGAGGTCCGGTCCCCGCGAGTCACAGCCGCGGGCGAAGGAGACGAGGCTTGGAGGGTGGAGAATGAAGAGGGGCGCGCCTCTCGTTAGATATGGTGGAGGAACTGCGAGACATGCCGGCTATCAGGCAAGAAGAGATCAAGCGACGGATGGCCAAGCATTTTGATAAGCATGTCAGGGTCAAGCAGTTCGCTGAAGGGGATCTAGTGCTGAGAAAGGTTGACGCGGCAGGAAGATCGGCTCCCGTGGGTAAGCTCCACCCGAACTGGGAAGATCCATACATTGTGAAGGAAGTCCTCGGAACGGGGGGATACTACCTCCAGGATGTGGAGGGAAGAGCCCTAAGCCACACTTGGAGTGGTGATGATCTAAAACGCTTCTACCCCTGAGGGGGGAAGGATGTAACCATGTATTTCAAAAATAAATTTATTATATTATATCGAGTGGCTTTTTCTTAACTGTTGCCAAGTTTTTCATAATATAACGTGATCATTTGTTTTGTAGCACCCCGAGCTCGGCTCGGCCCCAGGTAGACCCGCTGCGCAGGCTCTCATCTAGCTGGCAGGTCCGTAGGCTCGCTTGTGGGGGAAAGGTTTGGTTGGTTTGAGATCTTCATCGGCACCCCGAGCTCGGCTCGGCCCCAGGTAGACCCGCTGCGCAGGCTCTCATCTAGCTGGCAGGTCCGTAGGCTCGCCTGTGGGGGATAGGTTTGGTTGGTTTGAGATCTTCATCGGCACCCCGAGCTCGGCTCGGCCCCAGGTAGACCCGCTGCGCAGGCTCTCATCTAGCTGGCAGGTCCGTAGGCTCGCCTGTGGAGGAAAGGTTTGGTTGGTTTGAGATCTTCATCGGCACCCCGAGCTCGGCTCGGCCCCAGGTAGAGCCGCTGCGCAGGCTCTCATCTAGCTGGCAGGTCCGTAGGCTCGCCTGTGGGGGATAGGTTTGGTTGGTTTGAGATCTTCATCGGCACCCCGAGCTCGGCTCGGCCCCAGGTAGACCCGCTGCGCAGACTCTCATCTAGCTGGCAGGTCCGTAGGCTCGCCTGTGGGGGATAGGTTTGGTTGGTTTGAGATCTTCATCGGCACCCCGAGCTCGGCTCGGCCCCAGGTAGACCCGCTGCACAGGCTCTCATCTAGCTGGCAGGTCCGTAGGCTCGCCTGTGGGGGAAGGTTTGGTTGGTTTGAGATCTTCATCGGCACCCCGAGCTCGGCTCGGCCCCAGGTAGACCCGCTGCGCAGGCTCTCATCTAGCTGGCAGGTCCGTAGGCTCGCCTGTGGGGGATAGGTTTGGTTGGTTTGAGATCTTCATCGGCACCCCGAGCTCGGCTCGGCCCCAGGTAGACCCGCTGCGCAGGCTCTCATCTAGCTGGCAGGTCCGTAGGCTCGCCTGTGGGGGATAGGTTTGGTTGGTTTGAGATCTTCATCGGCACCCCGAGCTCGGCTCGGCCCCAGGTAGACCCGCTGCGCAGGCTCTCATCTAGCTGGCAGGTCCGTAGGCTCGCCTGTGGGGGAAAGGTTTGGTTGGTTTGAGATCTTCATCGGCACCCCGAGCTCGGCTCGGCCCCAGGTAGACCCGCTGCGCAGGCTCTCATCTAGCTGGCAGGTCCGTAGGCTCGCCTGTGGGGGATAAGTTTGGTTGGTTTGAGATCTTCATCGGCACCCCGAGCTCGGCTCGGCCCCAGGTAGTCCCGCTGCGCAGGCTCTCATCTAGCTGGCAGGTCCGTAGGCTCGCCTGTGGGGGATAGGTTTGGTTGGTTTGAGATCTTCATCGGCACCCCGAGCTCGGCTCGGCCCCAGGTAGACCCGCTGCGCAGGCTCTCATCTAGCTGGCAGGTCCGTAGGCTCGCCTGTGGGGGATAGGCTTGGTTGGTTTGAGATCTTCATCGGCACCCCGAGCTCGGCTCGGCCCCAGGTAGACCCGCTGCGCAGGCTCTCATCTAGCTGGCAGGTCCGTAGGCTCGCCTGTGGGGGATAGGTTCGGTTGGTTTGAGATCTTCATCGGCACCCCGAGCTCGGCTCGGCCCCAGGTAGACCCGCTGCGCAGGCTCTCATCTAGCTGACAGGTCCGTAGGCTCGCCTGTGGGGGATAGGTTTGGTTGGTTTGAGATCTTCATCGGCACCCCGAGCTCGGCTCGGCCCCAGGTAGACCCGCCGCGCAGGCTCTCATCTGGCTGGCAGGTCCGAAGGCTCGCCTGTGGGGGATAGGTTTGGTTTGGTTGGCTTGGTTTGGACAAGGCAGGAGGCGCATTGGGAATACAAAATGAAAAAGATAGGATAGGTCTCGGCAGGGATAGATCTCGGCAGGGAAGTCCCCGCCAAAGAGATCTCTCAGTGGGGGGGCTTTCGCCAAGAAGACTCTTAACATTCTCAAACAAATGGGCGGGATCGTTAGGCGACGGTCCTGAAGGGACTCATGCAGGCTAAAGAGCACGGTTCCGTCCCAAGGGTGCGCGAGCCACGCTTCCGTCTGGCAGTTCGCAGCAGGTTCCCGCCTAAGGATTCGCGCAGGATCCCGCTGATCCATCTCTAGGGAAGGCTATCTTAAGACGACCAAGGGCCTCGACGGAAGCGCGCGCAGACAACATCCGACCACAACAATTACATCAGGCGCATTCGCAATAACGGAGCGAGATATTTACAAATAAAAACATTTGCATTAAATATATTAAAAGAACAAACTAGCAACGTCTCGCGTTTACATTAAGGCGGAAGAAAAAAGCAGAGGCGGAAAGGAAAAGAAGAGGAGGCCCCTCATGGAGACAAGCTGTACCCCTCCGAGCTCCCGCTTGAGCTCCCGCTGGAGCTCTCGCCGGAGCTCCCCCCGGAGGTCTCGCCACCCGCCGCAGGGGACTTCGGGACGTCCGAGGGTGGGGTATCAGGGGCGCCCGGGGGCTTTGGAATGGGCTCGAAGAGCCATGGAACTAGCTGTTGAGCAGTGATGTCTTTGCCCCTCCCGTCCCAGCAGTTGATGTCTCGCAGCGTCTTCAGCGTCAACTTTACTGTGGCTTGCGCGTTCCCCTGGAGAAGCTTGTCGATGTCATAAGCCGAGTAATACTGGCTCTTCAATCTCCCGTCCAACGGAGGGGCTGCACTAGCCTCGTGGCGCGCGATCTGCTCCCGCAGAAGAACGTTGTCGTATCGGGCCTGGGACAGCTCCTCGCGAAGTGCGGCTTGGGCGGAATCCTGAACGGCGGAAGGTTAGCATAAGAGAAGAGTTAGGGAGGCGAGAACAAGTGATTGTGAAAGGTCCGCTTGGCGCGAGGATAACAGTTGCTGGGCCTCGGCCAGCTCCTTGGCCAGAGAGGCCGCCTGAGCCACCGCATCGTCTCTGGCCTTGAACATGTCCTGAAAGTTGCGGTCTATCGTGATGCTCCGGCGGGCACACATGTGCGCAAGCTCCAACCCACGCATCAGGGCGCGGGTGGAGTCGTAGGCCAGCAGCCGGGTCGACATTCTGTCGTAGACGCTAGCGCCCTCCCGGCTGTAGAGGCAATAACCTAGGGCGAAAGCCTCGCTGGTGACCTCGTCTCGCTCTGCCCAGCTTGGCAAGAGGGACGAGATCGAGACCTTGTTGGCATCAGGATCCCACTGCAGCAGTGGGTTGTTTTCCGCGTCCAGTCACCTCATGCCGAGACCGAAGTTGCGATGACCTCGCGGCACCTCTTCAGACAGGGCCTGGCCGGAGGTCCCGGCGGCGACACCCTCGCTCTCTGCGGCACCAGGGGCCTGAGGGTTCTCGGCAGGGGTCTCGGGACCCCCCCTGGAGGCGGCAATCTTGCTAACGGCCTGCAAGACCTCCTCAAAGGAGCGGCCTGCGGGGAGAGGTTGGGTGGGCGGCACCACAACAGCCTTGCCCTTCTCGGTATCCGTGGTCTTGGGTCTCTTAATTGATTGAGGCGCGGGGGCACCGGGCTTTCGCTTCACGGCACCGCTTGAAGGGGGAGGACCCGACTCTTTTCGGCAGGCTTGAGCAGCGGCTTTCGCAAGAGCCAGCGGGTCCTTAGGAGGTTGACTCCCTCCGGCGCGAGCCTCGTCGAAAGGCTGGCGTAGGGGGATCTCGCGCTCTCCTGCGAAAACAATGACAATAAGTCCCGACCTTGGAAAAGACAAGTAAAAGACAGATAAAGGCGAGACCCTACCTTCTCCCGGAAGTACAGGGGAGAGAGAATCGACGTCTCGCCGGAGGTAGAGGACGTCGAAGTCCTTGGTTCCGAAGAACTCAAGGAGGGCGCTCTCGCGCGAGCCCAAGGAGGGAGGCTTATAGGCGGCATCCTCGTATTGGATGGGGGCAAGGGGTACGTTCCCGAAGTCGCCAGAAACGTAGATGAACCTCTCGCCCCAGTGATGGTGCTTGTTAGCGAGACCGATCGTCTTCAGCAGTTGCCCGGAGAAGAACACCACACCTCCTTTCGCGCGGAAAGTAAATAGCTTGCGGAAGATCGGCAAGCTAAACTCGATCCTCTCGGACCGCATATAACATATGAATGCCATGAGAATCGCCACTGAGTTAGGGTTCAGCTGCGCGGGAACCACCCCGTAATATCGGAGGGCCTGCCGCATCTCAGGCCACAGCGGGAGGCGGAAGCCCACCTCGAAGTGTTCGATGGGGATGGCGAGCTCCCCCTCCCCCGCGGAGTTTACCTTGTCGTGATTGCCCGGGTTCCGCGCGGTGAAGCCGGCGGGAACGTGTTGAGCCTTGATCAGGTTGAACTCATCCACGGTAAGGGTGCAGGAAGGGAAAAGATGCTTTTGGAAAGCTTCCGCGCAATTGGATCGTCCTTCACTTCCGCCCGGCATCGCGAAAAAGTTTGAAGGCGAGATCTACGAGAAGAGGGCGAGAGCGAGAACGGCGCGAGAACGGAAGTAGAAGGCGGAGACGGGCGAGAGCTTTGGAGAAACCGCGAGAGCAACAGGAGAGGAGAGAGACTGGAATCGGAGAAATGAATGTGGTAGGTGAGCCTCCTATTTATAGAAAATCGTGGTAATGATGGCTGTTTTCAGAAAGGCGGCGGGGGTACAGCCGGCGCGTCCTAGGTCAGCGGCGCTTCGTTTTTCCCGCCCGAGTCTGACAGTGACCGATTGACTAAGTGACTAGCGCAAACGTTGCGAGATGTCATGCGACGGGCAAGGTAGGCGGAAACGAGGTGGCTCTCGCCACCCAAGGACCCGGGAAAATAACTCATACGCATACAAAAATATTAAAACCGAGTTATTGCTCTCGCTCAGCGAGAACGGGATAAAATAATAAGCGATAAAGTGCAGAATCATTAGTTACAACTCTATGCAAGTAAATAAGGGTACATCAGAGAGGGGAAGGCCTGGGGTAGAGGAGGGGAGGTCTCGCGCTTCAGTATGGCTCCCAGCGCCATTTCCCTTGCTCCCACCGCCATTTTCCTCGGTCCCGCAGCTTGGTCCGGGGCGGTGCCTGCGGGTTGAAGTAGGACGACAGGACGCTGCATCCCAGGTCAACCCGGCGGGACAGATCCCGGATGCGCTCGATGCACCTCTCAGGTGAGGATCCAGCGGTAGCTCCCCCCGGCCGATCCATCTCGCCGATAAGGTAATCCCGCTCCAGGGTCTCTAGCCTCTTCTCCACTGATAGGCGGAACTCTTGGGCCGCAAGGTTGCGGACCCGTTCTCGCCGGATGAGTTTCGACAGAACGGCGGCGACCTTCTTCCCCCGTCTTTTCGCGCTCCCGGCACCCGTCAGGATCTCCTCCATCTCGTCAGACGAAGGGAAGGGAGAGCTCTCGCCATCTTCTCCCTCTCTTCTTCTTCTTCTTCTTCTTCTTCCTCTACCTCAGCGCCAAGCCGCGAGCCCATGTCCCCTGTCAAAAGAATCCCCATTTTAGCGGGAGCTAAAGGATAGCTGCGATAAAGTTTCCGTATACCTTCAGAGTGACGAGGCCCCCCGGTCGACGGCAGGCGAGAAGGCCCAGCCCCCCCCCCCCCCCCCCCCTCAGCTCCAAAGAGGAGGTGGATTGGCTTTCCTTTTCCGGGGGGTAAACTTTGCGAATGGTGATCCCGGCTTGGTCAGGAGCGGGGGAGCGGGTCTCCTCTCCCGCAGGAGGGCTAGCGTCTAACAAAGGCACGAAGATCTCGGCAGTATTTCCTCCCGCCAGTAGGGAGGAATCAACCGCATGGGCAGACTGATTCGCAGCTCTCGCCCCGCTCTCCCGGGTGGCGAGATCTGGAGGTGCGGAAACCGACGCTGCGAGAAATCAGGTCAGCACTTAAAAATTTAAGTTGAGGGCGAGAGGGGAACTGTTACCTGCGATGTTCGGGTCAGGTGGAGGGGCAACCTCTGGAACCCGCGGTTGATCATCGTGACGGCTAGAGGGTGGATCCAAGGGTTCTCGCGGGGACGCGGCAGCGTCGGGAACCGTCTCCTGCGAGAGGTATCACGTTAAACAACTGAACAACTGGTTTTTAGTAATTGGCATATCGAGCTTACCTTCCGCGGCGAGGGGCCGTCCGCGCGACTAGGGGTCGGGGTGGGCGGGCTCCTGTTCTCGCGGGACAGGTCCCGCTGAACCACCTTCGCCCTCTTCTTCTTCTTCTTAGGCAGAGAAGGCTCAGCAACCGACGATTGTCTCGCTAGCCATGGAGCAACCAGGGCGCTGTTAGCCCTGGCTCGCGCCTGTGCCGCGTTAATGCGGTCCTGCAGATCCTGCGGAAGCGGTTTGTCGGCACGCTTGGAAGGCATAGCGAGAGGAGGCGAGAGCTCAGGGGGAGAATGACGACTCGAGGGAAGTATTATGGCCGTCTATCGGCACACATATTTATAGGCACCGTACGGCCCACCGAAAGATTCCCTGATGTTGACACGTGCTCAGCGAATATTTTTTGGTTGGACATGTCTTTTCGAGCGCAGAGCTAGCTCAAAAAGAGCGGGGATTGTGTACAACCCCATATTCGCTGAGCCAGATCAGGAGGCACAAACGGTCAGACAGGCTAGCCGGAAAGGTTCTCGCCCAAGTAGGTTTTGGCTGCGCTTGCGCTAAGCGATAAGCTCCCGCCACATATGAGCTCTCGCCGCAAGGCGCCCCGTGTTCGTCGAGCCCAGATTGGCGAGCGCGATCGATGCGCAAGCGCTTGCGCCAGCCCCAGCTCGTCTTAAAGAAAACTCTCGCCTATAGGTAGGCGAGACCGCTTCCGCCAGACTATGACAGAAGGTTCTCGGCTCGGGGCTCTCGCCGAGTGGGGACCAGGGGCCTGGGTGGAATGACAAAATTGCCCTCAGGAGAAATTACTCCAGTACCCTCAGAAAAACAGCGGGTTTTGGCTATTGGCAGACCAACTAGGGACTTTTCAGTAAATTCAGGACAGCAAAATGTTATAAATAGACCCATAAGGGCTCCTTAGAAAGCAAGCTATCATTGTCTCTCAAAATTTCAGTGCTTTCTGAGGAGCTCCTAGCCCAGCTTTGGCTTTGGAGGGGAAGCTCTCAGAGATCTTCCGGGTGTGAGGTGGGACCTCCCTGCTGAGGCTATATGGTCAGTCTTAGGACCTTTGAATCCAGTTAAGGGTTGAGACTTGAGAGAAGTAGGTTTTGGCTGCACCCCTTTTTCTTCGAACTCCAGTTGAGGTCATATTTGGCTTCAACACACAATGCATTTGTTCGCTTTTCAAAGAAGAGGCATTTCACACGCATGAACTAATTTCTAGACATCATTCCTTGCTTATCTCCATTTGCAAATGAAATATTTATCATGGCGGTTCATCCCAATTTGTGAAGGCTTGGATCGTGGCATTTCATATCGATTCACATATCATGGATTTTCCTCTTGACTTTTGGCTTTATTTTTTTCTTGTTAGATGCTAAAACTCTCATTTTCTCATCCAAATGATTTGGGTTTTTCACCTTACGGTCACGATTCCAAGGTTAACTCAATTCCTCCATGACAAATTGCAATCATACGTGAGTTATCTCATAAAAACTTCTAGATTAGTCTAGAATTATATGGAGACTTCAAAAGTATTCTAGATTTATGTAGAATACTCTATTTTGTTTTAGAGAATCCAAGATGTGTGGAGAATCTTCTAGAATAGTGTGATATGTCACTACTAGAAAAATGACTTTTAGCCCCGGTTTTTTTGTCACGGCAAAAAACCGTTGCTAATAATGAAGTATTAGCCACGGTACTTGAACCGTGGCAAATACGTTAGTATTAGCCACGGATGACTGAACCGTGGCAAAAAAACATTTTTTGCCACGGTTTGCCTATTTCGTGGCTAATAAGCTAGTATTAGCCACGGAAGCCTGAACCGTGGCAAAAAGTTGTGGCATTTTTAGTCCCACACCGTCAATTTCAATAAAAATTTCGGGTTTATATAGCACATTCCGCAATGAATGTTTGAATTATCTGGGCTCGCGGGCGGCGGCGGGTGGCGGCGGGCGGCGGCGGCGGCGGCGGAATCTTTTTCGTTTGTTACAGCCCTTTTAGCCACGGAAATTCAACCGTGGCAAATAAGGAGCTTTAGCCACGGCAATGAGACTGTGGCTAATAATTGCTGAAAAGAGACCCTTTAGCCACGATTCTAAACCGTGGCTAAAATTCGTGGCTAAAACTCTTTTTGTCACGGATTCAGCGTGGCTAATACTATTAGTCACGCTCGCATTGTCCACGCCCATTTGTCGTGGGTAAGCCGTGGCTAAAAAGTATTAGCCACGGTTTTTGACTTTTAGCCACGGCAATCTGCCGTGGCTAAAAGTCTGTTTTTTAGTAGTGTGTCTTGAACATTCTAGAATTGTGGAGAAGGGACATGCATATAAGGTATGAAAATGTGGGAGAATATGGAAGAATCTAGTCTCCTCTTTGTGTGGAGAAGTCTAGATCCTTCTTGGGTTTTGGAGGAAGAGGGAGGAGGGTTATAAAAGGGAAGTTCTCTGCTCATTTTCATCATCCATGGTTTGGAGCTTGTTTTGGGAATGAGTTTTCACTTATGTGAGTTGAGTGCGCTTGTTGTTGTTGAGTGTTGATGTATGTCTTTGATCTTTGTATGTCATGATCAACCGTCTTCCTATCCATCTTACAACTTTGCTCAGAAGTGTAATACAAGTTTATCCTTTCATTCCACTGCATCCTTTTGGAGTAAGGCTTACTTAGTTAACACCAGTTTGTGAAGAAAAATAGTAAGTGCCCCCACAGACCTTGTGCCAATTTTTGCTTGCGCGATATCACTCTCGTGTTCTTCTTCACCTCCATACCATCTGGTTCTTCTACTCACCCATGCTCAACAACAGGAGTTCTCAAACGATTTTTCTATCCTTTCTATCTTTGATTATTTCCCCTTTGATTTTGAAGTATGTGAGTAACGTGAATAGCTCCACTTCCGAACTATGCACGGGACGGGTTTCCACGCCACTATCGATCATACTAAGTGGAGATCCATTCTACATTTGTCCCCTCCACATCAAAAGAGCTCGTTCTCAAAGTATCATCTGGATATAACGGTTCGTCAGAGGAATGGTAGGAGGTGAGATTGGCGACGTTGAATGTGTTAGAGATATTGAAATGAGGTGGGAGATCAATGACATAATCATTGTCGTTGAGCTTCTCTAGTATGCCAAAGGAGCCATATTTGTCGGGTTGCTGCTTGCTGTAAGTACCAGCTGGAAAACGTTCTTTCCTTAGGATTACCATGATCATATCATGATCACAAAACGTCTTACGCTGACGGTGGGTGGGCATCCGTGGCGGCTTTGTACTGGGCGTTTGATTGCTCTGACCGCTGCTGACTTCAATTTGTATAGCATGCACTTGTTTCACAAGGTGTTTAGCAGCCACGGTTACCTTTAGGCCGGCCGGAAGACGAGCTAGATCCACGGCTTGGCGGTGTTGCCAAGCGTTGGCGACGGCGAATTGCGGTTTACCGCGCAATTAAATGCAAACTCCGCCTGGGCAAAAGAGCACTATCCCATTGTTTGGGCTTTATCTCCGCAGATGCTTCAAATTAAGTTTCCAAATGTATGATTGATGACCTATGTCTGTCCGTCCGATTGAGGATGGACGGTGCCACTAAATTTGAGAGATGTATCAAATAAGCATTACAAAGTCTTCCAGACGTGTGAGAGAAACTTAGGATCGCTCTACAAAATGAAAGATTTGAGGACATCAAGGCGGAAAATCTAGTGGAAGAATAATTTAGCAACATGGGACGAGACCGGCGTCTTACGGAAAGCTATAAAATGCATTATCTTCGAGAATCTATCAACGACCACAAAATTGGAATTCATGCCACACTGAGTATGTGGAAGAGCAAGAACGAAATCCATGGATACGTCCTCCCATATGGCTTCCGAAATTGGGAGAGGCAATTACAAACCGGTGTTCTGGGCTTGACATTTCGCAACTTCGTAAACCGCACATCGTGAGACAAATTTGTTGATGTTGCGCTTCAATTGTGCTCAATAGTAGACTAGTAGCGCTCTTCGATGCAAGCGACCGTCTTGTAACGGTGCAAGTGTCCTGTTAGACCCCCACCATGTAAATCCTGAATGAGATTCTCGCGTAGTGATACCCGAGGAATGCATAGATGGTTAACTCAAGAGAAGTCATCATGTACGTGAAAGTCGCTGAAGGGTTTATCCTCCACACATGCGGCCCAAGCAGGGCGGAAATCTTCGTCATCAATATAAAGATCCTTCAAACACTCAAATCCACTCACCTCCTGGCTGACAGTAGTGAGGCAGGCCGATCTACGGCCTAACGCGTCTGCTACACGATTTTGAGATTCAGTGTTGTGATGAATGATGTAGGCAAACTTATGGATGTAAGCGGTCCAACGAGCATGCATTTTGTCATTGTTTTCTGCCTTTGGAGATACCGAAGCGCTTGATGATCGGAAAAAATAACAAATTCTCGTGGAATGAGGTAGGGTTCCTACACTCTCAATATTAAAAAATAGCATAAAACTATTGGCCATACGTTGACAATTTTTGACTCGCTTCTGTGTGTTTTTCACTCATAAAGGCCACCGGTCGGGATTCCTGCAGCAATTCCGCTCTAATTCCAATCCCGCAAGCATCGCAGTCCACACTGTAAACTTCGTCGAAATCCGGAAGAGTTAAGATGGGGGCCGAGCATAATTTATCCTTCATGAGCTGAAAACTATGGGTAGCGGCATCATCCCAAATGAATTGGCCCTGCCATCCTAACGAATACCGGGGCAAGTACATCGTTTTCCTGCAAGTATGCACGAAACACAAAAACATACAAAACAAAGAATATAGGGACACACTAAGCATCGCCTTCCAAATCATCATGCACGTGTCGTGGACACATCAGAATCTCACGATCTAAGCTTTAAAGATAAGCACAACAGTACAACCACGATACGAAACATGAGATTGTCTTTCGTCAACAATCAAAGCGATAGGAGGGACAAAACCTACAATTGTACAAGGAGTGATAATGCTCTAGTTTACCCGACACCCTCAAACAAAGTGACAGGAGGGTCAAACCTACAACCATCAAAGCAAACGTGACAGGGGGGTCAACTTGACTTGCATCCTCGAATGTAGCAATAGAGGGAAACTCATAATCCCATGCCCTCCAACGTAACAATGAAGGGGGACTTATAACTCACGCCTTTTAATGTAACAATGAATGAGAATTCATAACCAACGCCTTCCAGCGTAACAACGAAAGGGGACTCATAACCCACGCCTTCCAACATTATAATGAAAGGGGACTCATCACCCACGGCTCGTCATCGCGAAGCCAGTCATCAGAGGGGTCAGCAGGTTTGACCCGAGTAAGGTGAGCAAGCAGACCCTTTGTCTGTAGAACACGACGAACAGAATGAGCTCATTCGACAAAGTTGGCTTTGCCACTGAGAGAGAGAGTGGTGATGCGAAGTTCATCACGCACCTCGACAAGCAGGGTAGCAGCACGTGCGGGCAGAGAGGAGGTAGTCGCGGTTGAGTCACTGGATGCCATGGCGGATAGAAGAGACAGGACGCACGGCTAACAGAACAGACCGCGAGAACGGAACAAGCAGCGGACTAAGAGCAGGCCGCGGAGATTAGAACGAGATCGCAGCGAGAAAAGGCCAAGCAGCAACAAGAGCAGGTCGCGGCGACTAAGAACAGGTCGCAACGAGAAGAAGTAGCCCGCGGCGACAAGAGCAGATTGCGACTAAGAGAAAGTCGCGGCGAGAAGAAGTAACCCGCGGCGACAAGAGCAGACCGCGACTAAGAGCAGGTCGCGGCGAGAAGAAGTAGCCCGCGACGACAAGAGCAGATCGCGATTGAGAGCAACTCGCGGCGAGAAGAAGTAGCCCGCGGAGACAAGAGCAGATCGCGACTAAGTACAGGTCGGGGCGAGAAGAGGTAGCCTGCGGCAAGAAGAGAAGAATAGGTCGCAGCGACTAAGAGCAGGTCGCAGCGACTAAGAGCAGGTCGCAGCGGCTTAGGAGAGGAACAGACAGCGGCGACGAAGAGCAAGTCGCGGAGTCTAAGAGGAGGTCGCGGCGACTGGAAGGAGATCGCGGCAACTAAGAGGAGGTCGCGGCGACTAAGAGGAGGTCGCGGCGACTAAGAGCAGAAGGAAGAAAAAGTAGTCGCGACGACTAGGAACAGGTCGCGGCGAGAAGCAAAGACCCGTGGACCCCACAAGTCAGAGAGAGGAGGCTATAAGAAGCCAGGGGGGAGGGTGGAACCACGGAGAGAAGAGGACGCGGGTTAGAAGCCGCAGGCCGCAGCAGTCAAGCGGTTTACACCGCTACTGGAAGATCAAGGTCCCAACTACGTACACGCTCACTCACTAAACACCTCAATAGTTTCATAAGCTGCGATTTACTACGTCAGTCTACCCGTCTGATATGTCGAGGAGAACCTAAGGGTTGTGCCGGTCTTGTGACACTAGGTTTTCCAAAAATAGCTTATAAATCTCACATCGCGGTCAGACAGGATAAACTTGGGCAGGTCATGCAGCTTAAAAACGTCCCTCATAAAGATGGATGCTACGTGTGAAGCATCTGTCGTCTTGTGGCATGCGATAAAGTGTGTCATTTTTGACAATCGATCAAACACCACAAAGATGGAATTGTGTCCCCGAAGAGTGCGTGGGAATCGGAGCACGAAGTCCATGTTTCCTCCTAAGGGCGGTGTGAGACAGGTAGAGGTGTGAATAGACCCGTGTTCTGTTTGGTGCCCTTGGCCGTCTGGTAGATACGGCAGTGGCGGACAACGCGAGCCGCGTCCTTCTTAAGGCTAGGCCAGTAGAGGCGGGCCTCAACAATGGTTATGAACATATCCCTCCCGAAGTGCCCAGCGGTCCCACGCTCGTGAAACTCCCAAATTAAGTGATCACGGTAGGACGTCTGGGAGATGCACAAGCGGAGCCCCGGTACAGATATCCCTCAAAGATCTGATAGCCTCACGCCCTCCATCTTTGTGGTGTACAATAAGAAGTATACCACGGGAAACTCATAATCCCATGCCCTCCAACGTAACAATGAAGGGGGACTTATAACTCATGCCTTTTAATGTAACAATGAATGGGAATTCATAACCAATGCCTTCCAGCGTAACAACGAAAGGGGACTCATAACCCACGCCTCCCAACATTATAATGAAAGGGGACTCATCACCCACGTCTTCCAATGTAATGATAAAGAGGGTTTCATCACCCACGCCTTCCCACGTAACAACGAAGGGGGACTCCTAACCCATGCCTTCCAACATAACAACGAAAGGGGACTCATCACACACACCTTCCAACGTAAATTCTAAGCACAACCTTACATGACTCTAACATACATGTGCAACGCGTCAAAAGCTAAGAAGCTCGTAAACGCAACTATATTGGGGACGGGAAACTCATCCGCCTACGAAAGCCCTCAAAACTTGTCGTTCTACCGTGCCCAATGCAGGCTCTCCTAAGAACGGGGCCTCTATGAAGAAAGCTCATAAATTTCCGCAAACACTTCGACGAATAACACGAGACATTCTCGTTGGCGCACCTAGGAATAATCGTAATGCTCATCGCATAACATCATCGATCTGATCTTATCTCCATAGGTAGGCCTCACACAACATGCCTAAATCCAGACTCGCACATTGGATCGCTAATGCACATTTATGTCAGAGACGGACATAATCGACCCTGTGGTTCGCAATGAACCGAGGGAAACACACACTGTGTCCAATTGGAGGAGGGTGACCCTCCTAAGCAGAGTAAAGGCAGAAAAATACACCGGGGCCGCAATCTCACGCCTTGGCGGAGTCCTCGCTCTCTACCACGTAACAGGAGTGGGGATCTATGTGCAGCTCACACAAACATACGACGGGGTCGCAATCCCACGCACTGGTGGAGTCCCGATCATTAACCGCAATGGCGTGATGAGACTCTCATTGCACGGAAATCATCACTAGCACAAAAGTACCAAAAATAGCAGTCCTAAGACTGGAGAAAAAGATCGTTACCCTTGTTGCGCACTGTGGAGCTATGGAAACGATCACAACGATTCACTTTTTGAGGATCCGCGCTCCTCACGACGATTTGAACTTCGGTCCACTTTCCCGTAGCAATTCTCGACAATGTTTCTCCACGAAGAGGGAGAACTCGGCAAGAGCACCTCTCGACGGTAGATCTTCCCTGACACCACGAACTCGATCGACTCCGGTGAGGAAGTAGGCAGCCCTAGCTTAAAACAACAACCTTGCAGCTCATAGACGGCAGCATAGGGTCGGAGGAGGTAGAGCTCGACACCAAGATCGGCAATGAGGTTCGACAACACCTTCAATATCAGCTCAGCCACATCCCAACTCCTCTCCCATTTCCTCTTCTCGGTCGGCGCACAGGCAAAATGGGCGCCAACTCTCCGCTGGTTTCGGCAAGGGAACTCCTCACGATAGAGGTCCGGCCAAGGGTTGTCGGCACAACCCTTTCCAGACCCTGTTAGATTGTATAACCTCTTCGCGCCCGGACCGTTAGGATTGCGCCATGTCACCAATCCGTGGGATTCCCATTTTCCTAATCCAGGTCAAATCCTTTTTAGGAAGTTCATCAAGGGAGATTATTCTCCAGGCTGCCTTTCCCCCTTTGTGCTCGCCAAACATGGAATGTATGTCCCTCTCTAAAGCTATAAAATGGAGGGGAGGCTATGATTCAAATCATCCCAACACCAACAGCGATCCGAAGGAGTTCTTAGCCACCCTCCGTTCTCATCCCAGCGGCATCAGGCGGCGACGGCGGCAGCAGGTGCGCAAGGGGGCGACTCCAGGCGGACGACTTCAGGCGGAGCTATCGGAGCGGCATCCGGTCGAATCCAGTCGGATCGACATCAGGCCGGTCTCCCGCGGTGGTTCCAGGCAGCGGAGGTGATCCCAGGCGGCGCGGCGACATCAGGTGGCCGAATCCAGGCGAGGTCGGAACAGGCGTGCAGTCCCGGCGGCGATTCCGCAAAGGAGGTGAACAGTACCACTATCGCGCGGCGACATCACTATCGCAGGCGATAGTCCGGTTTCACCTTTTTCGGTTTTCTCTTCATTGCTCGACCTTACGGTCTCTATTGTAATCTGTACCTCCATACCTTATAGTGGATCTTCTCCGGCGCGCTCTCCCCGTGGATGTAGGAGCTTCTCTCCGAACCACGTAAATTTCTGTGTCGTCTGTGTGCTTGGATATCTCGTTCTGTGGTTTTTTATTTTTGCGCGATTGTTTTTGCTCGATTTAATTCCGTTGCGCTACCGCGGTACTCGGTCCGATTGCATAACAATTGGTATCAAAGCCAGGTTCCGCGGGGGTGATCGTCTGGGCGTTCTGGTTCTAGATCTGGGTCAATGGTAGGTGACGACAAGGTCCACTCCCTACCTTCTCAAGATCTGATCCGAGAACATTTTTCTGATCACTCAGTAGCACTGCGAGCAAAACAATGGCGGCAAAATTCGAGATTTCCAAGTACGACGGCAAGATCGATTTCGGCTTATGGCAGAAGCGGATCAAGGCGGTTCTCGTTCAGCAAGGACTCCACAAGGCGCTACTCGGCACGGAGAAGTCCGGCATGAAGAAAGACGAGGAATGGGAGGAACTGGATCTGAAGGCCATCAGCACAATCCAGTTGAGTCTCGCCGACGAGGTCATGTACAACGTGGTCGACGCTGACACCACCGTAGACCTATGGAAGAAATTGGAGGAGCTGTATATGTCGAAATCTCTCACAAACAAGCTCTATATGAAGAGACAGTTATACAGCTTAAGAATGTCCGAGAGCAACAAGCTGCTAGAACACATGAATGCGTTCAACAAGTTGATCTCCCAGCTGCGGAGCATGGACGTAAAAGTCGAAGAGGAAGACCCGGCGCTTCTACTACTGTCTTCTCTACCGAAGTCTTATGACCATCTGGTCACCACGATCCTCTACGGAAAGGATACGCTCAAAATGGAGGAGGTGATGACGACGCTGCTATCGAACGAAACGCGGAGCAAACCCGGCCCCAGCACCAGCGAAGGTTTGTTCGTGAAGAACAAAGAACCGGTCAGAGGGAGATCGAGAGACAGAGGGAAGAAATTCAATCGGGCTAGGTCTAAGTCTCGGGGCAAGAAGAACCAGTGTCACTACTGCAAGGAAGAAGGGCACTGGAAAAATAACTGTCCGAAGAAAAAGGCGAAAGAAAGGAATCAAGAACAGGCGGCTGTGGCGTCCGACCCCGAGAGCGATGCTGACGTACTCCATGTTCACTCCACCCTTGATACCACCGATACGTGGATCATGGATACGGGATGCTCGTATCACATGTGCCCGAACATAGAATGGTTCACTAGCTTCAGGCAATGTGACGGCGGTCGCGTTCTGATGGGAAACGACTCGGAGTGCAAGACGCTCGGGATCGGCAGTATCAGAATTAAAATGTTCGACGGAACAATCAGGACCCTTACTGATGTAAGATACGTGCCCGATCTGAGGAAGAGTCTAATTTCCCTAGGCACTCTAGAGGCGGCTGGGTGCTCATACACCGGCGAGGGAGGATATCTGAAGGTCAAGAAAGGCGCTCTGGTGGTTATGAAAGGAGAGCGCTCTGGTACTCTCTATAAACTGATCGGCACTACCATCGCCGGCGACGCGGCGGTTTCTGAGACGACAGATGAGGTTTCCTCTCTGCTGTGGCATGCTAGACTTGGCCACATGAGCGAGAGAGGACTGCTGGAGCTTCACAAGAAGGGCCTACTGAAAGGAGTCAAGACATGCAAGTTAGACTTCTGCGAGACCTGCGTTCTCGGGAAGCAGCACAGAGTGAAGTTCGTGACATCTACGCAGCAGAGCAAGCAGGCACTGGAATATATACACTCAGATGTTTGGGGCCTGCCCCAGAGCCGTCTCTTGGTGGGGCCAGATACTTCGTGACTTTCATCGATGATTTTTCGAGAAAAGTCTGGATCCACTTTCTGAAGCACAAGTCCGAAGTATTCGAGAAATTCAAAGTCTGGAAGACGATAGTGGAAAAGCAGACCGAAAAAAGAGTCAAATATCTGAGATCTGATAACGGTGGCGAGTACACCTGATAACTTCCCAAAAAGAAGTTATCTAGTACGGCATTTTGATTTAATAATCACCGATTAGGGAAACAAATGGATTAAATAAGGAAAAATATGGATAAATTCATACTTATTTTATTTGTGATTAATATGTCTAATTTTTCATTGTTTTCTTGCTAGAAATGCTGAAGAAATCGATTCGGAGAAGCAAAGCTGGAATTATTTTTGGACTGCGCAGGTTGTTGCAACAACCTGAAAACGTTGTTGCAACAACGGCTGGACGGATTTCGAATTTTAAATTCGAATTTTGCGCCAAAATGAAAACTGAAAAGAGGCAACTTTTGGTAAAGGGCTGTACGTTTTTAAGAGTATAATCTCATACCATATGAGGGAATGAATTATCATTAAGGAAGAAGATTACTTGGAGGAAGAAAATCATCTTGGAGGAAGAAGAACTAGGGCAAAATCGGATCTTGAAGACGGAGCGGTTCAATACACTTCGGAGAACGAATTCCTGCGTTATTTTGCTTTTCTTTCATCATGCACTGTAAGATCTTTCTTGTTTGTTGGTGTGCTTCATCCATCGTGATGAACTAATTCGCTTTAATCTCGTATTGTGAGAATACTTCGTCTCTTGTGATGACATTTCATTAACTTTTCTTAATTTGTGAATGTTTGGTGAATGTTTGTACGGAATTTATGATCTTTAATTCGAGGTTTTTGGCCAAGATCTCAACTTTTTACTACGCTTCATAAATCGAGAGAGGAGTTGCGTAAGTATATCATAGATTCGGTATAGCATTTGAAGGGAGAAAAAGATTTCTCCTTGGTGTTAGCAACTAGGGTTTTCAATCTTTAAGCGGTTCTTATTTCACCTACGGGGTAATAGAGAACTAGGAACTTCCGATATCGAGAGGTACGGATTTTTAATCTAAAACCGTTGCAAGACGTTTCACCACTCGTCCTCACAAAAAACTATATTCAAAAGGTTGTCACACTAGACTTAGGAAATCACGATACGAGATTATCTTTAATCACTGACACAAAGTATTTTCCTTCCGGATCATTATCTTATTTTCGTTAATTAGAAATTGTGTTTTAAGATTTTAGTATTCTAAAACCCTCATCTTAATTAACTTGGATTTAAGGAAAAGGCTTAACTAGTATTTGCGAGCACTAAACCAATCACCTCCCTGTGGAGACGATTCTTACTCACTTTTATTACTTGACACGGCACGTATACTTGCGTTATTTTATATATACGTTTCGGGCGTATCAAGTTTTTGGCGCCGTTGCCGGGAGGTGCGAAAAGTTTAGTGTTATTTCCTTGCAATATTGGTGAATCCCTAGTAATTAGAGATCAAGTTTTTGTTTTTGTCATTATTAGTTTTGATTATTATTGCTGCTTTGTTTTGTTTTGATTTATTTGTTTTGTTTAATAGCAATTATCAATTGTTGGTGTGTGCATTTTATGTCCAGATATCGATCACCTGATTTACTACCCTTAAACCTAGAGATCGAACGGACGTGTAGACAGAATAGGAGAACGGTTCGATTAGGAAGCGATAACGTAATAACAATGAATCATAATAATCAGAACGCTCCTAATGAAGTTGACCAGGAAGGCTTAGGTCAAGAAGGTCAGGTAGAACAGAATGGACGACCTGCTGAAATTAGGCGAACCTGTCGCGAGTACAATATGCCTTATAGGGGAGGATTGCAATATAGCATTATCAAGCCTGTCATTGAAGCCAATAACTTCAAAATTGACTCCATGGCTATGAACCTAGTGCAGCAGAAACAATTTAGCGGACTGAATCACGAGGACCCAAACTCCCATTTACGAACTTTCATGGATGTGTGCGACACATTTAAGATTAATGGTGCGTCGGATGAAGCGATTAAACTTCGCCTATTTCCATTCTCTCTGTCAGGTAGGGCGAAGGAGTGGCTTGATTCCCAACACGGTCTCACCACTTGGATGCAAGTGGTTGACTTATTCTTAGCCAAGTACTTCCCACCTGCAAAAACTGCGAAACTAATGCGAGACATTAGTACATTTATGCAAGGGAATGGGGAAACATTGTATGACGCATGGGAGCGATTCAAAGAGCTCTTACGAAAGTGTCATCACCATGGTTTGCAGATGCACCAACAGGTGTGGACATTTTATAACGGCCTCCAGACATCTACGATGATTCAAGTAGATGGAGCTGCAGGAGGTTCCCTCATGAACAAGTACCCCGAGGACGCTTACGCTATTCTTGAAGATTTATCTTCAAATAATTATCAGTCGTTCGATCGACAGGCTCCTTCTTCTTCGGTAGGTGGTCTTTACCAAGTGGACCAGTTGACCTCATTTGCCGCACAAATGTCGGCACAGTTCAATGCTATGAATAAGAGATTAGATGCCTTGACCTTGAATCAAGCCCAAACGCACCCACAGGTTAATAGCATGGTTTCCTCTTCGATTCCCATGAACCCATCTCTTACGGTAGAACAATTTGTTGGTCATAATGAGGAGATTAACTATGTAGGGGGACAACCGAGGTATAACAATCATCATCACAATTATAATAACAATAACACATTTTCTAATCATTATAATCCCGAAGTGCGAAACCACCCAAACTTCTCGTGGAAGAACAACACCGGTTTGACACACCCACCCGGATTTAGTTCAAACCCACACCCGAATCCACCTAATAATAACAATTATAATCAACAAGGTGCTTCAAGAAGATACTCCGAAGATGTGATAGTAGAATCAATCCAAAAGAGTGACGCTCGCATTCTTAGTTTAGAGGGTTCTTTGAGGGTAATCGAAACACAGTTAGGACAAATCGCGAGTGCTTTAAACCTGAGACCCCAAGGAACACTCCCATCGGACACCGTTACAAATCCAAAGGGAGATAATCCACATTGTAAGGCAGTCACTTTAAGGAGTGGAAAGGAGTTGGTGGGAGCACCGGAGAGAGAAAAATCTGAGACGAATAATGAAGGAAATGAGTTGGAGGAGATTAGTCCCGCGATACCTAGGGAGGAGTTGATACAAGAAAAGAATGTTAGTGAAGGAGTGGAGGTGTTAGGAGAAAAGACATGTGAGTCGACCATTGAAAGTTCTAAGAAGAAGAGTGGTGCGATAGTCTATCCACCACCACCATTCCCTCAACGATTAAGGAAAAGTAAATTAGACCACCAATTTCAAAAATTTATGGAGATATTTAAGAAATTGCAAATCAATATCCCTTTCGCGGAAGCGTTGGAACAGATGTCAAGCTACGTGAAATTCATGAAGGATATCCTATCAAAGAAAAGAAGATTTGGAACGAATGAGACGGTGACACTTACTCAAGAGTGCAGCGCCATTCTCCAAAAAAGACTTCCACCCAAGTTGAAAGATCCGGGGAGCTTCACTATTCCCTGTTCCATAGGATATAAATTCGAGGGTAAGGCATTATGTGACCTAGGGGCGAGCATTAATTTAATGTCATTATCGATATATAGGAAGTTGGGCTTGGGAGAAATCTCCAAGACTTCCATAACCTTGCAGTTGGCCGATAGGACCCTAGCGTTTCCAAAGGGGATAGTGGAGGACGTGTTGGTGAAGGTGGATAAATTTATTTTTCCGGCGGACTTTGTGGTTCTAGACATGGAAGAGGATCGAGAAGTTCCGATTATTGTAGGAAGACCTTTCCTAGCTACGGGTAGAACTTTGATTGATGTGCATAAAGGAGAGTTAACGATGCGGGTGAATGACGAACAAGTCACTTTTAACGTACTCAAAGCGTTAAAGTTCCCCCACCGGGAGGAAGATAATATGGAGGTGGTCAATCACGTTTCTATATGCGATTACATGCCTAGTTCACTTTCCGATGAACATGATATTTTATTGAATCAATTATTGACGGAGGATGACCAGTCTGGGGATGATGAAGTGATTCAAGAATGCTTACAAGCATTTGAGAAGCAAATGGCTTGGTTTCGTAAGCCGGAACCATTAGAGATGCCCGAGAAATCGTTGTCAGTTAAACCGTCCATCGTTGAGCCACCATCACTCGAGTTAAAACCTCTTCCCGAGCATCTTACTTATGTATATTTAGGGGATGGCGAGACACTGTCGGTCATCATAAATTCAAACTTAACACCGGATCAATGAAAACGACTAATCGAACTGCTTAAGCATTTTAAAACTGCCATAGGATGGACCATCGCTGATATCCGGGGGATAAGCCCTTCATTATGTATGCACAAGATTCTTTTGGAGGAGTTATTTCATGGATCAATTGAGCCTCAACGCCGCTTAAGCCCGCCAATGAAAGAGGTAGTTAAAAAGGAGATTATTAAGTGGCTAGATGCGGGTATAATATATCTCATCTCGGATAGTCCGTGGGTCTCTCCTGTTCAGTGTGTACCAAAAAAAGGGGGATGACGGTTATGAGGAACGAGAAGGAAGAGTTGGTCGCCACTAGGACGATCACGGGGTGGAGGATTTGCATGGATTATAGAAAGTTAAACAAAGCCACCCGAAAAGATCATTTTCCTCTTCCCTTCCTCGACCAAGTCCTAGATAAAATGGCGGGGAATGATTTTTACTGTTTTCTTGATGGGTATTCCGGTTATAATCAAATTACTATCGACCCCGCTGATCAAGAAAAGACCACATTTACTTGCCCCTATGGGACTTTAGCGTTTAGGAGAATGCCCTTTGGTCTATGCAACGCACCGGCTACCTTCCAGCGTTGCATGATTGTCATTTTCTCTGATATTATGGACCAGGGTATTGAGATTTTTATGGATGATTTTCCATCTTCGGGAAATCATTTGACGAATGCCTACAGTGTTTGGAGAAGGTACTCACACGTTGTGTAGAGACAAACCTAGTATTGAATTGGGAGAAATGCCATTTCATGGTTCGTGAAGGCATCGTGTTGGGTCATCATGTTTCCAGGACTGGGTTGGGGGTAGACAAAGCAAAACTAGATGTGATAGAAAAATTACCTCCACCCAAAAATGTGAAAATGCTAAGAAGCTTCCTTGGACACGCGGGCTTCTATAGAAGATTCATCAAAGACTTCGCGAAAATAGCTAAACCCTTGAGTGGACTTCTAGAGAAGGATGCAAAATTTTCTTTTGATGACGATTGCTTGAGAGCGTTCGACGAGCTCAAATATCGGTTAACCACCGCTCCTATTGTAGTAACACCTGATTGGGAAGAGCCATTTATCTTGATGTGTGACGCGAGCGACTACGCGGTAGGAGTTGTTTTGGGACAAGTGCGTGAGAAGATATTTCATACGATTGCGTATGCGAGCAAGACCCTAATCGAGGCCCAAACCAACTACACTACCACCGAGAAGGAGCTATTGGCGGTGGTATTTGCATTCGAAAAATTTCGATCGTATCTCTTATGTACGAAGGTTATAGTGTACACCGATCATGCAGCGATCCGTTACCTTATGGAGAAGAGAGACTCAAAACCACGTTTGATTCGATGGGTCCTTCTCTTACAGGAGTTTGATGTAGAAATTAAGGATAGGAAAGGAACGGACAACCCGGTTGCAGATCACTTATCTAGGATTGAGAGTACACAGTCGACACTACATTCTGAAGTGGAAGAGAGATTTCCTGATGAGCAGTTACTAGCGATTTCGGAGAGTATTACGCCTTGGTATGCTGACTTAGTAAACTATTTAGCAAGCAATATTCTGCCACCTGAAATATCCTACCAACAAAAGACGATTTTTACATCAGGTACGGTCTTACATGTGGGATGATCCTTTGTTGTTCAAGGTTGGTGCCGACGGAATCGTACGGAGATGCATCCCCGAGGAGGAGATGAGAGCGATATTGGAGAAATGTCATGGCTCCCCTTACGGAGGTCATTTCAAGGGAACGAGAACGGCAATGAAGGTGTTAGAAGCTGGCTTCTATTGGCCTAATTTATTCAGGGATGCAAATGCATTTGTGAAACAATGCGATAGATGCCAACGGAGCGAGAATATACACAAGAACGATGGGATGCCCATGAATATAATGCTTGAGGTCGAACTATTTGATGTATGGGGTATAGACTTCATGGGACCGTTCGTGAACTCGAATGGTAATTTATTCATATTGTTGGCTGTGGACTACGTATCTAAATGGGTGGAAGCAATTGCGACGCCCAGGAATGATGCGAAGGTAGTCCTTAACTTCTTAAGGCACCATATATTTAGTGCGATTTGGAATCCCGAGGGCAATCCTTAGTGATGGTGGCAGTCATTTCTGTAATAATCAGTTCACCACATTACTAAACAAATTTGGGGTAACTCATAAAGTCGCCTTAGCGTATCATCCCCAGACGAATGGGTTAGCGGAAGTATCCAACAGGGAGATTAAGAAAATTCTAGAAAAGACAGTGAGCGTGAACCGTAGAGACTGGTCACAAAAGCTAGTTGATGCATTATGGGCATATCGCACTGCCTTCAAAACTCCCCTTGGGCTAACCCCGTACCGAATGGTCTATGGAAAGTCTTGTCATTTACCTCTAGAATTAGAACACCGGGCATTCTGGGCAATAAAGAAAATTAATTATGATTTCCGCGACGCCGGTAAGAAGAGACTCTTACAATTGAATGAACTAGAGGAGATTAGAATGCAAGCGTATGAGAACTCGAGAATTTATAAAGAGCGCACGAAACGATGGCATGATCGACGCATGAAGGAGAAAAACTTTGAGCCGGGACAGCTTGTTCTACTATTCAACTCTCGCTTGAAATTATTCCCCGGAAAGCTCAAGTCACGCTGGTCGGGCCCGTTCAAAGTTAAAATCGTGCACCCCTATGGAGCTGTGACTATTTTAAATGAGAATGATGGAACCGAGTTCAAGGTAAATGGAGAGAGATTGAAGTTATATCTGGGAGGCGACATTGACCGAGTAGTGTCGCGTTTGGAGCTTATCTAATCGGACGAACGTCCTGCCGGGACTTGAAATTAGGCGCTGGGTGGGAGGCAACCCATCGTTTAAAATATTTTATTTTATGTTTTTCATAGCAATATGTTTATCTATTATGTTATTTAGTAATGTGTGTAGTAGTATTTGTAGTTATATAAATTGTCTTAGGCTTGGTGATGCAGGAAAAAGTTCTGAGAAAAAAAAATGAAGAATTATTAGAAAGAAATTTTTTTTTTAACAAGAGCAGGTTGTTGTTGCAACATAGCAAAAATGATGTTGCAACGGGAATCTTGCTGTTTGCGAGTATAGGAGAAAAAGGACGGCGGTTTAAGAGTGGTTCGGCTGAACCGGGCCGCAGAAATTGGGCCCAGGAGCTTGTTGCAACGCAGAAAAAACGGTGTTGCAGTTTTTTTCTCTGCCTTTTTACTTTCAATTTTCGGAAGAGCCGACCGGTCCAGTTGGACCGGTTCTTCTCCTATTTTGGTTATAACGACCCTGGAACCCGGCCAAACCTTTTATCCCTCAAATCCCGCAACCCTTCAACTCCCGCGACCCCTCACTTCCCGCATTAGGTTTCGCGGAGCGCAGCGAGCGGCGACCGGCGAACGTCGGGCGGCGAACGTCGGGCGGCGAACGGAAACCGGAGCTTCAGGCAGCATCCGTCGAGCGGAAGACGGCACCAGTCGTTCGTTCCAAGCAAAACCCGGAACTCCAGGTATATCCATCTACTCTCCGTTCTTCCATTTACGCAAGAATGAAACTTCTTAGGCATTTTGTTATAGAGAATATATGGATATTAGGAATGTCTTCGAAGAGAAAGAGTAAGAGGAAAGGGAAGGAAATAGCTCAGGAGGGCAGGAAATTTCATAGTGACGCAGCATGGGAACGGTTTAAGCTTCTTAGACCGATTCCATTCATCTTTGAAAGGGGTTTCACAATGGAGAAGAAGCCTGGAGCGTAGAGTACGTGGAACCGATTGCAGCCCTAAAATGGGAGGTCTTTTGTCACCCTCGGTCTGAGGCTAACCTCACCCTAGTCTACGAATTTTATGCGAATGCTAGAACTGCAGAGGGGAGGCTGTGATAGTACGCGGGAAGACAGTGGAGTTTTCGCCGGCAAGGATTTCTTCCATGTTTGAGTTAGAGGATGAAGGAGAGGAGGATTACACCACCGTGTTAAATAGGGTAACAACTCAGGAAATGGCAGCGGTTGTTTGCTGTACACCGGAACCGGAATGGACTAATAAGAGGGCTAATGCAATGAAGGCCACATGTTTGAATCGGAAAGCGAAGGTGTGGCTGTTGTTCATCAATTCCACCATCATGCCTACTCGGCATCTGAATAGTGTGCCCCTTCATAAGATAGCCTTGATTTATTGTATTCTACAAGGAATAAAATTTGATTTGGGAACAATCATTGCCACACAATTGCGGCAGAAGCTCCAAGAAGAAAAGCCTAAGCAACTTTGGTTCCCTGCACTTGTGACCGAGCTGTGTCGGAATGTGGGAGTCAAGGAAGAGGAGGAGGATTTAGTGAAGAAATTGAAGCACCACATTACCGACACCGTGGTGGCGGTAAATATCAAGGTGGGACAGGAGAGCGAGGGTACACTCCCACAGGATGGCAGGCCAGAGACGGTGAACGTCCCCAGCGGAGAAGGAGCATCTTTGGCAGAGGTGATGGATAGTGTTGAGTATATAAAAACTTATCTTCGGTGCCAGCACTGTTATTTCCGTTCCAGGCTCGACTACATCCAAAGGAGGCAAGACACATTACTTCAGAAGGCTAAGATACCGATTGAGAAGCCGCAGTTCAAGTACCAGTGGCAGTTTGATGAGCTCGGGAACCTTGTAAACGCTGACCGAAGCCTCCTGGACCCCACAGAGCTCGTTGACTCAGATCAGGAGAAGGAGACGGGAGGAACAAGAGAAAGAGCAAGAGGAGGATGACGGAGGAGGAGGCGAGTAGACGTTCATCAAAGTCATACTTCTTTTGGGCTATTCTGAACATTTATAAGAACTATCCTCTTGATTTGATATGAAATGATTTAGGGTGCTTTGTTTTGATGATATATTTTTGTTATTTTGGAGTAGTATATAACTTTTTGTGGCACCAGCCCATCTTTTAGTGCTGAAACTATATTGTGTTTGATCTGACTTTATTTGGACTGGCATATGTTGATATGTTGTTTGTGCTGAACTATTTTTCCCTCATTACTATCATGTACTGCATATTTGGTATTAACTCTAGATGAGTACTCATACATCAAAATGTTTTATGCTGCCAAAATAGCATTTTCTCTTGAATTATAAATTGCGCAGTTGATAAAAAAATGGCATAGTACAAGTTGTTTGCAGGTGCTGAAGGAAGTCTAACAATAGAACTGGCCAAAGAAAGGGTGGAATAAAACATTAAGGAGTTGCAATCGTGGTGAAAACACATCGCCTGCACAGTCGATTTCAGGGGAGTACTTTGAACTCCCAAGTTTCTTCTACTTTATTTTTGCACTTGTTCTGCCGTAAATATTTTATCAAGGGCTTCTCATGATTCACGAAATATCTTTGCTAGGGACTAGCAAAGGACTTAAGTGTGGAGGTGAGGGTGTTATAACCCCTACCACTTGAGTGAAGAATAATTCATTTAAATATAAATTTAATGATCTTAATTCTTGTTTTACTTAATCATTAGGCTATTCTAGACACATTCAATGATAATTAATTGGTATGGCTGAACAATCCAAAGAGTTCATTCTATGAATTTGAAGTTAGTAAGATTTTTTCTGATAAAGCTCGCTCAAGCATTTTTTTTCTATATACAAAATATTTGTTTACTTCCAATGCAATATTGTGATATTTACCTCTAAAATAATGGGAGAGATGAGCAAGAACTAAGTCAATGATGTAAGCCTACACATGAGTTTAGTTAGTATTCCTTTTGATCATCCACTAAAATATTTGAGCTTGACATTTACCATATACATTATTTCATGCTTACCTGTCATTTGTCCCTTCTAGTTGTACCTTAGTAAGTAAGCCATTTATGGGTGTCGAATTTCTCTTAAAAGGTTTAAATTTCATAGTGATATGTGGCCTACGTATATGTTTACATACTTGGAATGATCCCAACTATGATAAAAAAAGGGAAAAGAAATTTGCGTCATAGTGATATGCGGCCTAGGTATGTGAATGCATACTTAGAATGATCCCAACTATGATACGAAAAAAAAAATGGTTGAAACATCATAGTGATATGTGGCCCGGGTATGTGCACTTATACTTAGAATGATCCCTACTATGAATAGAGTATAAAAAAAAAATTGATGATGTATGACCCCATAACATGGTGGATTATTAAGAATACTAACTAGAGGACGTCATACTATTACCAAAGCTATCCATAAATTCCTAACCAAGCCAAAACTATCCTACTTTCATTTGAACTACTAACTCTTGTAGAGGTTAAATCATAGACTCAGCATATTCTTATCCTTTCCAATAAAATGCGGAGGTAAATATAAAATTTTGCACGGAAGTAAACTATTTTTAAAAGAAAACCACGCACTGCACTACGATACTTATTTGAGATTTATCTTCCATCTAACTAATGGAATTGTGAATGAATGAGCTCTCATAGATTGCTAAGCCTATCAGTTGAGTTAAACGAATTTCTTGAGTATGCCGCGATTAGTTTGTTTTCAAGAACTAAAGATCATTTGAGTTCATATCTTATTACTTCTTCACTCATGCTATTGTTATGAAATGACTTTGCTAGGGACTAGCAAACGTTTAAGTGTGGAGGTGTGATAACTTCCCAAAAAGAAGTTATCTAGTACGGCATTTTGATTTAATAATCACCGATTAGGGAAACAAATGGATTAAATAAGGAAAAATATGGATAAATTCATACTTATTTTATTTGTGATTAATATGTCTAATTTTTCATTGTTTTCTTGCTAGAAATGCTGAAGAAATCGATTCGGAGAAGCAAAGCTGGAATTATTTTTGGACTGCGCAGGTTGTTGCAACAACCTGAAAACGTTGTTGCAACAACGGCTGGACGGATTTCGAATTTTAAATTCGAATTTTGCGCCAAAATGAAAACTGAAAAGAGGCAACTTTTGGTAAAGGGCTGTACGTTTTTAAGAGTATAATCTCATACCATATGAGAGGAATGAATTATCATTAAGAAAAAAAGAAGATTACTTGGAGGAAGAAAACTATCTTGGAGAAGAAGAACTAGGGCAAATCGGATCTTGAAGACGGAGCGGTTCAATACACTTCGGAGAACGAATTCCTGCGTTATTTTTGCTTTTCTTTCATCATGCACTGTAAGATCTTTCTTGTTTGTTGGTGTGCTTCATCCATCGTGATGAACTAATTTGCTTTAATCTCGTATTGTGAGAATACTTCGTCTCTTGTGATGACATTTTATTAACTTTTCTTAATTTGTGAATGTTTGGTGAATGTTTGTACGGAATTTATGATCTTTAATTCGAGGTTTTTGGCCAAGATCTCAACTTTTTACTACGCTTCATAAATCGAGAGAGGAGTTGCGTAAGTATATCATAGATTCGGTATAGCATTTGAAGGGAGAAAGAGATTTTCCCTTGGTGTTAGCAACTAGGGTTTTCAATCTTTAAGCGGTTCTTATTTCACCTACGGGGTAATAGAGAACTAGGAACTTCCGATATCGAGAGGTACGGATTTTTAATCTAAAACCGTTGCAAGACGTTTCACCACTCATCCTCACAAAAACTATATTCAAAAGGTTGTCACACTAGACTTAGGAAATCACGATACGAGATTATCTTTAATCACTGACACAGAGTATTCTCCTTCCGGATCATTATCTTATTTTCGTTAATTAGAAATTGTGTTTTAAGATTTTAGTATTCTAAAACCCTCATCTTAATTAACTTGGATTTAAGGAAAAGGCTTAACTAGTATTTGCGAGCACTAAACCAATCACCTCCCTGTGGAGACGATTCTTACTCACTTTTATTACTTGACACGGCACGTATACTTGCGTTATTTTATATATACGTTTCGGGCGTATCAACACCTCAGCGAGTTCAGAATACTGCAATCAGGAGGCATCACTCGACACCTCACTATTCCTTAGTACAACCGCACAAACGGCGTTGCAAAAGGATAACCGAACGTTGCTAGAGAGAGCTCGTGCATGCGGTTTTTGCAGACCTACCAAGGTCCTTCTGGGCGAGGCCATTAATACGGCATGCTATCTAGTGAATCGATCCCCATCAATGTCACTGAATCTGAAATCTCCCACAGAAGTTTGGTTAGGCAGGCCGTTGACTACTCTGACATCCACATCTTTGTTGTCATGTGTACACCCTTGTACAGGACTCTGAGAAGACGAAGTTGGATGCTAAGTCTAAACGGTGCATCTATCTGGGACGAAAGACCGGCACGAAGGGGTCAAACTGTGGAACCCGGACACAAAGAAGGTGGAGGTCAGACGCGATGTGATCTTCGATGAGGCCTCTATGCTCAAGAATCTGAGGCTCAGTCTAAAGAGGTGGAGGAGACTCCAGTCACACCCCTAGAGGTGGAGCTGGAAGGGAGCGACCAAGCTGACGACCACGGTGATTCCTCTGACCCAGAAAATGCTGATGCTGTGCAACCTACGGAAGCAGAGTCGTACTCTATTGCTAGAGAAAGGGCAAGGAGAGAGGTCAGACTGCCTCTCAGGCTACAAGACACGGTAGCGTACGCTTTCCAGGTGATCTCCACAGATCCTGGATCTTATATAGAAGCTGTAGAGAGTAGAGAGAGTTCTCAGTGGAAAGCAGCTATGGAAGAAGAGATGGAGTCCCTTCGTAAAAACCAGACTTGGGACTTGGTTCGTCTGCCCAAAGGGGCGAAGGCAATCAGTTCCAAATGGATATTCAGGAAGAAGGAATCTACATCCGGCAAAGACCAGTGGACATACAAGGCCAGATTCGTTGCCAAGGGGTTCGCGCAGAAGAATGTCGATTTTGATGAAATATTCTCACCCGTGGTAAAACACTGCTCCATACGGGTGCTTCTTGCGATGGTGGCAATGAACGACATGGAGCTAGAGCAATGGACGTGAAAACGGCGTTTCTTCATGGCAACTTGGAAGATGATATCTACATCTTGCAGCCTGAAGGTTTGTACAACCCGGTGACGAAAAGAAGGTGTGTAAACTAAGAAGGTCCCTCTACGGTCTGAAGCAGGCTCCAAGAATGTGGAACAAGAGATTTGATACGGTTCATGTTTCACAAGATTCACAGGACCAGTACGACAGCTGCACCTATTAAAAGTTTTTGGCAAACGACGACGTCCTGATTCTGATGCTATACGTCGACGACATTCTGATTGCGTGCAAGTCAGCTCAGGAGATCCAGTCCTTGAAGCAGAAACTACAAGCTGAGTTTGAAATGAAGGATCTGGGTCAAGCACAAAAGATCCTTGGCATGGAAATCAAGCGAGATAGGAAGCGGGCATGCTTTGGCTTTCTCAGACATGGTACATTCAGAAGGTTCTGGAGAAGTTCAATATGACTGAATCTAAGCCTTTCAACCCCTCTCGGGCAACAGTTTAGATTATCGTCACAGCAGTGTCCAGACACAGAGGGAGAACGACAGAAGATGCTCGGGGTGTCGTATGCTAGTGCGGTAGGATGCTTGATGTACGCCATGATCTGTACGAGACCAGATATCGTTCAGGCTGTGAGCGTAGTCAGCAGATATATGGGGAATCCGGGGCGACAACACTGGGAAGCAGTTGTGGAAACCACCCGTCACCACACATCTTCCCAAAACCCCGAGGTAATGGTAAGGGGGGACGGGGTACATAAACACCAAGGACCACCCGCTGCAGGCAATGTTGGACTAATCCATCCACGGGATGGCGGGGATATTCCGCCACACGGGGGGCCCACCGGGGTCAACACCCAGACCTGGAACGCGATGGGGAAGCCCAAATATGCGGTCCCACACACACCCAATCCCGCTGGACCTTGGTTCTCAACACACCCCCGCAGCGGGATGGCTCTGATACCATGTGGAAACCACCCGTCACCACACATCTTCCCAAAACCCCGAGGTAATGGTAAGGGGGGACGGGGGTACATAAACACCAAGGACCACCCGTTGCAGGCAATGTGAGACTAATCCATCCACGGGATGGCGGGGATATTCCGCCACACGGGGGGCCCACCGGGGTCAACACCCAGACCTGGAACGCGATGGAGAAGCCCAAATATGCGGTCCCACACACACCCAATCCCGCTGGACCTTGGTTCTCAACAGCAGTCAAGTGGATTCTAAGATATCTGAACGGATCGAAAAACGTCGGTTTGCTGTTTAAGAAGAGCGGAGTTTCTAAAGTCCTAGAGGGCTACGTTGATTCCGACTATGCGGGCGACCTCGACCGAAGAAGATCTACCTCCGGGTACATCTTCCTTTGTGGTGAGGCCCCATCAGTTGGAAAGCCACTCTGCAGGATATTGTGGCTTTATCTACGACAGAGGCTGAGTACATTGCTGTAGTGGAAGCCGCGAAGGAACTATCTATCTGGCTCAAAGGTCTCTCCAAAGAACTCAGGATTTCTCAGGAAGCGGTGAAGCTACACTGTGACAGTCAGAGTGCGATTTGTCTGGACAAAGACCCGGTCTATCATGCCAGGACAAAACACATTGATGTGCGGTACCATAAGTTGAGAGAGTTCGTTGCTGGCGGAGATATTCAGTTACTAAAGGTGCACACTGAGGATAACATTGCAGACATGTTGACCCAGCCGTTGACCGGAGTCAAGTTCAAACACTGCCTTGACTTGGCTCACATCTGTGTGTGCTGATCGTGGAAACCCCAGGGAGAGGGGTAGTTTGTCGGAGGGAGGAGATCCAAGTTTCAGGTGGAGTCTGTCGCGTGAGGCGTCAAGGTGGAGATTGTTAGATTGTGACACCTCTTCGCGCCCGGACCGTTAGGATTGCGCCATGTCACCAATCCGTGGGATTCCCATTTTCCTAATTCAGGTCAAATCCTTTTAGGAAGTTCATCAAGGGAGATTATTCTCCAGGCTGCCTTTCCCCATTTGTGCTCGCCAAACATGAATGTCCGCCCTCTCTAAAGCTATAAAATGGAGGGGAGGCTATGATTCAAATCATCCCAACACCAACAGCGATCCGAAGGAGTTCTTAACCACCCTCCGTTCTCATCCCAGCGGCATCAGGCGGCGACGGTGGCAGCAGGTGCGCAAGGGGGCGACTCCAGGCGGACGACTTCAGGCGGAGCTACCGGAGCGGCATCCGGTCGAATCCAGTCGGATCGACATCAGGCCGGTCTCCCGCGCGTGGTTCCAGGTAGCGGAGGTGATCCCAGGCGGCGCGGCGACATCAGGCGGCCGAATCCAGGCGAGGTCGGAACAGGCGTGCAGTCCCGGCGGCGATTCCGCAAAGGAGGTGAACAGTACCACTATCGCGCGGCGACATCACTATCGCAGGCGATAGTCCGGTTTCACCTTTTTCGGTTTTCTCTTCATTGCTCGACTTTACGGTCTCTATTGTAATCTGTACCTCCATACCTTATAGTGGATCTTCTCTGGCGCGCTCTCCCCGTGGATGTAGGAGGTTCTCTCCGAACCACGTAAATTTCTGTGTCGTCTGTGTGCTTGGATATCTCGTTCTGTGGTTTTTTATTTTTGCGCGATTGTTTTTGCTCGATTTAATTCCGTTGCGCTACCGCGGTACTCGGTCCGATTGCATAACACCCGGTAGTAGACGATGGCATGTAGCTCGCTTCCTTACTCCTTTGGTGGCGCAGGCAACGGTAAATGGCAACAAACAATCGGCCTCTTGGACCCTTCTTTCGGCTGAACGGAAAGAGACGGGGAGGCCCAAGTCGAATGGGAGGAGAGAGGGATCGCCAGAGTAGGTAGTTCGCCAGCCTCGGATTCGTCGGAGAAGGAGGCGAAATCGCTGAGAGACAAAGAGAGTAGCATGACGAGCTCTACAATTGGGAGAGGGCCGCGGGCTCTAATTTAGGTTTAGTTTTTTATTTCAACCTAACATATACCCGCTAACCGCACACCATCACTCTCTATCCGCACCCCAACTGATTTTAATTTTAAAATCTTGAAGCGTTGCACCCTGCCGTTCGCGGTTTGTTTGCGATTGATCCCATCAAGCGGACGCACTTCCCTTAAGGCTATATGAGAGCTCTCTGCATTCATGTATCCTGCAAATGTAGGAATGGCCGCCTTCAACCTGAACCAGGTGGGCGTGCACCGCACCGATAATGTCCTGAAATCCTCCGTCCTTATCTTCTTTCTCATCCACAGCAGTAGGGGTTGGGCGACGGTCTACTGGGGTAGGACGGTGGAGCGGGGTTCGTTCCCCATCCTCCACCTAATCGGGTGGATGTGCCCTGAACATGGTACCAATCTCTTCAATTTGGCGAGTCATAGTCTCCTCCAAGCACCTAAGCATTTGTTCAACCTGCTGGTTAACAGCAGCCAGATCGGCGCTCGAAGGGGCTTCCCTGCCTTGGTCGTCGCCAATGGTTTGGTTACGCAGCCCTCTGCCGTTAGCCATTGTCGCGCCTCTCCTCTAGTACCACTTGATGCGGACGGAACTCACACACACAGAACTCACCAGGCAGGCCGCGATAGTGAAGCCTGGAATCCGCCAGGAGAAAGGAAACTGTGAACAACCAACCTGGAATCCACCGGGTGGAGAAGAACACAATAGCCCTACAGCCAGATAAAACAAAGCAACCTCCCTTTTCTTGTTTTCTTTTCAAACCCCCGGCAAACCAAGGCAACCCTTATGTATAGCTAGTGTTGTCAACAACAACACTAAAACAAGAGCAAAATAAAAATAAATGCAAACATGGCAACTGGAAAACAAAAGGAAATACTTTCCGAAATACAAAACGCGGTCTCCACATATGAGTAACGGGAATAGCTCCACTGCGGAAGTATGCGCGGGACTGGTTCCACGCCCCTGTCGATCCCAATGCCCCGTATACTCAGCGGAGATCCGTTTTACATCAATTTACTAGTTTGTGAGACCATTTGCAAAGTCACCTTCATACTGATGAATATTTATGCATGTGAACATTTTCGGACACCGCCATGTTTGGTTCTTCATGTTCAATTTTATCTGTGATTCTTCATGTTCAATTTTATCTGTGATGCAACATCTCTGCTGTTAACCCACAGTATTGAAGATGTCATGATACATTTGTGCGATTTATTTGAATGTATTTGATTTGTTCGTCAAAAGAAATGGGAGAACAAAGATGGAGATGTCTCTCAGGACTATCAGATTAGAGAATATCATGGATATTTAAGGTAAGTCTTTTTTGGAAGTTGCAGTTAGAATGATTACATTTGGTGGAAGATAGATTTATTTGGTGCTTGTGCAGTAAAAAAGTAGACTGCACTCAAAGATAATTAGATATAATTAATATAGAAATCTTAAAGAAGGAATTGAGACAAAAAACTATGGGGAAAGATTTGCGCAAGTTTTTATGCAGAACCATCATGAAATCAGGTGAAAAGGGATTGTTAGCCCACATGATAAAGCTAAAGATGATTAGTACTTCTTAGATGTGGGATTGATGAATACACACCTTAGAAGGGAAGCCTTGGCGCATCGGTTGAGGTGTTACCGATTTATCGCATGATCTTGAGGTCACGGGTTCGAGTCCTGGTAGTAGTCTCTTGTAAAAACAATGTAGGGTAATGTTTGCCTACATTTCACCCTTGTGCTGGAACCCTTCCCCAGCTGCTCACTGTATGGGGATGCTTTCCCCACCAAATTGCCCTCTTTTTCCACAAAGTAAGAGAGTCTGAGTCATGCTTCATCTTTACTCTCTGTAATTTGTCTTTCTAGTTTTGTTTTCAGAGTGCATTAATGGAAGCTACAAATATTTATCACATCATCATAGTTCATTCTGTTTGCATAAGAAAAACACCGTGTTTGAAGACTCAGGCTGCTGCTGTCTCATGCTTGCAGGCTGCTCTCTTTACTTTTGAGTGTTGGCTAGCGGCAATGCTAAATTTACAAGAATGCCCTCTTCGAAAAGGAAGCATTCTTGGGTGCACTCCAAACTCGCTGGCAATATGCCGTTTTACTACCCAGTTTTTATTTGGTGGTGCTCCTTGGTGGACTTCATAGTTGACAATGTCTGCTCCAATTCGTAGTTGATAAAGGCTTCGTTTGGGGGGATTTAGGGTTCATTTGTTTCGGTGTTTTTGCCGGGCGTTTGGAGCAAACGCCGCCTGGACAGCCTAAACAAACGATCCTCGGTCACCGTTTGTCGCGTCTCCACCCGCCAGCTTGAGAAAAAGAGTTAAAAATCGCCGTTTTGATCCCCGCCTCCACGCCTCCAGTTCCAAAGCTCGGTCTGCTCCCGCCGTCTCTTTCCGCCGCCGCCTAATCAAATGAACCCTTAATTTCACCGGTCAAGCGGTTACGATAACATGAATGGGATCTTAATTAAGATCTGCTTCATGCGGTCGTAACCACTTGACCGGTTCCCAAACGGAGCCAAAGTCTGCTCCAAAGGGGTGGGAGATTTTAAAGAATGTGTTGCTGGAAGGAAGTAGCTGAATATTTTTAGGGAATTGTTATGAGCACAACTATAGCTGCTATGCACATCAAAGTTCAGTTGACAACCTAATATCACTCCTCACCTCCTTTGTGGTTTCGCTTAGTTGATTGACAGCCTCCTCGTCGTAAGATGTCTATCTTGCCTTCGGCCTGCCGATTCTTCCATTGCGACCGTACAAGTACGTCACCCTCTATTCCGGCTGCCAGTCCTGTCATCTCTTTCCTCTTCCTCTTCTTTTGTATCTTCCCCTTTGTGGGATAAAAAGTTTCTAAATCTAGACCTTCCCTCTAACTTTGCTAAATTACTGACGTCTCTCTTATTTTTCAAAACTACAAATACTTCCCTTAAAGTTTTCATTTCATTACAAAAACCTCCCCTGAAGTTTTAATTTCATAACATTAATGCACAAAAACACTCCCCTTGTATGTACAGTGTCCAGGAGGTATTTTTCTTCATGGATGCAATGAAATGAAATGACCAGGAAAGATTTTTGTCATTTCAAAAATAAGAGGTGTTGTCACTAATTATGTTAATTTACAAAATAGGTTTGGATAATTATTTATATATCTTTATTATAAAATACAATATGCATATCTCAATCACACCATGAAACTCATTTGGACCGTCCGATCTCCAGGAAATCAAATCTGACTGTTGGATTCATAAAGGGCGGTCTGCAAATAAAAAAAACCCAAACAAATTACTGTTCATCTTGCAAAAATCCCGATAACGCGCTTTCGGCCCCTTCACGCTTCCCCGCCCTCCTCTGCCGCGGGCGGCGGAGCCCGCCGGCGGCCTGCCCGCGCCCTCCGGCGAAACCGTCGGAGGGCGCCGGGCAGGCCGCCGCGGCTCCGCCGCCCGGGGCAGAGGAGGGCGGGGAAGCGTGAAGGGGCCGAAGCGGGCGGGGGGGGGGGGGGGAGGATTTTCCTTTTTTTCATTTTTTTTTTAATAATAAAGTATTATATAATTATTTATTAAATTATAATTTGATTTAAAATTACTAATTATTTATTAAATTATATAATTATTTATATTTTGGCGGGGGCGAGCGAAGTCCGCCGAGGGGGTGGGCTTCACCCGTCGGGGGCGTGCGAAGCCCGCGTGAATGTCAAGCGGGCGAAGCCCGCTTGATTGCGGGCAAAGCCTGCAGCGACGCATCGAGAACGGACGGAGCCCGTTCGAAGATGCTAGTATGTATATATATATGACACGGGGCTCCGCCCCTATGGCTACACGCCACAGTACCCGGTCCGTGACGGCGGGCTTCGCCCGCACCGGGCTGCGCCCGCCCCGCGGACCGACCCCCCCCCCCCCCCCCCCGCCTAAGCAGCAGCGTAAAATCCAGCACTTAGGCGGGATTTAATCCCCCGGCGGGCTGCGCCCGGCCCCCGCCCCTGCCCCCGCCGGGCCGCTGGGATTTAATCCCAGCGGGATAATCCCGCTAGATTTAAATCCAGCTGGGATTAAATCCCGCTGGATTAAGGGATTAATCTCGCTGGATTTAATCCCGTTGGATTAATCCCGCTGGGATTAAATCCAGCGGGAGTAAATCCCTAATCCAGCGGGAGTAAATCCCGGTGGATTTAATCCCGCTGGATTTAATCCAGCGGGATTAAATCCAGCGGGATTAATCCAGCGGGATTAATCCCGCTGGGATTAAATCCCGCTGGATTTAGGCTCCGTTTGGGAGGACTTGTTTTCACCGGTCAAGCGGTCACGGCCGCATGAACCAGGACTTAATTAAGGTCTGATTCATGCGGTCGTGACCGCTTGACCAGTGAAAAAAGTCTCCCAAAATGGAGCCTTAATCCTAGCGGGATTAATCCCGCTGGATTTAAATCCAGCGGGAGTAACGGGATTTTAAATCCCGCCTGGGATTGTATTAATCCCAGGCGGCATTTAGTCCCACACCGCCATTTCGATTTGCCCTCTCTGGTATATATTGATTTTTGTTTTAAAGAAGAAGTGTTGTGGTGGGCCTTAATCTGGCTTGGTTTGGGCTGGCTTTGCAGTATATACTGAGCAGGAGTACTTTAGGCTCTTGCTTTGGGCTGGGCTGGCAGTATATGCTGAGCAAGAGAATTTTAGGCTTTATTTTGTAGCCCGCATATTGAACTGGGCTGGCGGGTTGTAGGGTGCCCTATAAAAAAATGTAAATTTGAGACGTCCTATCATAGGTTTAGGAGACCTAAGAAAAAATATGAATGATCATGATTCATTGTTGTGATCAGATGGTTGCGATGAAATGTATGGTATATATTTAACGGCCGTGATCTGATTTCGATACTTCTTTATAAATATATAAATATATATATATATATATATAATCTATATATATATATATATATATATATATATATATAATATGCTTCTTATGATGGTACTCCTGTATGTCCCATCCTAAAAAGGATTCAGCACTCCAGCCCCTGATATTCAGAGCCTCAAAGCAGTTTGCTTTAGGGCCTGTTCGTTTCGCAGGTTTTGTTTCACAGGAATTGGTTTTGTTTGAAAACTAAAAACTGGAAGGTTTTAGTTTCTGTCAAAACCAATTCTGCTGTTCCTTTGCAGGAAGGTTTTCAGGCACAGGAATTGATTTTTAGAGTAATAAAAAAATTAAACTTATATAAACAAACATTTTGAACATCATTAAAAAACTAAGCGTCCATGATATAAGTTTTCACACATCAAAAAATTAGAACCACATAATGTTTACGCATCAAAAAGCATACAATCATCATGATATTAGTTTTACACATCAAAAAGATACAATCCACCATAATTATGCCGTGGCCAAAAAACTAATCGCCTAAGTGCACGCGCAACCAAGCCCTCCTAAGAATCTCTGGCATAACCAAAAAACACTCGCATTTGATTTCGTCGGCGGCAAGCATATCAATTGCACTGATCATATCAGCCTCAAAAAGGTTTGTCATAGGTGCCAGTGCAGCATACATCATTTCAATCCGAGTCATCTCCCGACGTGGCTGAACTAGAGGTGCTACTTCGGCCGGGCCATCTAAGTTAAATGCAATATGTGTGACGGCGTCTGCAATCTTATCCAGATTTGATGGTTTCTTTGCCTTCTTCTCCTTGGGCCCATTGATCCATTACCAAACTCATCCTCATCATCAGTATCTTCCACATGAAATTGATTAGCTGATTCCACACTAGTCGTCGCGTTGACTCCGGTGGCCCTATCGCTTCCACATAGTGCCGCAAGATCACTCCAGTTTACAATGACCTTGTCCTTGTAATGCCTGAGGGAGGGATGCGCCTACATTATTTAAAAAACATCAGTTTGTGTCAAAATTTATGATTAAAAACAAACTTAAACCTTACCCGAATATAATCGGCCCAGACCTCGGGGCTGTCGACTTTCACCACGTGTCTGTCCCAGTCCCAACCAAAACCAGATGTGTCTAGCATTGCAGAAATCTCTTGAAAATACTTATTCCATGTTTGAGTCTTGCCATTATTTTTTCTTTTGTCATCCTAACATGACACTCTTCCCACAATGCAGTAATGCCAACTGTGAAGGCAACTCCTTTCCATCCATTTGCCCCTTTATTACCCAAATTAAGTTGATCCAAAAGAGTGGAAGATAGTGCGGTATCCATCTCACTTGTCCAATGAATGTACGTTTTTTGTTTCTCGTTCGCAGCTTGCTCCTTTCCCAAGTCCATTTGTTGCACTATACGAAAAATTATATAATCATTATGAACAAAGAGTACATAAACATCAGCATCAATATTACATAATGTATCCATTACCATTAAGAACAAAGACTACATAAACCAGCAACAATATTACATAAGCTATCTCCATTAAAAATACCAACAACAAAATTACATAATCCAACCATAGATAATTAGACGAGTTTTAAACATCATTAAGGAGTACAACTCTAAATTCATTGTCAAGCAAGCAAATTTTCTTCTCTTTGTCGGTACTCATTGAATCATGTATGGGCCATTGAATCACGAAATGCAGTCCATTCAGTGGTTGATTGAATTGGGGCAGATGTATCCTCATATACAAAGCTATCTCCATTACTAGGTCTGCTAATATCTCTGCATCCACTTCTTTAGCAAACGAGCATCATGCACTTGTCTTTTATCAACCAAATAATTATGAAGGATGCAGCAAGCATTAATAATTTGAACATGTACAAAATTGGAGCGCAAATAAATGTTACCGAGCGAGATGAAAAACAAAAAGCAGTACTTTCTACCTGACATTTGATATCGAAGAATGATGGTTGCCGTAAAATTGTCCATCTTTTTTTAAGTAACCTGAACGTCCTCTCAATTACATTCCTTTTTTTTGAGTGACGCAGATTAAATAACACTTTGTATGTAGTTGGATTATTGCCTTGAGTAACCCACTCTTGTAGATGGTAACGGGTTGATCGATATGGAGCTAGAAATCCAGGTCCATTTGTATATCCAGCATCAACAAGATAATATTTACCTACAGGCACTTCAAAGCGATCCTCCCTCTCAAGTGCATTGCGCAACACTCTTGAATCTGAAGAGGAACCCTCCCAACTAGGTAAAACATATATGAACTTCATATTTGCATCACAGACCCCGAGTACATTTGTGGTAATTGCTTGTTTCCGATTCCGGTATTTACCTTGGTCAATTACCGGAACAGTGACATCAATGTGCGTACCATCAATAGCGCCAATGTAATCTTTAAAGTACCCCCACTTACTAGCTTGCGTTGTTTCAGGTAGTTTGATGTACTCTGGACTCAACTTCAATATTGCCTTCAACACTTTGTTGAAATGTCTACTAATAGTGTCGTTAGAACGTAAATATGTCCCCCCTACATCTCGAAATTTGTTATTATGTGCTATGATATACAGAAACAAGCCAACAGATTCTTTTACCGTTACATTTTGAGTTTCAACAAGATGCCCCTTCTCCACTAAAATGTTGCACACAGGCTTTGAAAAGAACTTTTATTCATGCGCAGTAAGTTGTAGCAATTGATGTTGGTCCATTATATACAACCTATCTAATAATATTCTTCTTCGTGTGTGATCTTGTCGCTCCCTAAGGCTTGAAGAACCCCGTACAGTAGTTGAAAAAAAACAATGGCAGCCGCAGCAAGCACAACTATAATCTTTCTATTACGCCTGAACAACTTTTTTTCCTACGTAACTCAATAATCGCGTCCATCTATAATAACAAACACAAAATTGAAAATTGAAGCCAAATGGCGTTTAAAATCAAATATTAAATAGTGTTATGTAAAATCATGAATAGGTAAATTTCACATGATGATGAAGCTGCCTCAGTGGTAGTGACGAACACAAAATGAAATAATGATTGGATTGTCAAAAAATAAACAGTCCGATTGAGAAGATCTGCAGACAAATAAACATTTAGCAGAATAGCGGCAAAATTCATGGAGGTTAAAGCAAAAGAATCATGCATCAGAAAGATTCCCAATAGACTTAAGTCATCATCCTCGATAGTTATAACTAAGGGTGCTGATGTCCCTGTCTTGTTTATCATCATTTGCAGATCTAGAAAAACAAATAGTAAAGAAATCGCGGAACACTCAAATTGTGATAAAAAAACGAAGAGCATTAAAATTTGAAATAAACGAAATCTTGAGTTGAAGCGCCTCAGATTTCAGTTTTTTTCGTAGTTTTTGCAAACTCAAAGTAGAAAATCAAAACCTAAAGTGAGTAGAAACTGCTTGCGTCGTGGCGTTGTGGACCAAAG